>JAWRVF010000299.1:0-378364 GCA_036785485.1 Physcomitrellopsis africana | reverse complement strand
CTTGGAAGATTATATTGATAAGTCACATGATATGGAATGCATGCCATATGGATAATGTTGATATTGTAAGTGGTATCACTAACATTGGTAATTCTTCTTTGGATATAAGCAATAATAATGTACACACCAATGGCATTATTTATATGTCAAGTGAAAAAAAAGAATCATTAAATAATAATAATTTTGTACATGTTGAAAATCAACTCAAATATTTGAATTTTCTATATCTATTTATTGTTAGGTATGTTCTATCTAGACTAGATCTTGCCAAACTTATGTTTCCATTATCCATACTTAATTCTTACTTAAAATATAGATTTTAAGAATATTTGTAGATTTTTATTTTATTTTATTTTATTTTTTCCATTTCTTCTACAATTTACATACCAAACATCCATCTCTTTAATACATTGTTTATAAATTGTTTCTTATGACTTTGGAAGGTAAGTTTTTATTATTGCCACCACCACATGCTACTGCAATTTTTGCTACTTCTACCACAATCCACCATCTACTTGACATATTTTTTAAATTTTTTATTAATATATCTAATATATATATATATATCTAATATATATATATATATATCTAATATATATATATATATATATATATATAAACTTAATTTTAATAAACTTATATTTTGTAACTAATTAAAAACCTAAGAATCCTAATAAAATCCTAAATAAATCCAAAATTAAAATTTTAACAATCCTAATCAAATTTTAAAATAATCTTAAAATAATCTTTAAAAAATCTTTAAAAAATCATAAAAGAATCCTAAAGAAATCCTAATAAAATCATAAAGAAATCTTAATGAAATTCTAAAGAAATTCTAAAGAAATTCTAAAAAATTCACAAAGAAACCTTAAAGAATTCTAAAGAATTCCTAAAAAATTATAAAAAAATCTTAAAGAAATCTTAACCAAATCTTAGTTAATTCTAAAGAAATTCTAATTAAATCCTAATTAAATCCTAATTAAATCTTAAATATATCTTAACAAAATCTTAATTAAATCTTATTTTAATAAAATTCTAAAAATATTCTAAATACATCTTAATTAAATTCTATCTAATTTTAATAAAATCTTAAATATATCCTAAATCTATCATAAATAAATCCTAATCAAATCTTATAGCAAAATTTAAAATATTAATAATTAATAAATTTATTATTGATCTTCATTCAAAATTTGTATACTTTTTTATCTACTAGTTAAAAATAAACATATAAAATTTGAAGGAATTTGAATTTATAAATTGAAAGAAAAAGCTCCTAATTTGCTTTGAGTGTCAACTATCATCCTTCTTCAACTTTGATGTCAATCTTCTAGCATCAATAGCTCTTTTTTGTATTGTTCACATATTAAAATTATCTAAAATGTGAATCTATTTTATTTTTCAACAACCAAAGTCATCCAAATAGAACTTTGATTTTACATAGCTCTCACAAAATCATTGCAAGTTCAAAAATCTTAAAAACAATGCTCAAAGAAATCCTGTCAAGTCTACTTTTCAACCTCACTCTCTAATCAATATAAGAACCCCTTATTTGCTATAGGTGCATAATTTTATGCCTTAGGATTTGGTTTCAATCTTGGTTTATAACTGGCCTTCCCTAGGTATCAATCTAAGATTTTTTTAAATAAGTTTTGTTAGAAATTACCTTTTATTTTAATCTAAAGATGCCTATAATATTAATTTTACTAATCTACCTTATTTTGTCTTATTTATGGTCCTTCAAAGTAAGTAGAAGCCATTTTTATAAAAAGATAATATTAATATTAAATATTTTTATTAACTTTTAATTTTTATCTATATTTTTTAAAATAATTTTTTTATTAAATCTTTAATTAAATTCCTCTATAATATATATATCTTCTTTTGTTCTTTCACCTTATTATTATATTACAACACGACATTGTATAGTTGGATTTTTTTATTCTACAAATCAAAAAAGATCTAATATTATCATCTAACTTTTCTTGTTGCTTTACTATACCAATATGTTTGGATGTTCAAAAACTCAAAATCTTTGCTTTAGTAGATTCAAGAGTCTTTACTTGCTTTATTAACTTAAAATTTTTAAAAATCCATAAAATTCTTATATTCAAGAAATCCAAGGTTGTTCATATAGAGGTCATAGATGGTCAATCCTTATCCTTTAAAGATATTATTTATGAAATCTATCCATTAGAAGTAATATTAGAGATTCATAGTAGTCAGATTGTATTTAATATCATTAGATTTCCATCTAATCCCATCATTTTAGGACTTTCTTGACTTAAAAGATATAATCCTGATATAAATTGGATATCTTGTAAAATAAATTTTTTTAAAATATCAAAACTTGTTATTACTAAACTTGATAAGAAACACCATTATCTTATAGATTTAAAACCATAAAGTCTCTTTTTATTAGAACTAGAGTTTTTATAAGAGCAACCAAGAAAGATACTACTTTTATTGATTATACAACTCCAACATCTGAAGTAGCGAGTACTCCAACAATCTTTTTGAAAAAATACAAAGATCTTTAAAATATATTTGAAAAAAAAAATGTAGATATTTTACTAAAATATTGTCTATATGACTATACTATTAATTATTAAGATGGCCCACAAATATCTTATGGTCCAATTTATAACTTATCACAAAATAAGCTTATAACATTGAGAGAATATATTAACAAGAATTTAGCAAAGAATTTGATTTGACATTCAAAATTTCTTGCTAGTACATCTATATTCTTTGTGAAGAAAAAAGATGGATCTTTGCAGATGTGCGTCAACTATCGTAGCCTCAACAAAGTGGTAATAAAAAATTATTATCCTTTGCTATTGATATTTGAGCTCCTTGACCAATTGGGTCAAGCTAAGATCTACACTAAAATAAATATCTACGGAGCTTATAATCTAGTATACATCAAAAAAGGAGGTAAATAGAAGACCGCTTTTTGTACAAGATATAGACACTTTATGTACAATGTCATGTCTTTTGGTCTTACAAATGCACCAATCATTTCCAACATTTGATGAATGGCATATTTTGTAAATTCTTTAATGACTTTGTTATATGTTATTTAAACAATATCTTAATTTACTCTAAGATTATAAAAGAATCTAAATGATATATCCGCCTTATCTTACAAAGATTATAAGATATTAGATTATATGCCAAATTAAAAAAATGAGTATTTTATGAGTCTCAAGTAGAATTTTTTGGCTATATCATCTTGAATGAAGGCTTAATGATGGATTCAAAGAAGATTAAGACCATTATCAATTAAATAACTCTAAAATTAATATATGATATCTAATACTTTTTTGGATTTATAAACTTCTATAGGATCTTTATTAATAATTATTTTCAAATAATTGCTCTACTTATATGATTGACATACAAAGATAAGCTTAAATAGGGATTAGAAGTTGAAAAAACCTTTGAATGTTAAAAGACAGCATTCACTATAATTCTTATTTTTATTTATCTAAGTTTTTTTAAGCTATTTTTTATGGAATCTAATACCTTGGACTTTATATTAGAAACAATCTTATTCCAACCTAGAAGAGAAGAGAGACTACATGTAATTGCATTCTATTTCAAAAAATTCTTTATTGTAGAGATTATTTATGAGATTATAATAAGAAACTTTTTGCTATTATAGATTCTTTTCAAGAATGGTGCCATTTTTTTGAAGGTACTTTACATCTAACAACTATGTATACAAATCACAAAAACCTCAAGTATTTCATGTCGGCTCGTATTTTAAATTGTCATCAAGCTTGTTGAAGCATTTTTCTATCCCATTTCAATTTCAACATTACATATCAATCCAAAAAGCAACAAGGATTTTCAAATATTTTATTAAAATAATCATATCTTATTCCAAAAGAAGAAGAGGCAATATCTGACTAGCAATAAAAAATACTCTTAAAATCTGAGAAATTTTATATTTGAACAACTTTTATATTAATTCTAGTGGATTTTTTGTTTTTTGATCAAGTTTGTATAATCTTGACTATAGATCTTCTTGTTTCTAATGTTAAATATTATTCTAGCAATATCCACAATAATTCAAGTAAACTCAAATTTAAAAATGATCTTTTTTATTGTGATGAATGTCTATATATTCCAAAAGGGCCATTGTGCCTTTGTGTTTTCCAAATATATCATGACTTTCTACTTATGGAATATTTTGGATTCAACAAGACATTAGAATTCATTTCTAGAGATTTTTGGTAGCTTCAAATATAAAAAGCTATTAAAAAATTTATTTCCTCATGCAACACATATTTTAGATCAAAAAATCTTTGACATTATCCATATGGACTTTTTTAATCACTACCAATTTCAAACCAACTATAGTCTTTTATTTCTATGGACTTCATTACAGTTCTTCCACCATCAAATTCCTTTGATATCATATATATATAATTGTCAATCAATTTATCAAAATGGTTCATTTTATCTCTTGTAAGAAAACCATTATTAGTGAAGAAATGACCAAATTCTTCATTGATAATGTCTATTGATACCATAGATTATCAAATGATATTATATCAAATCAAAGATTGTAATTTGTGTCTAAGTTTTGGAAGTCACTTTTTGAGATTTTTTAAATAGACATCAAGCATTTTTTAGTATTTTATCTATAAATCGATGGCCAAATAGAGTAAGTCAATCAAATCTTAGAACAATATTTAAGGTGTACCATTAATTACCAATAAGACAATTGGACATCTTATTTGTCTCTAGCTAAATTTGCCTACAACAATATGATTTATGTATCTATTCAACAAACTCTATTTTATTTCAATTATAGCTACTATCTAATATTAGATATAATATCTATTGATAGATTCAAAAATCTAATGGCAAATAACTTTGCAAGTTGAATTACTGATATCCAAGCTACCTTAAAACTTCAATTAAAAAAAGCCCAAGTACATTTTAAAGAAGCAATTGACATGTAAAGGAAGGAACAACTTCTATCTTAAGTTGGTAATAAAATATGATTACTTAGATGTAATATAAAGAATATTTGACTATTTGACAAGTTGGACTATCAAAGATTGAGACCATTTCTTATCAAAAAAATAAGTTAATTCTATTGCTTATTAATTAGAATTATCAACATCTATAAAGATACATCTTATTTTTTACATATCTCTTTTGAAATCTTATAAAAAATCAAGCATATTAGGAAGAATACAACCACCACCATCTTATGTTGAAGTAGACAGCTATAAATAATTTGAGGTGGAAGAAGTATTTGATTTGAAGCGAAGATGAGGACAATTAGAATACTTTGTATATTAATACAATTACAATATTAATAAGCATATATGGAAGTTAGCTTCAAACTTAATCAATATCCTACAAAAGATGCAAGAGTTTCATTGATAACATCCTTCTATATCTAAAGTGGCAACACTAATTAGGTAATACTTATATCTGACTTATTCAAATATAGAATATTTTAGATTTTACTATTTTTTATAAAAAAAATAGAAATAGTTCCAAAAATTTAAGAGCTTAATTTTCATATACATATATATTATCAAATCCACAAGTAATTCTATTCCATCTTAAGATTACAATATTTCTTTGATTTAGCTTGCATAGTGAGATATGGATAGCTAAGAAGATAATATCATGCCAATTAGGCCATTTCAACTAAGCATTTCATATTGTCAATCTTAAGATAAAAAAATCACTTAAATCAAAAAGCCACCAAAGAATATTCAACAATTGCTCTATGATAATTATCATCAAAGTAGAATTTATCCATAAATGATGCCTTGAAGCAATTTTTCAAGGATATTGTTATATTATATTGTCGTATGGCATGAACTTCTATCTTTGAATACACTGGATATCTAACTATGGAGAATTTACTTGAAACTTATTGGCTAAACTCCAATAAGTGATTTGTCATAAATAAAAAGGACAAATAATATAATAATTTTGTAAAAGAAAAGTTATATAGATAAACCCTCTTGTATTCAAGAAGATTTGTACAAAAAAGATTCAAATTTGCACAAAAATCCTTTAAAACTTTATTCACCCGCAATAACATATTTCTTTTTGATGTTTAGAGTCCAATAATTCTTAATCCAATTATTTAATTTCTATAAAAGTTTCTTAAAAATATAAACAATTCTCTTAAATTTTATTTCAAAAAAGAATTAACCATAAGTTAATTTTGGGTCGTTTGATACCTCAAAATTCCTAGTAGGTGCTTAAAATCCTAGTTCAAAGATATTTGAGTACTATTTTCCTTATATCTCACAAATCCAAAATCCTAATGCTACAAAATTTTTGCACATAGTCTTGCAACATAAATATACATAGTCCTAAAAATTTTGAGCCAAAAATCTATCAAATTGCCTAAGATATAACTCAAAATATAACCACTTGTTAAGCAGGGTTATTTATTGCCCTTAGCTTACAAGCACTAACTTCAACTCCCAATATCTCTTTTATGTTAGTTTAGATTTTATTGAACCACATATAAAAAGTGTAGCAAAAAAAGTGTTTTTTCAACCTTAATTGTCAATCCACTATCACTCTTTGTACGTACAAGTTATACCCAAAATAGTGACAATAGGTACGATTTCAATATCCTAATTATAAGCGCCTATATCTCTTTCATATAAAGTCCAATTTATGCAAGATTTGTACCAAAACCATATCCAAAAAACTAAGCTTATCGACCCTAGCTTTTGATGTTTGACTTTTGTTTAAAAAAAAACCCTAATCCCTAATAAATCCTTGGACAGCCTCCTTGAAGTCCATTGGGCATGATTTTTGGCCAATAGGAATAGAAACTTCTATCATCCATCTCCATTCATCCACATAGATGGCCTAACTACCTTCTTTCACACTAAAAATCCTTTTCTAATCCTTTTTTCTTATAAGATTTATATGATATGTGTTCTAAATACTAAATAAAAGAAATAAATAAGCTCTTAAGAATTACCAATATCTAACAAAGGTGACTTAAGATATATAAAAGTTACTATCAATAAAAAATCATTTTTAAATTTACTATTAAAAGAAAAATTAAGGTTATATAAACCTCAATAATAATCCTTTTATTGGATCCTTTCTAAACTAATAAACAAATCACATCCTATAACTAATAAAACCTACTATTATGGCTTTCACTTAATTATATAGTAAATTATATATTAAATATATTTATACAATTTTTTCACATGGTGGCTAAACCACAATATGACATCCATCCCCTTCAAACCTGTGCATCCTCTGATATGCACCAAGAAGAATCAAAGTTATGGTTGGCATTATATTATTACTCCAATAGTATTATTCAACTTCCTTCTCTTATTTGTGCAAGTTGTTAAATCGTGTATATATATCAAATCTACTCATAGGAGGTTTTATAACTTAGGTACAAATATACTTCCCTTCATTGGCAAGAGTACTTTCTTTAATGTACTATTACATCCTCACTCTATAGTGGTATCTTGCAAAAATCTTTGAATTCTTCATCAATCTTTGATAATGAGCCACTCCTTAAATAATCCCTTTTGTGCTTTTGATTAACAGTTATAATTAAAAATTGCACTGCTTGTTTACCATCTTGGCTTCTAATACAAGCACACACAAATCCATCATCTAATATCTTAGTTTTCATCCTTACAACAATAATATATGGTTGTCCAAGAATTATTGGATAAGAAGTATTGTTCTGAACAAATAAGTTTTATTCAATAGATACATCTTTAATTTTCACCTTCACATCTAAACAAGCACCATAAAGATCTTCACGTGTGTTATTTGGTGCTCAAATCACCCAACCATGTTCAATATCAATAGGCCACTTGCTATATTTATAAATGTCTTTAGACATAATATTGATTTCAGATCCATGGTCAATAAGATCAACTACTGGATCTGTCAAGTCTCCCACCTTCACCAAAGTTTTTGTGGTGGCTCTAGCCCAATGCTTCTTAGAATAATGACTAGGACCTTTGTCATCAAGCATATCCTCATCTAAGGAAAATTGATCCTTTTGATTGATACAACATTTAACCAACTCCAGCTTTTCTTCTTTTGTTAATGTTATATCTAGTGCATTGGACATTGCAGACTCTCCTATCAATTGCTTTTTTTGCTTGATAGTGTCAATAATGACATCATATAATTCTTTCTTTGCAAAGTCCAAAATTTTTTATAATATAAATATAATTTTGGCATTCAACATCCTTTCTTCTAGTACCTCTTTTAAATTTGTCATTTTCTCAATATCTGATTGTAGTTTATAGGTAACAGGCTTATCCTTCTCCTTCTTTTTACGTGCTTCTATCCTTTCTTTCCATTTTTCTATTGGTAGTAGTATATCTCCAAAGTATGTTTTTGATGGTCTATTCTCAGATGATCTATTATCCTACAATATAGATATCCCTTTATTCTGTGTTTTTTTTTTCATCTCTTTGAGATTTTTTTTTTATTATTTGGTTCCTCAAGATTATCTTCCACTATATTTCTTCTCCTTTTTATATCCATCAAAGCTTTATGGTGGAATTTTGCTAAATAAATATGCATAGACATGGTATCTATAAGATCATCTTGTCTTGTGGTATTCTTCATTATTGTGGCTGTATTAAGTATTTCTTGCCTTGTAATTTTCTCTTTATTCATGCTAGTGATAGCATGATTCTACAAATCTTCCATCTCTATATGTTTGCCAAAACCATCTTCTTTCTCTCTTACAACCTCAATGCCATAAGTGGTGGCTTCCTCTGATGCCATAATATATTGAGATATATAGTCCTCTAAAACCCTTTTAATCCCTCTCTTTCCAAAGTTGGTTTTGAAAAATTCACCTGTATCTTGTAAAACAATCTTTCCATCTTTCTATAAAATTCATCCTTGTTATAAAGTATCAACAAAATCTCCACATTCCTTATGTGGATGCTCCATATTGTTGCAATAAATACACCTTTGTATATATCCTTACTTCAATGTAGGTTCTATCTCAGATGTTCCTTCTTTTTTTTTCTAATTTTGTCAACTTGATCTGTAAATCTTTCATTCCTTTCACCAATTCTTCAATTGCATTTTTTTGAAGTGCAGCTATAGATGTAGGAATTGAAGCAGTAGATACTTATATAACAAGTTCTGGTAATTGCTTGCGAGATATTATAATTGATGGAGACCTAGTTTCTTACCTTACTACCACCTTATCTCTCGATATTCTCTTTTAGCAAGAATATCCACTGCTTCTGAGACCTTCTCCTAATCAATAGTAAGTCCATTGTCTTCTGTATTATCCTCTAACAATAACTCCAATTCTCTTTGTAACTCATTATCGGATGACTGGAAAAATAGCTCCACCTTGTTATTTTCAAGTATAAGCTTTTCCATCCAAGATAGTTGAAAAAATTGCCTTTCAAATTCTCAAAATAACTCTGTTGCAATCAATTCCTTATTAGACTTATTAATCTATTCCATAAATGATTTTTTAGTTATCCTTTCAGCATCCTCCAAAGAATACTCTTCTTTAAGCTAAAGGATAAAATCCTCCCATCTTGTTCCATGAGTTTGAATAATCTTCTTTTTGTACTCACAAAGTTCAAGTACAAGTACAAACTCAAATGTCAAGATCATTTTCTTCTCTCGTACTTTATTAAGCTCCATCTTCCAAGAATAATACTTCAAATACTTAGAGATGTTCTTCCCATCGAACTGATCTAATAAACCAATAACAGATTATAAGGCTTTAGTAGCTAATACTTTTTTGTGTCAACTACTTGTTATTGCTACATATAAAGAGCAAATGCTTGAAACATTTGAGTTGTAGCAGGATCAAGCTGCATTGGTAATGCTCCAATGCAATTTCCACTATTACCTCCTTATTGTCCTACCATAATAAAGAGTCAGTATTTCTTCAAAATTTTCTATCCCAGATGTTTTATATTGTTGTGTACTGATACAACCATTAGATGAAAGAGAGAGGAAATAACTATAACATATAGGAGCTCAAATAGAAATATTTGAGCAATTTTATCTTAAAGTTATAGATAATATAGAAGAAAGTAGAAAAAGGTTAAAAGGCTAATGTTACCTTTTTATAGGAGAGGTTTCCATTTACTTTATATGGCCATAAATAAGGCAAAATAAAGTATATTAGAAATATATAAATAATATAGGAACCATAAGAGAAGAGTTAAGAATAGATTTGAAAAAATTTTATGTCAAAAATCTCAAAATAGATATCGAGAGAGGACCAATTATGAGCTGGGATCGGAATTTGACCTTGAGGTACAAAACCACATACTTACGGCAAGTCAAGAGTTTTTTAGTAGATCAAAAGGTGAGATTAGAGAGCAGACTAGTAGATCTTTTTTTGAGCATTGATTGGATGTGATTTGAATTAGTAATGACTTTCTAAGGGCTTTATAAAGTCAAGAATGATTTTGGTGACTCTGATTTTTATGAAATATATTAGAAATTATATTTTTGAGCATTTTGTAAGATTGGTTATAGATCTACAGGTGAGATTTTGTGGATTTGTATATACAATTGTGCTTGTAGGATGCTGTGAGTTTGAGATTGATCTAATAATTCAATCAAAGATTATTAAAGTTTATATAGATTGGAATCTTAGAAATTGGGAATTGAGGGTTATTTAGGTTTTCTAAGATTTTTGGCAATCTACCAATTGGATTGGAGTGAAATTTATATGTGTGTGTATAAAAGACTTAATTTTTTATATGTATGTAAAATTTAGAAGCAATTGAATAATATAAAAAGGAGATATTGGCATTGGACAATCAATATTAAGATTGGAGAACGAGGCTAGCCAACACTTGATTGGATTTTTGGATTGAATTTCTTGCTAGTATGTTTGATCTTCTTCAAATTTCATGTGCTTGCTCCCAATTTAGTTTTTAAGAGGTGTGTAAATTTTTAAATAAGATCAATAGTTTAATCAATAGATATTGAGATTCTAAACAACCTTAAGGTTGAAATAGTTTAGTTAGGATTTGTTTTAGAATTTGTTAGGTTTTAGTTAGGATTTAGTTAGGATTTTTTTTAGGATTTGTTAGAATTTGATCAAGATTGACTAGGATTTAGTTAGGATTTGTTTTAGGATTTGTTAGGATTTGACTAGAATTGACTAGGATTAAATTAAAATTTGATTAGGATTTGTTTTAGGATTTGTTAGGATTTGACCACGATTAATTAAAATTAGTTAAGATTTATTTTAGGATTTATTAGGATTTGACTAGGGTTGATAAAAATTAATTAAGATTTATTTTACGGTGTCGTGTTGTGACACGATTATATAGTGAAAATATGATTAAAAATGAATTTTCAATTAATACTCTATTATCTTAGTTCAAGAAGAATTCCACATATTTTAACAAGGTTTTTATAAAAGCCTCTTAGTTTATTTTCTTCACTTAATAGCTAGTAGATAAGAATTAATTAGTAATTTTACCTTCTAGGTTGTAGTAATTCTTTTACTACCTTAGAAAGGCCATAAAATGATAAAGATATAGTAAAAAGGATAAATTATTAGCATGATTAATACTAGGATTAAGTTGAGGGTAGGATTAGGCTATAAAATTCCTAGGATAGATTGGATTGATACCCAAGGATTGGCCGTTTGTAGGACAGGGTCGAAATCAGACCTCTGGCTACAAAAACGGTTGCCTAGGACAAAGTACAAGAGTTTTTTCAGATCAAGTTTTTGGGTTGAATAGCTAACTTGAAGCTTATTCCAAGGGCATAAAGCTTGTTGCCATAGGATTTTAGATGACTTTGCAATCATTATTCAAAGTCAAGGTTTGTATTGGTATTTTGGATTTTATATAAGACAATGATGGCTTGCATTCTTGAGTGATTTGTGCAATTTGTATAGCATCTATGGTTCAAAATTTGATATTGTTTGGATTATTGGGTGTGCTAAGTGTGTACAAAATTTTGTATTAATCTAATGATGCTATCAGGAGATATTTGGATTTTGATACAAAGGATTGTCAGAAGTTGGCAGCTTAGGATTGGGTAGGGTTTCTATGATAACTAAAGATCTACAAATTAGATCAATGTAAATTTTGGCATGCTGATAGAAGACTTACAGATCAAGCTACATACCAAGTTTGAGCTAAAGTTAATAGTGAAAGATGGAGAAATCACCATTGGAGTTTCTGCATCAATCTTCAAGTTGGCAGCCGAGTATCATTAGTGTGGTTTTTGGGCATTTTCTTGCAATCTATAAGTTGAGTTGAGCTGAATTTTTTTGAGCATGTAGAAGGCTTATACTAGCATTAGTGTGCAAAAATTCACACTAAGTGGATGGTCAAATTAAAAGTTATAGCTTGTCAAAGCTCACTGATTAGGATTAGGGCTTGCAAAGAAAAATAAAAATTGCTTAATTATAAAAGAAACAAGGCTATTGGAGTATATGTATGGTTGATGTTACTAAAAGGAGTGTTTTTAAACACTTTTGAATTGAAGTTTGAATTATATTCTTCATATATAGGTGAAACCTATTAGGATTTCTTGATTATTTGCAAACATTATTTTACCTTCTACAGTCAGGTGCCTGGTGCATTCCTGAACAAGACAACACATAATACAACAACGGTTTGTTAGGATTTGATGAGGGTTGACTAGGATTAATTAGGATTTGTTTTAGAATTAATTAGGATTTGTTTTAGGATTTTTTAGGATTTGATTAAGATTGATTAAGATTTAGTTAGAATTTGATTAGAATTCAATTAAGATTTGATTAAGATTAATTAAGATTAGTTAGGATTTGTTTTAAGATTTGTTAGGATTTAACTAAGATTGATTAGGATTTAGTTAGGATTTATTCTAGAATTAATTAGAATTTATTTAAGAATTTTTTAGGATTTGACTAAGGTTGACTAGAATTAGCTAAAATTTATTCTAGGATTAATTAGGATTTATTTTAGGATTTGTTAGGATTTAATCAAGATTGACTAGGATTAGTTAAGGTTTATTTTAGGATTTATTAGGATTTAATCAGAGTTGATTAGAATTAGTTAGAATTTATTTTCGAATTAGTTAGGATTTATTTTAGAATTTGTTAGGATTTGTTTTAGAATTTGTTAGGATTTGACCAGGATTGATTAGGATTTGTTAGGATTTGATTGGAATTCAGCTAGGGTATCAAAGTCTAGCGGTTAGAACTGCTGAAATTGAAAGAAATTTTCCTAAGCTCCCTGAAGCTACAAGAATGGGAGTGGCTCAGACTATAATACAACCACCTCTAGCTAGTGAAGTACTGCCATCTACATCTCAATGTGAGAATTTGATTACACTATAGTACAAAGAGCCTTGAGTCAGTCTCCCAGAGAAATTTGATGGTACTTGATCAAAATTTTATGGTTTTGTAAATCAAGTTTGATTGGTAACATTCTTGCAATTGGAACGCTATTGAATTGAGGAGTTACAAATTGGATTAGTAGGGACATTGCTTACTGGATAAGCTTTGTTTTGATTTGCCTTCTTATTTGAGAAAAGGTCTTCTATCTTGAATAATTTTGAGACCTTTCTAGAAGCATTCATGGAGGCATTTAGAAAGCATCATAAGGCTTGGTGGGCAACCACCAAGATTTGTTCTTTGCGTCAAGGATCATGCTCTACATCTGTTTATGCATTGGACTTCAAATAACTTGCTTGTGATATCAACTAGGGAAAAGAAGCGCTGGTGAGTCAATTTTATTAAGAATTCAGAGATGACATGAAAGATTTATTGCTATCTCTATCTGATCTTCAAACACTCAACAAAGCAATCAACCAAGTGGTGAAGTGTGACAATCGGCTTTTTCAATGACGTCAAGACCATTATTCCAGAGCTACACAATATCCGCAAGGAAACCAATTCTATTCAGCTACTCCTATCAAGAGTATAGAAGCTCAATCTGAAACAAAAGACATGAAAATCAATACGATACGTTTCAAGCCCCTCACAACTAAAGAAAAGAAGTGATGATTTGAGCAAAACTTGTGCTTATATTGTGGAGAGGCATGTCATAAAGCTGAAAATTGTCCTAGAAAACAGACGCCTCAAACAAAAAGACTCAGAAGCACAAGCGTGCAGAAAAATAAAGACATCCAGCCACAATAGGGATCATATGGCTGGACATCTCAATACCCCAAATTAATCAAGGTCCCTTTCTTTCAACTCAACCTTTTCATTGCTTTACGGTACCTTTATTTCTTGGTATTCAAAAACTGCAAACCGATGTTCTATTAGACTCAAAAGTATCTGCTTGCTTTTTAGATGAAGATTTTGCGAAGTTTCACAAATTTTCTCTTGTGAAGAAACCAAAGCCTGTCCATGTAGAAGTCATAGACGGCCGATCTTTGTCTTTTGGCAATGTTATTCATGAAACTAAACCATTGAAGGTACGTCTTGAAAATCATGAAAGTAGCATTGTGTTTAATATTATCAAGATCCCTTCATGTCCAGTCATTTTGGGACTATCTTGACTTGATAAATATAATCCATTGATAGATTGGAGGTTGCGAAAAGTGACATTTCTAACAAAACCCTTAATGATGGAACCTCCTAAAATTATATCTAGAAACAAATCCTTATTCATAGATGCAAGGGCCTTCTTGAAGGAAGTCAAGTATAATATACCTCTTGTCATCTTTACAACGCCAACTCAAGAAGATGCAACTCCGACTTTGGTTATTCCGGAGCAGTATGAAGAATTCAAGGATATCTTTGAAAAGATGAATGTTGACATGCTACCGAAGCATCGACCGTACAATTGTGCTATAGATCTCGAAGAGAGAGCACAACCACTATTTGGTCCAATCTATAATTTATCACAAGACGAGCTCTTAGTATTAAAGGATTACATTGAAGAAAATCTTGCAAAGAACTTTATTTGGCATTCTAAATCTCCAACAGGTGCACATATTCTCTTTGTGAAGAAGAAAGATGGCTCATTACGAATGTGTATGGATTATCGAGGCTTGAACAAGATCACTCTGAAGAATTGATATCTATTATCATTAATATCCAGACTCTTGGAGCAACTTAGTGAAGCCAAAATATACACCAAGATAGATCTTCGTGGAGCTTACAATCTTGTACGAGTAAAGGTGGGAGATGAATGGAAGATAGCATTTTGGACGAGGTATGGATATTTTGAATTTAATGTCATACCTTTTGGATTGACCAATACACCAGCTATATTTCAACATTTGATGAATGATATTTTTCAAGAGTATTTGAACAAATTTGTTGTTTGTTACCTCGATGACATTTTGATCTATTCCAAGAATATTCAAGAACATGAGGATCATATGAAGTTGGTGTTACAAAAACTTTGGAATGTAGGATTATATGCCAAATTAAAAAAATATATATTCTATCAATCCAAGGTAGAATTTCTTGGTTATATTATTTCGGACAAAGGATTGTTGATGGATCAGAAGAAGGTTCAAGCAGTAATGGATTGAGCAGTACCAAAGACGGTACGAGACGTACAATATTTTCTTAGGTTTACCAACTTCTATTGTATTTTCATCAAAAACTACTCACAAATTGTAGCCTCATTAATGCGGTTGACATCAAAGGACAAACTCAAGTGGAGTATTCGAGCACAAGAGGCTTTTCAAGAATTAAAGTCGATGTTTACGACAGCTCCTATCTTGGTACATCCCGACTTTACAGAGGCCTTCTATTTGGAAACAGATGCTTTTGACTTTGCGCTAGGAGCTGTATTATTAGAGATGGGAAAGAATGATAAACTTCACCCGGTTGCGTTCTATTCAAGGAAGTTTTTGACAACAAAATTCAACTATGAAATTCACGATAAGGAGTTGCTTGGGATAGTTGATTTTTTCCAAGGGCGGCGTCATTTATTAGAGGGTGCTGCACATTCAATAATTGTATATATATAGATCATAAGAATTTCGAGTATTTCACAACAGCCCAAATTTTGAATCGTTGCAAAGCCCGGTGGAATATATTATTATCTCAATTCAACTTCATCATCACATATCGGCCAAGAAGGCAACAAGGATTTTTCAAATGCGTTATCGAGGAGATCATATCTAGCACCCAAGGCTAGAGATGCAGTAATAGATCAGCAGTGTACAACTTTGCTACAACCAGAACGGTTTTACCTCTGCACCACCTCCATGATCATATCAATTGATGCTGATTTATTAGAATAAGTCCGTGAAGCATCAGCTATAGATTCATTAGTCTTAGATGTAAAGCAGTGCATTGACAAAGACAAGTTCAAGAATAAGGACGGATTATTATATTTTGAAGATCGACTATATATTCCGGAAGGACCAATTCAACTTTGTATTCTTCAATCTTGACATGACTTTCCAATCGCAAGTCACTTTGGATTCAACAAAATAATGGAGCTTATTTCTCGAGACTTTTGGTGGCCTCAAATATGGAAGGTAGTAAAGAACTTTGTGCTATCATGTAACCTTTGTTCAAGATCAAAGAATCCTTGACATTGCCGCTATGGGCTTTTACAACCTCTATCAATTCCAAAGCGACCATGGTCTTCAGTATCTATAGACTTCATCACAGATTTGCCACCTTCTGTAACATTTGATGCTATCTATGTGGTGGTAGATCGGTTTACAAAGATGACACATTTTGTTCTATGTAGAAAAATAACTTCTGGTGAAGAAACAACAAGATTGTTTATTGACAATATATATCGGTATCATGGTTTATTGGAAGACATTATTTTGGACTGAGGGCCTCAATTTATATCAAAGTTTTGGAAGTTGCTTTTTGATATACTAAGGATAGATATCAAAACTCTCTTCTACCTTCCATCCTCAAATCGATGGTCAAACAGAGCGAGTTAATAAAATCTTAGAGCAATATCTACGATGTGCAATCAACTATCAACAAGATGATTGGACTACATATCTACTATTGGCGGAATTTGTGTATAATAATTCGGTCCATGCTTCAACCCAACAAACACCTTTCTTTGCAAATTATGGATATCATCCAAAACACGATTTGTTGAATAAATCTAAAGATAAAAATCCAACAGCTGAAGATCTTGCAAAGCATTTAAGAGAGATCTAGACCACCTTGAAGCTTTAGTTACAGGTAGCTCAAGACTCGCACAAAGCTTCTACAGACAAATTTTGAAAGGATTCCCTTGCTTTTCAAATTAGAGATAAGGTTTGGCTCTTGCGACGAATCATCAAGACTACTTGACCTTGCAATAAGTTGGATTACAGGAGGTTGGGACCATTCTATATTCAGGAGCAAATCAATTCGGTTGCTTATCAGTTGAAACTACCCACATCCATGAAGATACATCTAATCTTTCATGTTTTTCTTCTAGAAGCTTATAACAAATCAACTTTACTAGGACGGATATAGCTACCACCACCTTGTGTTGAAATCAAAGACCACATAGAATATGACGTGGAATAAGTCCTTGATTCATGACGGAGATGGAAGAAATTGAAATATTTAATTCAATGGCATGGCTATGATGTAAATGAGTGGACTTGGGAGCCAGCAAAAAATGTAATAAATGCATTGCAAAAGGTACAAGAATTTCATCGACGATATCCTCATAAACCAAAAGTCAGTTATTGATAAAATGTTGTCGTGAAGTAAATACATCCATATATAAAAACCTAACTTAACTATCTTTTCTTCAAAATTTTATTAAGTTCTTTCTTTCTTCTTACCAATCTAAGTTTTTATATAGTTTAGAAAAAATTTCTCACTTTCTTTCTTTTTCTTTGGTTAAATTTTTATCTTATCTTTAATCTTAACTTTAACTTTGATCTAGCCTTGAAACTTTCTTTTATTTCTTTTATCTTTTTTTCAATCTTAGATTTTAGTAGATTCAGGGTTATATTTGTAGATATAAGGAGTTTTGACTTTGAGGTTGAATTTAGGATTTTACTAAGGATAAATAGTAGATTTGGATGTCAATAGTTGGATACTATTAATAGTGCTGACTTGGAGGATTAGATTTGGGGTTTTTATAACTTTAAACTATTAATTGTTGACTTGGACTTTAAAGACCTTGGCTATGACTTCTTTGACGAGCTCGGAGGAGAAGAAGACGGGGTTTTTGGAAAAATCCAGAGAGGTATTCAGAAAGAGCTTCTTCTTGGCATGAGTTTAGGTAGTAGAAACACATGATTCGGAGCTTAGATGAGAGAGATATGCTTGTTTGAACTTAGACTACTAATATGACATCTATTGTCACTTTTCAGGGTATATTAGAAGTTTTAAGATACTAGCAAGAAATCAAGAAGTTGGATTAGAAACTAGACTTCAAGCTATATATTTTACATCCAAGAATTGATAGAAATGAATTTAGAATGAGTGAGATATGGCTAATTAAACCCAACAAACTAAACTGGGATTTTGAAGAAATTAGATAAATAGAAGGGTTTGCTTTAAGCTAGAACTTGAGTTTCAAGAAGAATTTGAAGCTCTTTTTTTGTATACATATTACTTATACTATAAAGAGTCTATGTCTAAAATCTCATATCAATTGAGACTTTGATTAGGGAGTAATGGCAAATTTGTTCTCAAGTGTCTAGGGTTTTGACTTCTAAAAGTATCTGCCAAGGATTTGGTGTTATCTAACGATCAGCAATGAATTCATGGCTCAAAAATTATGTGACAATATCCAAAGGTATGAAATATGTTTTCTTAAATTTTGAGCTTATTTGAACGGCTAGATCTTAAATTATGAATTTTCAAGTTTCTAGTTGAGATTTGACTTCTAAAAGTATCTGCCAAGGATTTGGTGATATCTTATGATCAGCAATGAATTCAAGGCTCAAAATTTATGTAACAAAGATCAAAGGAATGAATTATGTTTTCCCAAATTTTGAGCTTATTTGAATAGTTGGATCTTAAATTATGAATTTTCTAGTTTTTGATTTGATTTTTACTTAAATAATTACTTGCTAATATTTTGATGATATCTAGTGATCGATAATGAATTCACGGTTGAGAATTTTTGTAAAGATGACTAAAGAAGTGAACTCTATGCTTCCAAAATTTGAACTTATATAAATGGCTGGATTTTGATTTATAAATTTCCAAGCTTCTAGTTTGTTGATTTATTATACGCATGGTTTTGTGACTATAAAAGAAAAATTTAAAAAAGTTTGTGCATATTGGATCCAACTTGATTATAAAGAGGGACCTTGCGTCTACCTGAAGCGGACTTTCGCCACGACAACGTGAAGATGAAGCCTTCTCCAAAGGAATGTATAAGCAAGATCCAAGTCTTATTGAAATATAAGTTTTATTGCGTTTTACTTTCTTGTAGTTTCAAGATATATAATCTCAAAGTGTATTTAGATATGGCTAGTGGGAATGAGAATACTGCACTAGTGATGCCATCTCAATCAAGTAGCTCATGGCATTGACCTTGAGATGATGAATTAGAAGAATCAAGAAGACATTGAAGAATATCAAGTAACAAATCACTCATGATTGTCTTTGAAGCTGAATCAGCTCATGAAGGTAGTGGCGAAACGATATTTTAAGGTCGCTTCCACAATAAAGACACATAAGTTTAGGCATAGTCTCAAGTGGATGGTATTGGTCATTACCAGTGGCTATAAGGACCTATAAATCATCTGTCTCATGAATGACAACTGGAGTATATTGCAGAGACTATGCGCCAAATCTTTGATTTTCTACGTTTCTAAGCATACATCTCAAATGGCTTCTTGAAGACCTTGAAGCTAGAAGAAGAGATGATATCAAGGACATACTTATCAGAACCTTCTAGAATATTTTAAAAGATTCTTAAAACTCTCTAGAACCTTTCAAAGCCTTCTAGCATCTTTCTAGTTGATAGAAGTTGCTTGAGAAGCTTTCTAGTTGGTAGAAGTTGCTTGAAAAGCTTCCTAGTTGGTGGAAGTTGTTTGAGAAGCTTCTTAATGGAGGAAGTTGCTTGAAAAGCTTCTTAATTGGTGGAAGCTGCTTGAAAAGCTTTCTAGGTAGGAGTATATATTGGAGTCAAGGCTGAAGAGTTCTTCAGTCTCAACAACACATCTTTTAGAGCTCTAGCTCACCTCTGTGGTGTTGTTCTTGTATTCATTTCTCTATCTTTAATGGATAAGAAAAAGTACAGAATATATTCATCTCATCTCCATCAAAGTCTGCATTAAATATTAGACAAACGAATAGATTAATTATTATTGTGTAAGAATCTGCCATTACTCTTGCTTTGAAACTCATGAGAGACATTCTCTGAAGAGACGGCTATCTGTTGAACAGTACATAGTCTCCATTCTTTTCTACTTTTATATTACTGAAAAATGCCTCAGATATACCTATCTCATTAATGCTCACATTTAAATCTGGAGTTATAACGGCTCTTGCACAGTGTTTGTTCTTGCCAATTCTTCTTGAACTTCTTGTTTAGACTTTCAGTCTATATTCTGCGTCCGTGACATAGGGTTTGTTTTAAGATTAGTTAGGATTTGATCAGGATTGATTAGGATTAGTTAGGATTTGTTTTAGGATTTGTTAGGATTTGACTAGGATTGACAAAGGTTGATTAGGATTTAGTTAAAATTTGATTAAAGATTGTTTAAAGATTGATTAAAGAGCTTAGGACTAGTTATTGTTATTTCCTTTTATCTTCTACAACTAAGTGCTTGGAGCATTCTTGAGCAAGACTTCATAACATACAACAACATTGGATTCACAAAGATGTTGTATGGAATAAACTTCTATTTGGAAATATACTGGGTACCTGGCTGTGGAAAGTTTACTTGAAACTTATTGGCTAAACTCCAATAAGTGATTTTTTCTTAATAAAAAGAACAAATAATATAATAGTTTTATAAAAGAAAAGTTATATAGATAAACCTTCTTATATTCAAGTAGCTTTGTACAAAAAAAATTCAACTTTCTACAAAAATCCTTCAAAACTTTATTCACTCGCAAGGACTTATTTCTTCTTGATCTTTAGAATCTAATAATTCTTGATCCAATTATTTAATTTCTATAAAAATTTCTTCAAAGTGTAGACACTATTTTTAAATTTTATTACAAAAAAGAATCAACTATAATTTTATTTTTTGGTTGTCCGATATCTTGAAACTCCTAGCACGTGCTTAAAATCCTAGCTCAAAGATACTTGAGCACTATTTTCTTTATATCTCACAAATCCAAAATCTTAATGCCACAAAATTTTTGCATATAGTCTTGCAACATAAATGTATATAGTCTTGAAAATTTTGAGCCAAAAATCTATGAAATTGCCTAAAATATAGCTCAAAATATAACCATTAATTAAATAGGGTCACTTACTGCCCTTAGCTTATAAGCACTAACTTCAACTCCCAATATCTCTTTTATGTCAGCTTGGATTTCATCAACTTATATATAAAAAGTGTAGCTAAAAAAATGTTCTTTCTAATCCTGATTGTTAATCCTCTATTATTCTTTGTACGCACAAGTTATATCCAAAATAGTGATAGTAGGTATGATTTTGATATCCTAACTTTGAATGCCTATATCTCTTTTATATACTATCTAAATTATGTAATTTTTGTACCAAAACCATATCCAAAAAACCAAACTTATTAATCCTAGCCTTTGATTTTTGATTCCTCTCCAAAAACAAACCCTAATCTCTAATAAACCCTCGGATAGCCTCCTTGAAGCCCATTGGGCATGTTTTTTGGCTAATAGGAATAGAGACTTCTATCATCTATCTCCATTCATCTATATAGATGGCCTAACTATCCTCTTTCACACTAAAAATCTTTTTTTAATCCTTTTTTTTATAAGATTTATATGATATATATTCTAAATATCAAATAAAAGAAATAAATAAGATCTTAAGAATCACCAATGTCTAACAAAGGTGACTTAAGATATATAAAAGTTACTATCAATATAAAATCAATTTCAAAATTACTATCAAAAGAAGAAATAAGGTTATATAAATCTCAATAATAATCCTTTTAACGGATCCTTTTTAAACTAGCAAGCTAATCACATCCTATAACTAATAAAATTTACTATTATAGCTTTCACTTAATTATATAATAAATTATATATTAAATATATGTATATAATTTTTTCACATGGTAGCCAAATCACAATATGACAATGTGTTGTTTTATTTGAGAGTACGCTGTCGCGTGGCGTGAACTTCTATCTAGGAATACATCGGGTACCTAGCTTTAGAGAATTTTACTTAATATTTATTGGCTAAACTCTAATGAGTTATTTGTCCTTAATAAGAAGGACAAATACACACGATAATATAAGAAAAAGGTTTTGTATGATTAAAACCTCTTATTTTTAAGTAGGTTTGTACATAAGTTTTCTCTATGATATGTAGAAAATCCTTAAAAACCTTTTTTAAAGACTCATCTATATATCAAAATCATATCATGGCTCTATACATCCACCTTTTACATCTCCATAAAGTCTTGGCTCCCAAAAACACCTTTAGTATGCACAAAAGTCCAAATTTGCAACAAAACCCCTAGCAGGTGCTTAAAACCCTAGCTCAGAGACACCCGAGCACTATTTTCTCTATATCTCACAAACCCAAAATCCTAATGCCACAAAAATTTTGCACATAGTCTTGTGACATAAACATATATACTCTTGAAAATTTTGAGCTAAAAATCTATCAAATTGACTAAGATATAGCTCAAAATGTAACCGCTAGTTAAGCAGAATCACTTACTGCCTTTAGCTTACAAGTACTGACTTCAACTCGCAATATCTCCTTGACCCTAGCTTGGATTTTATCAAGCTGTACATAAAAAGTGTAGCCAAGAAAGTGCGCTTTCCAACCCTAGTCGCCGATCTTTGATTGCTCTCTGTATGCGCGAGATATACCCAAAAGAGTGACAGTAGGTCCAAAATCAACACCCTAACTTTGAGCGCCTATAACTTCTTCATTAAAAGTCCAAATCATGCAAGATTTGCACCTAAACCATACCCAAAAACCTAAACCTGATTACCTTAGCCTCTGATGTTCGACTCCTTTCGAAAAATAAACCCTAATTCCTAATAAACCCTCGGGCAGCCTCCTTGAAGCCCATTGGGCATGATTTTTGGCCAATTAGAATAGAGATTTCTATCATCTACCTCTATTCATCCACATGGATGGCCAAACTACCCTTTTTACACTAAAAACCCTTTTCTAACCCTTCTTCTTATAAGATTTACATACTTGGTGCTTTAAGCACCAAATAAAAGAAATAAACTAAGATCTTAAGGATCACCAATGTCTAACAAAGGTGACTTAAGATATATATAAGTTACTATCAATATAAAATTAACTTCAAAAGTCACTACTAAAAAGAAAATAAGGTTGTATAAACCTTAATAATAATCCTTTTAATAGATCCTTTCTAAACTAGCAACCTAATCACATCCTATAACCAATAAAATCCACTGATATGACTTTCATTTAGCTAAGTAATAAATTGTACATTAAATATACATGTATAATTTTTTCACATAGTAGCCAACCACAACACGACAACGCTGGGTACCTGGCTATGGAGAATGATGTTATAATTTACAAATAATTAATAAATCTTAATAGGTTTTATCCATATAAAAAGAATATGAATTGATTTTTAATATAAGAGTGCTCAAGTTAATGCAAAGTACATAAAAATAATTTTTTTAATAACTTCAAGTATATATACAACCCTAATACTTTATTACTTGTCACAATTAAGCAACTAAGATTTCTCTTTCCTAATCTTAGTCAATGAACTTTAATAAAGTATAACTCTTAATTTGACCATCAACTTGGTGTGAAATTTTACACACAAATACAAATATAAGTCTTCTATGTATTTAAAAAGTTTTAGCTCAATCTAACTTATAGATTATAGAAAATTAACCAAAACCTGTACTAATACCACTTGGCCACCAACTTGAAAGTTGATGCAAATATTCCAATATCAAATTCTCCTTCTCCAATCATTAATTTTAATTAAAAATTAATATATAGCTTGACCTTTAAATCTAATGCTATGCCAAATTTTACTATGATTTGACCAATAGATCTTTAGATATTATAGGATTCCTAAACAACCCTAAATTGCTAATTTTTGGTACCTCTTTATACTAAAGATCAAATAAATCTCAATTGCTCTATTAAATTGTCACAAGTTTTTACTCAGTCTTAGCACATTTAATGACTCATACACTATCAAATTTTTGTCTATAGATATTATACCAATTATACAAAATAGTCAAGAGTGCTAGCCCTAACTTTATTGTATAAAAATCCAATCTCCAATATAAATCTTGACTTTAGATAATGATTACTAATTTTTCCTAAATCTTATAAAAATAAGTCTAATGCTTTTTAAATAAGCTAAAAGTTAGATCTTGAATCTTAATTGTTGATTTCCAAATGATCCAATACCTTGCCCTTAGTGGCTGTTTTGTGGCTAGAGGTTTGATTTTGATCCTATCCCATACACAATCGACCCCTAGGTATCAATCTAACCTATCCTAAGAATTTATAAGCTTGATCCTATTGTCAATTTAATCCTAGTATCAATCATATCAACTATTTATCTCTTTTTTTCTAATTTTTATTAATTTATGATTTTTTAAAAGAAGTGAAAGAGTTTCCATAATCTAGAAGGAAAAATTAATAATTAGCTTTTATCTATTAGCTATTAAATCAAGAAAATAATCTAAAAGGCTTTCATAAAATCTTTCTTAAGTATCTTGAATTCCTATTGAATCAAGATAATTGAATATTAAATAGAAATCATTCTTGTTTATATTTTTTATCACATAAATGTATTACAATATGACATCCACCTCCTCTGAATATAAGCATCCTCTAGTATGCGCCAAATAAATATGAGTCCTACCAATGGATCTTAATTAGTATATTAGTTAAAAATATAGTCTTAAGTCATTTAATTATACAAATACGATGGTTAGAGAGTCTTTTTGACTATTTAAATATTTATTAGAATTTAGAAGTATTTATAAATATAAAAGTCTTATTAGAAGAAAAGTTACAAGAATGGAATCTTAGTAAGTCTTGGAAGCAATTATTTTAGTTGGTTTAGTATTATTATTTATTATTAAATATTAAGAATTAGTTATTGAGACCAATATCTACATTGGCCTTCTATCTACATGTATTATTCATTAAAAACCTATAAATATTATTTAGTAGGTAGAAGAAGCATGAGAAAGAAATCTCATGTCTTTTTATTTATTTTTGTAGAAAATAGGATTTTGAATTGATTTTTATTGATTTTATTATTATAAAAAAATTTCCAAGGTAGAATAAAATAGTTTTAAATTGATATTATCATCTTAAAAATATTATAGAGATTTTTAGAATTTATTCAGAATTTATTAAGAATTTTTAGAGCAATTTTGAAGACTTTGGTAAAAATAAGTTTTACTACCTTGGGAGCCATTATGAAGAAATAGAGCAAGATTTGAAGGCCATACAAGGTTCCTAGGCTAATACAGTGTTTTTAAACACCATGGTGAAGTCAAAAATGAAAATTTATTAGTTCTACTAGTATAAAATAGGAGGACTAGCAACTAGTGTAGTCCTTGTAGGAAGGGAGGTGTACAAGTCCCATATGGATTGTGGCACCTTGGATGTAGGTAGGAGGATAAGATTAAGGCCTCGTGGCCTCTCTAAAACACCCATATATATTACTTGTGAGCCTTGGTGAGGTTCAAACCCATGATCTTGTAACAAGTTATCCTTGAGGTAAAATTTTCTACTTAACTTTTTCCATTACATACCTTCTAAATTTGAATTATCATAACTTACTCATAGTAACTTAGATTTATATATTTTTTATATCATTGGAAAGATAAAAAATTATTTTCTTGAAAATATAATTTTTACTTTTACTTTTATTTTTTACTAGGTGAAAATCTAGTAAATAAACTATGACTAGTTTTGTAGTGTACAATTACTTAATTGCACATATTTTACTTGTTTTGTGTTGTTCTTCTCCTTCATTGTTGTTTATTGCTCCTTATACTTTACACCACAATTTATAAGCAACTCTTAATTGAGGCCATCTTATAACTTGGATTGAGGAGTGAATTTTATCCTCACAATAAACCATATATCAAAGTGGGCATCACGCCATTCTTTCATTTTTTGTATCAAATTCTTCATCATATTTATTATCCATTTCAATAGTATTATCTTCTTTACAATCATTGATATCTTCTACATTGATTTTTCTATCTCATCTTTTAAAAACCTTCACTTGTTTCTCAGCAATAGGTATTTTCAACCTTGTGCCATCTAATTCCAATAAATATGTGACATTTTCATAGACTATTACCATTATATATAGTCCAAACCAATGTTTTGAAAACTTTGATAAAATACTATACTAGTAATTCAATAAATACCCAATTACCTTCTTCAATTGCTCTAAGCCTCAATCAATGTCATTTATTAAACCAAGCCTTATTCTTTAGCCTTGTCTCTTATAATCATTTTAATATTAATTCTATATCTTTTGATCTTTGTTCAAGTTGCTAAATTCTAATAGCAAATAATTCTTCTCTTATTAATCCATCTTCCTAAGATAACATATTCTAAGTTGGTATATATTCTTCAATCGACATAATAGATTTTTGACCTATCATGAGTTCTACTAGCATATTTCTCGTCACTAAACTATATGTTATTTGATCAGCCCATAATGCATAAGGTAAAAATTGAGGCTATTCTTTTACTCTTCTATTACAAGCTTTAATCAAGGCTTTTACAATTGATGGATGTCCACGTTCACTCTTTACATTTCCCTCTGGATTATAAGCAGTAGTCAATGATAATTTAATTCCACATCTCTTAAAGAATTCATGAGCTTCATGTGCATCTAATTCTCTATGATCTGTAGTGATCTTTCCTACACATCCATAGCAACAAATAACATCCTCAAGTAAAAACCTGTAGATTTCTTCTATAGACTTTATTTTTAATGCCATGCCTTCTACTTGGTTTGATAAATCTTCATGAGCCAAAACTAAATACTTCATTTGCCATAATTCCATTGGTATAATAATCAAATCTATAATCCATTTAAAATAAATAGCCAAAGGATATATAGCCAAAGGATATATTGGATGTAGACCATCTCAATGACATATATTTAAATATATTTGATAAGTTATACAAGTTTCTACGAATAAAATTATATCTTGATACATATTCTTCTATCAATATCATTCTTTCAATTTAATAAAAGTAGCTCAAATTCTTCCATATCCCACCTATAGATTATTATAAAATTCTTTAAATAATTTTTGTTGATTTTTTTTGGTACCTATTACTTATTGTAGCATTCCAATGTTTGATTTTGGCCTCTTCTATAGAAATCCTCCTTGTAATATGAACTTATATGCATTTTTTTTGATTTGTTTAAGTTTTTCAATAGACCAATCAATATGCTTGGTTATTATGCTCAAATAATGTCCAATATCTAATAATTCTCTTTCATAATTTTCTTTATGAAATGGCTTATCTTCTTTATTTAACTATAAAACTAAATAAAATTTTATATCTACATCATCAATATTTTCAATCATCTCATCATTTCATCTCATATTTTGCTTGAGATAGCATATCTGCTATTGGATTGTCTTTTCTTGCAACATGCCTAAATTCCGGATTTAATGACTTGATATAAGCAATCCATCTCAACATTGCAACATCCGATGTTGTACAATTAATAATCATTCCAAATAAAAGCAAACAATCTATTTCAATCACTATCATTGTCCCAATTAAGTAATTTTTTTTAACTTTCATAGTTGAAACAACTCTCCAAAATTCTCTTTTTACTTGTGAATATACATGTTGGCAAGTATTTAGAATCTTAGCTCTAAATCGAACTGCAAATTTGTGTCCATTTAAATTATTTTGACCTATAGTCCATCCAATAGCAATTGAATTAGTATCTTCTATAAGAATCACTAGTCTATTATACTTATTATCAGTTTTTCTTAATACTAGAAGTGATGCCAATAAATCCTTCAATCTTTGCATTTTTTTGATATATTTTTTATTCTATTTAAATTAATTATCTTTATATAATAATTCATACAATGGATTTGCTATGTAAGTGTAGTGAGGAATCTAAATATGATAAAATATACATACATCCAAAAACCTTCATATCTTTGTTAAAGAACTACAATCTTCTTTCATTCTCCCAATTGTATCAACCTTGGCAGGATCTGGTTTCCTTCCATAAAATCTATATAAATGTCCAATAATTATAACTTCTTATATTCTAAATATAGATTTTATACTCGATAATATAAAATAAATTTCTTCAAGCTGAGTTAATATCTTTTTACAATCTTATATATGATCAATAATATACTTGCAACATCCTCTCTTATCTTAAGTTTTATTCTTATTTTCTTCCTTGTATCTTTTTATAAAAATATCATTTAAAAAAAATATAGTCTTTTTAAAAATAAAATCTCTCTATACCTTGTTCATCCCGTTCATCATATGTGCTATTGAATTAATAGCGCTTTGAAGAAGAATACGTATTTTAACTAATCCAAGTGGTATTCTCATCATTGTCATGTTTCTACTCTCTATTACAAGTTGAAATTGATAATAGCCTAAATACAAATCACCTATTGAATAGATTGCCCTTTTTACAAATTCTTTAGCAAATTCATCCACTATTGGTCCAATTCTTGTATTCTTGATAGTCATTGTATTTATTGGTTGCATATCTTAAATAAATTATAATGATCTACTTTTCTTAGGCATTATAAACTATCGACTAGAATATGGTGTAAAAAAAGGCTCCACAATCTTTATCTTTATCTTCTCTTTCAATAATTCCATCAAATTTGACAAATATGCCCTTGATATTGGAATTGGCTTCAAATTTCAAAGTACATGCAGTATAGTAAAAATAACCATTGGAATTACAACATTTGGATCCACACATCCAATTTCATGAGATTCAAAGGCAAATGATTTATCTCATTTTGCTAATATCTCTTTGAAGTATTCAATTTCTTTTGACAATAAAGAACTATTAGAATCAATCTTTAATTCCTCAAAAGTCTCTTTAATGAACTTGTATCCAATATTCCTTGGATCCCTTAAGCTCTGTTCCTTTGATGTTTTTTCCATCTGTTTTTTAAAATCTTTTGACAAAAGTCTAGTAATATATTTCACCTTCTTATCTACTATCTTATATTTTGTTTCAACCATAATCTTTAGTACTTGAAAAGATTCAAGTATAGAATAAATTTCTCTTGAATGAATTTGTACAATCTTATCATCATCTTCTAATCGAGTTGATGTAATCAATTCCAAAGAATCTTCTAATCCATTTTCTTCATAAACACAAGAAATCCTTTCATCATCCTTTAATGTCCTCAATTCATATAATTCTTTTTCAATATCACATAGTCTTTTTCTTTTATTTCTTTTTAAATCTATAATTTTCTTATACATAATACTTCCATTTTTAAAAATATTAATAAAACTTATATTAAAGGTACCTACATCTTATAAGAGTATCTCCTCTTCTATACCTCCATAATCCCGCTTTATAGTGGTACTCCTCAAAAATCCATAAATTCTTCAATAATCCTTAGCAATGGATTTTTTCTCAATTTATCTCGATTCCATTCATGATTTAGAGATACAATCAAAAATTATATTGCCCTTATTCCATCCATACTACAAATCCATATATAAGCTGAACCATCATCAAGTACTTTTGTTTCCATCTAAGTTACAATAATATATGGTTGTGTTAAAATAAGAGGATAAGATGTTATATCTTAAACAATTTTTTTTTGTTTTATTGCAACATCACCAATCCAAATTTTCACATCTAGGCAAGCACCATATAATTCACTTTGTATATTATTAGCTACCCATATTATCCATCCATGCTCCATATCAATTGGTCACTTTTACTTCATATAAAGATCCTTAGATATAAGATTTATCTTTGAACTATGGTCAATCAAAGCAACAATTGGCTCATCCATATTTCCAATCTTCACTAATGCCTTTGTAGTCACTCTAGCCCAATGCTTTCAAATATAATTACTTAAAAGCTCTTTCTCCTTATCATTTTGATCATCAAAATATTGTCATGTTGTAATTTGGCTACCATGTGAAAAAATTATACATATGTATTTAATGTACAATTTACTATATAGTTAAATAAAAGCCATAATAATAGATTTTATTGGTTATAAGATGTGATTAGGCTATTAGTTTAGAAAGAATCTATCTAAAAAGATTATTATTGATGTTTATATAATCTTATTTTTTAATTTAGTAGTGACTTTTGAAGTTGATTTTATATTGATAATAACTTTTATATATCTTAAGTCATCTTTATTAGACATTGATGATCCTTAAGATCTTGCTTATTTTTTTAATTTGATGTTTAGAATACATATTATATGAATCTTATAAAAAAAAAAGATTAGAAAGGAATTTTTAGTGTGAAAGAGAGTAGTTAGGCCATCTATGTGGATGAATGGAGATAGATGATAGAAGTCTTTATTCCTATTGGCCAAAAATCATATCTAATGGACTTCAAGGAGACTACCTGAGGGCTTATTAGGAATTAGGGTTTGATTTTTGAAAAGAATTTGAACATCAAAGACTAAGGTCAGTAAATTTGGATTTTTGGATATGATTTTGGTGCAAATCTTGCATGTTTAGATTTTATATGAAAGAGATATACGTGCTCAAAGTTAAGGTGTCGAAATTGTACTTACTTTCACTCTTTTGAGCATAATTCATGCTTATAAAGAGCAATAGAGGATTAGCAACTAAGATTGGAAAGAACACTTTTTTGGCTATACTCTTTATATATTGTTTGATAAAATCCAAGTTAGGAAAAAGGAGATATTGGAAGTTAAAATCAGTGCTTATAAGCTAAGGGAAATAAGTGACCCTCTTTAATTAGTGGTTATATTTTGAGCTATATTTTAGCCAATTTGATAGATTTATGGCTCAAAATTTTTAGGAGTGTATATGTTTATTTCAAAAGACTATGTAAAAAAATTTTATGGCAATAAGATTTTGGATTTGTGAGATATGAAGAAAATAGTTCTTAGGTGTCTTTGAGCTAGGGTTTCCAGCATCTGCTAGGATTTTTAAGATATCGGATGATTGAAAGCAAATTTATGATTGATTCTTTCTTGCAATGAAACTTAAAAATATTATCTACACTCTAAAGAAACTTTTATAGAAATTGAATAGTTAGATCAAGACTTATTGAACTCTAAAGTTTAGAAAGAAATAAGCCCTTGCAATTGAACAAGGTTTTGAAAGGTTTTGTAGCAATTTGACTATTTTTGTATAAATTTACTTAAATATGAAAGGATTTAATAACAAAAATTATCTTTTATAATATCTTTATATTATTTATCCTTTTTACTAAGGACAAATCACTTATTGGACTCTTGCCAATAAATTTGAAGTAAATTCTCCACATCCAAGTACCCGATGTATCCCCAAATAAAAAATCATGCCACACAACAACATTATCAAATAATGCGTGAACTTCTATCTAGGAATATACTGGGTATCTAGGTATAGAGAGTTTACTTGAAACTTATTGGCTAAATTCTAATAAGTGATTTGTCCTTAATAAAAAGAACAAATAATATAATAATTTTACAAAAGAGAAATTATGTAAATAAATCTTCTTATATTCAAGTAGATTTATACAAAAAGGGTTCAAATTTCTACAAAAATCCTTCAAAACTTTATTCACCCGCAAAGACTTATTTCTTCTTAATCTTTAGAGTCCAATAATTCTTGATCTAACCATTTAGTTTCTATAAAATTTTCTTCAAAATAAAGATAATCTTTTTGAATTTTATCACAAAAAAGAATCAACTATAACTTATTTTTGATTGTCCGATATCTCAAAATCCCTAGCAGGTACTTAAAACCCTAGCTCAAAGACACCTGAACACTAATTTCCTTATATCTCATAAATTCAAAATCCTAATCCCACAAAATTTTTATACACAGTCTTGTAACATAAACATATATAGTTCTAAAAAATTTGAGCCAAAAATCTATCAAATTGCCTAAGATATAGCTCAAAATGTAACTACTAGTTAAACAGGGTCACTTATTGCCCTTAGCTTACAAATACTGAATTTAACTTCCAATTTCTCTTTCATCTCAGCTTAGATTTCATCAAGTTATATATTAAAAGTGTATTTAAAAAAGTTCTCTTTCCAATTCTAGTTGCCGATCCTCTATTGCTCTCTATACGCATGAGTTATGTCCAAAATAGTGACAATAAATATGATTTTGATACCCTAACTTTAAGCACCTATATCTCTTTCATATAAAGTCCAAATCATGCAAGATTTGTACCAAAACCATATCCAAAAAACCAAGCTTGTTGATCTTAGCCTCTAATATTCAACTCCTCTCTGAAAATAAATCCTAATCCCTAATAAATCCTTGGATAGCCTCCTTGAAGCCTATTGGGCATGATTTTTGGCCAATAGGAATAGAGACTTCTATCATCCATCTCCATTCATCCACATAGATGGTCTAACAACTCCTTTTCATACTAAAAATCCCTTTCTCATCTTTTTTGTTATAAGATTTATAAAATATGTGTTTTAAATATCAAATAAAAGAAATAAATAAGATCTTAAGAATCACCAATGTCTTACAAAGGTGACTTAAGATATACAAAAGTTATTATCAATATAAAATCAACTTCAAAATTACTATCAAAAGAAGAAATAAGATTGTATAAACTTTAATAATAATCATTTTAATAGATCCTTTCTAAATTAATAATCTAATTACATTCTATAATCAATAAATTTTTTATTATAGCTTTTACTTTACTGTATAGTAAATTATATATTAAATATATATATACAATTTTTTCACATGGTAGGCAAATCACAATACAACATCCATTCCCTCTAAATATGTGCATCCTCCGATATACACCAAGAAGAGTTGAAGTTGTAGTTGGTATCATACTATTGCTACAGCAATATCCTTTTCAAAATCTTGTTCTTCTTCTTCATCTATAAAGAAGTCAATCTCTTCTCTTATATCTTCATGTTTATGTCTTGATCCCATTGTTTGAAGAGTTTTATGCATTTTTCTGCAATTGAAACTTTAAGGTGTATTTCATCTAATTCTCTTAATATATATGTAGTATTATTCAAAATATTTACAACCACATAAGGTCCAAACCAGCATTTAGAAAATTTTTTAAGAGTACTATGCTGGTTACCTAGGCTGCTATCATATACCAAAATCCAATCACCTTCCTGAATTTCTTTTGGCCTTAACCAATGTTGCTTGTCAAATCTATCTTTATTTTTGATTTCTGCCTCTTTTAATTTAATAACTACTTTTTTTCTATCTTCAGGTCTTCTCTCTAATTGACGGATTCAAAGTTTAAGAAATTCTTCTCTAGACACATTGTCTTACCAAGGTAAAACATTCCAGGTATATATTTGCTCTTCAATTGGTATAATAGGCTTTTATCTTTATATCAATTCCGTGGGCATATATCTAGTTACTGAATTGTGAATAGTACGATCAGTCCATAGAGTAAATGGTAATAATCTTGGCCATTCTTTTATCCTTCTTTTACATGCTCTAACAATGGCTTTTACTATCACAGGATGACCTTGCTTACTTTTAGCATTACCTTCCAAATTATATGTTATTGTAAGTATAAGCTTGATTCCATATCTTTCAAAAAAAATTCTTGCCTCATGTGTATCTAACTCCCTATAATTAACAGTAATCTTTTGAATACATCCGTATCTACAAATCACATCCTCTAGTAGAAATCTACAAATTCCTTCAGTAGATTTTGTTTGCACAGCTCTTCCTTCTATCTAGTTGGATAAATCTTCATGTGCCAAAACCAAGTATCACATTTGTTATAATTCCATAGGCATAGTAACTAAATCCACCACCTGTTTATAATGTGTTACTAGTGGATATGTAGGATGCAATCCGTCTCTATGTCAAATCTCTAAAGACATTTGGCAAATTTGATATGATTCTATAAACTTCACTACATTTCTATACATATTACACCACCAATATTTTTCTTTAATCTTGTTAAAGGTAGTATAAATACCTCTGTAACTAGCCCACAAGCTATCATGGAATTTTTGAATCAATTGCTCTTGCATTTCTTTCTTGTAAATTATTCTTTGCGGTATATCACTATCCCTTTTACATCACTTCTATAAGTATCCACCTTGTAAAAGGTAGTTATAGGCTTTTTGCCTAATCTGCTTGAAATAAACATCATCCCATCACGGTTGCCTTTATAACGTGTTCAAATAATATCCAATATCTATCCATTCTTCTTCATATAATTCTTCCATCAATAGTTTTGGATATTCATTCTCTCTTTGTTGTATTTTAGAATAGAAGGTAGTACCACATCTTTGGTATCATCAATCAAATCTTCTTCTTGTTCATATCTAGCCCGAGATAATATATCTACCACTGGATTATTTTTGCTTGCTATATACTTGAATTCAAGATTTAAAGACTTAATATATACAATCTACTTCAGCATAGCAATATCAAGGATATTACAATTGGAGATCATTTCCAATAAAGGTAAACAATCTGTTTCTACTATCATTGATGTCTCAATTAGATAATTTCTTTCAGTTTTCATAGCTGTCACTACCTCCCATAATTCTCGTTTTACTTGTGAATAGTACCTTTGTCTTTCACTTAATACCTTAGCTCCAAATCGTATGGCAAATCGATTCTCTTCTTCATCATCCTGTCCCAATGCCTAATCAATAACTATTGGGCTAGTATCAACTGTAAGTATCATCAGGTTTCTATTTTCATAATTTATTCTACGTAGCACAAGTAGAGAAGACAATGATTGCTTCAACCTTTGCATTGCTTCTGTATGTGTCTTTTGCCATTTAAATCTCTTCCATTTTTGTAGCAGACCATAGAAAGAATCTGCTATATGTGTATAATATGGAATCCATATATAATAAAATATATAAGCTCCTAAAAATCTCTGCACTTCTGTTTCTGAGCTACAAACTTTCTTCATCCATTGTATAGCATCCACTTTAGTAGGGTTTAGTTTATGACCAAACCATCCACACAAATGTCCCACAATAACAACCTCTCAAACACCAAAGGTTGATTTAGCTCCGGATAAGGTCAAGTAAACTTCCTCAAGCCATGATAAAATCTTATTACAATCCAAAATATGACTAGATGCAAATTTACGACATCCCCTTTGATCCATTATTATTATTTTTTTTTTTTCTTCTATAAACATTTTTACTGATATATCATCTAAGAAAGATATAGTCTTTTTTAGAATAAAATCACAGAGCACCTTATTTATCCTATTCATCATATCAGCAATTGAGTTTGTTATTCCTTGTAATAATATACATATTTTTAATAGCCCTAAAGGTGTCCTCATAGTAGTGATATCTTTGCTTCTTTCCGCAAGTTGAAATTAATCATACCTAGAATAAAGATCTCTAATAGAATAAATGGCTCTACCAGCAAATGCTTTAGCAAATTCTTTAACAATTGGTCCCACTTCTATATTTCTAATAGTTACTTGATTTATTGGTTGCATATCTTGAATAAACTATAGAATTCCATTTTTCTTTGGTATTGTAAATCAACAACTAAAATATGGTGCAAATGATGGCTTTAAGATTTTTATCTTTATTTTTTCTTTAAAAAACTCTATAAATTTGGATAGATGCACTCTCAGTACGAGAATTGACCTTAGATCCCACAGAGCATGTGGAATTATAAATATAATCATTGGTGCTACAATACTTAGATCCACACATCTAAATTCTGAAGGTTCAAAAGAAAAAGCTTTTCCGTGCTTCTTCAACATTTCTCTAAATTCTATTTCTTCAATAGGTAGAAAAAAATCTATGGATCCCACTTTCAATTCTTTGAATGTACTTTTTGTAAACTTATAGCTAATTTGATCAAGATTTTGTAAGTCCTTTTCTTTTGAAGCCTCTTAAACTTGGTGGTTTGAATCACTAGGCAATGGTGTAACTACAGATTTTATCTTTCTTTTTATAATTTTATACCTAGTTTTAAGTATGACTTCATAACCTTGAAACGCCTGTATGATTCAGTAGAGCTCTCTTGAATGTACTTGCACTACTTGATCTTCATCTGTTACTTCAATCTTTTTGAGTTCTTCCAACATATCTTCTAAACTTGTTTTCATATATATACCTATTATCTTGTCATTTTCATCAAGAACGCCCACTCTTTTTAGGTCTCTTTTTATTTTTCTCACAATATTTTTATTTTTATTTTTGTAAGTCATTAAATTGCATGTGTATAACAATTCTACTCTTAAAAAAATTTATAACTCTTGTACAAAAGGTATTTATATCTCTTTGCAAGAGTACCTTCTCTAATATACCACCACATCCTTGCTCTATAGTAGTACCCTGCAAAAATCTTTAAACTCTTCATCAATCCTTGGTAATGAGCCACTCCGTAGATAATCCCTATTGTGCTCAAGATTAGCATGTATTGTTAAAAACTGCACTACTTGATTATCATCTTGGCTTTTTATACATGCACATACAAATCCATCATCTATTACCTTAGTTTCCATCCTTACAACAATAATATATGGTTGTCCAAGAATTATTGGATAAGAAGTATTGTTCTGTAGATATATTTCTAAATTTCACCTTCATATCTAAACAAGCACCATAAAGATCTCCACATGTGTTATTTGTTGCTCAAATCATCTAACCATGTTCAATGTCAATAGGCTACCTTCCACATTTATAAATATCTTTAGACATAATATTGATTTCAGATCTATGGTCAATAAGATCAACTACTGGATCTGTCAAGTCTCCCACCTTCACCAAAGTTTCTGTGGTAACTCTATCCCAATGCTTTTTAGAATAATGACTAGGACCTTTGTCATCAACCATATCCTCATCTAAGGAAAATTGATCCTTTTGATTGACACAACATTTAACCAACTCCAGCTCTTTTTCTTTTATTAATGTTATATCTAGTGCATTGGACATTGCAGACTCTCCTATCAATTGCCTTTTCTGCTTGATAGTGTCAATAATGACATCATATAATTCTTTCTTTGCAATGCCTAAAATTTCTCATAATATAAATACAATTTTGGCATTCAACATCCTTTCTTCTAGTACCTCTTTTAAATTTGTCATTGCCTCAATATTTGATTGTAGTTTATAAGTAACAAGCTTATTCTTCTCCTTGTTTTTACCTACTTCTATCCTTTCTTCCCATTTTTCTTTTGATAGTGGTATATCTCCAAAGTATGATTTTGATGGTCTATTCTTAGATGATCTAGTATCTTGTAATATAGATATCTCTTTATTATGTGTTTCCTTTTCATCTCTTTGAGGTCTTTTTTTATTATTTGATTCTTTAAGATTTTCTTCCACTATATTTCTTCCCCTTTTTATATCCATCAAAGCTTTATGGTGGGATTTTACTAAATAAGCATATACATATATGGTATCTATAAATTCATCCTATCTTGTGGCATTCTTGATTATTACGGCTGTATTGAGTAATTCTTATCTTGTAACTTTCTTTTTATTCATGCTAGTGATAGCATGATTCCACAAATCCCCTATCTCTATATGTTTGCCAAAACCATCTTCTTTCTTCCTTATAACGTCAATGCCATAAGTAGTGGCTTCCCTTGATGCCATAATATGTGAAGATAGATAGTTCTCTAAGACCTATTTCATCCCTCCCTTTCCAAAGTTGGTTTTGAAGAATTCACTTGTATCTTGTAAAGCAATCTTCCCATCCTTTCATAAAATTACTCCTTATTGTAAAATATCAGCAAAATCTCCACATTTTTTATAAAGATGCTCCATATTCTTGCAACAAATACACCTTCGTATATATTCTTACTTTGATGTAGGTTTAATCTCAGATGTCCCTCCTTTTTCTTCTAACTTTGCTAATTTGATCTGTAAGTGTTTTATTCCCTTCACCAATTCCTCAATTGCATCTTTTAAAGGTGTACCTATAGATATAAGAATTGAGGCTATAGATATTAATATAATAAGTTCTAATAATTGCTTGTAAGATATTGTAATTAATAGAAGCCTAATTTTTTACCTTATTACTACCTTACCTCTCCGATATTCTCTTTTAGCAAGAATATCCACTACTTTTGAGATCTTCTTCCAGTCAGTAGTAAGTTCATTGTCTTCTATATTATCCACTACCAATAACTCCAATTCCCTTTATAATTCATTATTGGCTGACTAGAGAAATAGTTCCACCTTGTTATTTTCAAACATTGTCATGCTACATTTACGTGTAATGTGTAAAAATATTATATATTTTATATTTATTGTTATTACATGTGTGAGTGCTAGAGATTATTTTAAAAGATATTATAAGGAGAGGATTTATTTTAGCTACTTAATTAGTGAATTAAGATGGCTATTTGTTTTGTTCCTACCTTATTTATATCTTAAAATAGATTCTTTTATAATTAGAAGAAAAATAAAGGTTGTTTTACTTTTCTTATTGACTTTGAGGTAGCATGGACCTTGTAAGGAATAAAAAAAAGAGTATGGGGATAAATAGGGCCTATCCAATAGGATTTTGGCTACCCATGTGGGCGTGGCATAGGCTGATGTGGAGGAGAAGCAGAGAATACTCCTCTTGCTGGACCTAAGGTTTGGTAATTTTGAGGATGTGAGTTTTGGAGAGGCAGAGCTCTAAAGATATTAAAGCTTTTGTAGTAAAAATTAGAAGATGTATTCTTTAAATTGTGAGGATTCTAGAGCCTACTCATTTGCTTATTTTGGAGTTGTGAGCAAAAAATTATGCTTGTTTTAGTAGAGTAAGGTCTGCTGTTATCAAAAAGTAATGGCAAAAACTTTGAGCTGCGACTACAAGTTTGATTTCGACTCTTTTTCAATGAAATCTACGTAGAGTGTAGAAAATCATGCTAGCTTTCTATCAAGCTATTTCTTATAGCATTTGGAGTTGGAGAAAAAAAGTTGTAAGCTTGAGAGTGGGAAAGGGTCTACTGCCACCTGACAAAGAGAGGCAAAGATTTTGTTCAACCACCCAAGTCACATAGTCTCTTCAATCTTTTTGATAATATAGATACTTATAGTAGCTTGTGTAAGCTTTCTATAAAAATAAAAATTAATGCATTTAGAACTTCTATGAAAGTTTTATGAGCCATGAAGTGTCCAGAGGGCAAATTGTTGCTAGGGTTTAAGGAATAGATTCAACTAGCTATAAAATCTGAAGTTTGAAAGGCATATATGCAAAATTTTAAGACAAGTCAGATGATAGAGTGAGCTTTCTAAAAAGCTATTGCATGTCCAATTTGGAGAAGGGAAGCAACCACAACAAAGATTGAAGTGAAGAAGAGCTTTGCTGCCTTTGTATTTGCTAGGAATTTTTAGTGCCTTTTTCATTTAGCCATAACTTTTAAGCAGTATGACTTCTATTTGTGAAATTTTTATAGATTTTACAATGTATTATTAGCTTTCTATAGACTATAAGCACGCTTGATTCAACATGTAGATGAATTTTTAATGATTTATATAGCTTCTGCTAATTGTATAACTTATATTTCTCATATGTAGTTGTATTTTGAAGTATATGTGAGTATATACATACTTTGCTTATATATATTATATAAATATATATACTTTTATTTATATTAAATACTTACATAAGTATTATATAAAGTATTTATATAATTATTTATATAAATATTATACAAAGGATTATACTTTATATTTTTATAAATATTATATAAGGGATTATATTTTATATTTCTACAAGTATTATATAATGAATTATACTTTATATTTTTAAAAGTATTATATAAAGGATTATACTTTGTATTTCTATAAATATTATATAAGAGATTATACTTTATATTTTTACAAGTATTATATAAGGGATTATATTTTATATTTTTATAAGTATTATACAAAGGATTATACTTTATATTTCTGCAAGTATTATATAAAGGATTATACTTTGTATTTCTATAAATATTATACAAAAGATTATATTTTATATTTGAACAAATATGATATAAGTATAATGAAGAAGCTTGAATAAGTATTGTACAAGTATATAAGACACTTGCATGGCTTCCTCTCATATTCCCTACTAATTCTAGTAGCAGCTAGAAACCTGGTATTTTTTCAAGGGCGGATTCTCTCTATCCTGACAGCATAAGTTTTTTCATCCAAGATAATTGAAGAAATTGCCTTTCGAATTCTTGAAACAACTCTATTACAACCAATCCCTTGTTGGATTTATTAACCCACTCTATAAATGATTTTTTAATTACCCTTTCAACATCCTCCAAAGAATATTCATCTTTTAGCTAAAAGGTAAAATCCTCCTATCTTGCTCCATGAATTTGAATAATCCTCCTTATGTGCTCACAAAGTTCAGGTACAACTACAAGCTCAAATGTCAAGATCATCTCCTTTTTTGGTACTTTATTAAGTTCCATCTCCAGAGAATAATACTTCAAATATTTAGAGATGTTCTTTCTATCAAACTAATTCAATAAACCAACAACGGATTATAAGGCTTTAGTAGCCAATGCCTCTTTGTGTTCTACTGCTTGTTGTTGCTGCATATTAAGAGCAAATGCTTAAAACATTTGAGTTGTAGTAGGATCAAGCTGCATTTGTGATGTTCTAGTACAGTTTCTACTACTACCTCCTTGTTCCCTTGCCATAATAGAAAGCCAAAATATTTCTTCAAAACTCTCCACCCCAGATGTTTCACATCGGATTCACCAAGATGTCGGATGGCGTGAACTTCTATTTAAGAATATATTGGGTACCTGGCTATAGAGAGTTTATTTGAAACTTATTGGCTAAATTCTAATAAGTGATTTGTCTTTAATAAAAAAGACAAATAATACAATAATTTTATAAAAAAAAATTATATAGATAAATTTTCTTATATTCAAGTAGGTTTGTATAAAAAGAGTTCAAATTTCCACAAAAATCCTTCAAAACTTTATTCACCCATAAGGACTTATTTCTTCTTAATGTTTAGAGTCCAATAATTCTTGATTCAATTATTCAGTTTCTATAAAATTTTCTTCAAAGTAAAGATAATCTTCTTGAGTTTTATCACAAAAAAGAATCAACTATAAATTCATTTTTGGTCATTTGATACCTCAAAACTCCTAGCAAGTGCTTAAAACCCTAGCTCAAAGACACCTGAATACTATTTTCCTTATATCTCACAAACTCAAAATTCTAATCCCACAAAATTTTTATACATAATCTTGTAACATAAACATATATAGTTCTAAAAAATTTGAGCCAAAAATCTATCAAATTGCCTAAGATATAGCTCAAAATGTAACCACTAGTTAAACAGGGTCACTTATTGCCCTTAGCTTATAAATATTGACTTTAACTTCCAATATCTCCTTCATCTCAGCTTAGATTTCATCAAGTTATATATTAAAAGTGTAGTTGAAAAAGTGCTCTTTTCAATTCTAGTTGCCAATCCTCTATTGCTCTCTATACGCACGAGCTATGTCCAAAATAGTGACAATAAATATGATTTTGATACCCTAACTTTAAGCACCTATATCTCTTTCATATAAAGTCCAAATCATGCAAGATTTGTACCAAAACCATATTCAAAAAATCAAGCTTGTTGATCTTAGCCTCTAATATTCAACTCCTCTCTGAAAATAAATCCTAATCCCTAATAAATCCTTGGATAGCCTCCTTGAAGCCTATTGGGCATGATTTTTGGCCAATAGGAATAGAGACTTCTATCATCCATCTCCATTCATCCACATAGATGGTCTAACAACCCCCTTTCATACTAAAAATCCCTTTCTCATCTTTTTTGTTATAAGATTTATAAAATATGTGTTTTAAATATCAAATAAAAGAAATAAATAAGATCTTAAGAATCACCAATGTCTTACAAAGGTGACTTAAGATATACAAAAGTTATTATCAATATAAAATCAACTTCAAAATTACTATCAAAAGAAGAAATAAGATTGTATAAACTTTAATAATAATCATTTTAATAGATCCTTTCTAAATTAATAATCTAATTACATTCTATAATCAATAAATTTTTTATTATAGCTTTCACTTTACTATATAGTAAATTGTACATTAAATATATATGTACAATTTTTTCACATGGTAGCCAAAGTACAACATGACAATGTGCTCTTTGATTATGACTCCTTCCTCCACTTATTGGTTGTTTGCAACAATTATCAATTTCATCTTCTTTATTCTTATATACATCTATATCAATAGCATGATTTGATCCAACTTCATCTATTAATTGCCTCTTGTACTTAATACTATCAATAATGACATCATAGAATTCCTTCTTTGCAATTCTTAAAATCTCTTTCAATACAAACTCAACTTTTGTATTGAATACTTGTTGTCGTGTTGCAGCACGTTTATATAGTGAAAGGTATAGATAAGAGTAATTTATATTTAATACTTGATTATCTTAATTCAATAGAAACTTAAGATACTTAAAAAAAGGATTATGGAAGCTTCTTAGATTATTTTCTTGTTTTAATAGCTAATAGATAAAAGTTAGTTGTTAAAGTTTTCTTCTAGGCAATACAAACTCTATTACTGATTTTGAAAAGCCATAAGTTAATTAAAATAGGATAGAAAAGAAAAATAGTTATTATGGTTGATACTAGGATTAAGTTGAAGATAGGATTTAACTTAAAAATCCTTAAAATTAGTTGAATTGATACCCAAGGAAAGACCGGGTATGAGACAGGGTCGAAATCAGACCTCTAGGGACAAAAACGACCGCCAAAGGTAAGAGACAGGGACATTCAAAGATCAGCAATTAGGATTGGATAGCTAGCTTGAAAGGAGTTCTAAGGGTGTTTAGCTTGTGACCATAGGATTTTGGAAGACTTAGAAATTGCTATTCAAAGTCAGGGTTTGTATTGGTGATTTGGGTTTTTATATAAGACAATGATGGCTTGCATTGTTGAGTGATTTGTAAAATTTGTGAAGCATCTATAGTTCAAAATTTGATATTGTCTAGATTGTTGGGTGTGCTAAGTGTATACAAAAATTTGTATTAATCTAACAATGCAATCAAGAGATATTTGAGTTTTGATACAAAGGGTTGTCAGAAGTTGGTAGTTTAGGATTGGATAGGGTTTCTGTGATAACTAAAGATCCACTAATTAGATCAACGTAATTTTTGGTATACTGATAGAAGACTTTTAGGTTGAGCTATACTAAAGTTAATGATGAAAGAAGGAGAAATCACCACTGGAGTTTCTGCATCAATCTTCAAGTTGGCGGCCGAGTGTCATCAGTGCACTTTTTGGGCGTTTTCTTGCAATTTGTAAGTTGGATTGGCCTAAATTTTTTTGAGCATATAAAAGGCTTATACCAATATGTGTGTGCAAAATTTCACACTAAATGGACGGTTTGATTAAAAATTATAGCTTATCAAAGCTCACTGATTAGGGTTAGGGCTTATAAACAAAAATAAAAATTGCTTAATTATAAAAGAAACAAGGTAATTGGGGTATATATAAGGTTGATTTTACTAAGAGGAGTGTTTTTAAACACTTTTGAATTGAAGCTCAAATTATATTCCTTATACATGGATGAAACCTATTAGGATTTCTTGAGTATTTGCAAACAATACTTTACCTTCTACAGCCAAGTGCCCGGTGCATTCCCAAATGAGACAACACATAATACAACAATGTTGTCGTGGTAGAGAGAATCTGCCTCAACAAAGCACTGGACTTTTGGCTGCAACTAAATACTCAATCAAGATCCAAAATAATAAAATCCTCAAAATTTTATAAAAGTTTTTCTTTTAGGGCTATTACATCCAATACATAAGCCTTATTTCACAAAAAAATACTCAACTATATCAAAATATTCTAAACCCTCATTCACCTGTAAGAGTGGAATTTTTTCCGAATTTTATTTACCTATAATTCTTAATCTAACCGTTCAAATCTGCTAAAATTTTGTATAAAGTACTAACATACTTTTAACAACTAGAACAACAAATTTCAACCATTGATTCTTTATCGATCTTTAGATATCGTAAAAATCCTAATAGTAACTTTAAACCCTTGTTCACAAACACCCATGTACTAAATTTTTCATATCTCACAAATCCAATGTTTAAATACTATGAAACTTTGATTTATAGCTTTTTAGCTTAAAGATTCACCTTCTTGGAAATTTTTAGACAAAAATTCATCCAAAAACTCAAAATATGGCAAAACCCATCACTATGAATAAAACGGCCTACTTACTACCTTGGAATTCAAACTACTGCCTTTGATTCCTAATATCTCTTTCTTTAGAACTTCTATTGTAGAAATTCTTCTATATTAGATGTTGAGCTTAAAATCACCTCTCTAGCCACACCTCCCGATTTCCAAAAGCTCTCATACAACTCCTCCAATCTCCAAAAGAGTGACAGTAGATACAAATTGCACATCTTAACTTCAAGCTCCTACTTCTCCCTCATAAAAACTCCAAATCTTTCAATTTTTACACCAAAATTGTAGCCCAAAAAAAAGCTTTTTAATCCTAGTCTTTGATTTTCAAATGGCCTCTTTGAAGTCACTGAAACTCTTATTCTTGTTGCGGGTAGCCTCCTCAAAGCCTATTGGGCATGACCATTGACCAATAAGAATGAAGAACTTCACCCCTTGTCTTCATTCATCCTCACTTTGTCTTCATCCTTCCAAATAGGCCTCTTAGTAGTTTAATTCTTCTTCTTTGGATCCCAATTGCCTCTCAAGGCTTTATACTAAATATTTAGGCTCTATATAATTTAAAAGCCATAACCAAACTAAGTAAAAATCTAAAATAAATTTTCTTATACCAACTCCTTTTAATTTATATAACCTTAATTTTTACTAATCATTTTAACACACATCTAAACCTATAAACATATTATGCATTTTGAGTGGATTTTACATACTGTAAGCAATTACAATACGATAACATTCTTCAAGCACCCCTTTTAAATTTGTTGCCACTTTAATATCAGAGAGTAGTTTATAAGTTGTTGACTTACCTTTTTCTCCTAAGTCTTTTGATTTTTTTTTAATGATATTGAGATATCCTTTATTGGTAATTTTTCTGAAGCCATTTCACAAACCTTATTTCCTCAAACCTACCTCTAAGAAGAATTTCTTTCTTTTATTTCATTAAAATCCTATCTTCTCTTTTCTTCTATCAAGGCTTCATGTTGGCTTTTAAAAATGTACAAAACTTCTAGAGGATCCTCTCAACCTGTATTTCTACAAATTATTGTAGTAGTCTTCAATAAAGCTTCCTATGGCATCTTTTTTTTATATATTATAGAAATGATAGAAGACCAAAGTCTACTTGATTCAATATTTCCAAAAAAATCTTAGTTGCCATCTTCATCCATCCTAGCACCATAACTTGCAACTTTCATTATTACAATTCTATTTGTTGCCAAATAATCCTTAACCAATGCTTTCATACCTCCCTTATTAAAGTTAGTTTGGAAAAAATCACTAGTATCCTTGAATGCCATTTTCCTATCTTTCTAAAAAACAATGCATTGTTGTATCATTTCATTGAATTCACCACAATCTTTTTGAGAATAAAAATCATCATCACATCAAATACATCTTTAAATATACCTTTGCTTAAAAGTAGCTTTTGAATTCATTATAGAAGTCTTATCCTCAAGCCTTACAAGTTTGATTTGAAGATCCAATATTCCGTGTATAATTTCTTCAATTTCCACATCTTCTTTTTTTGATGTAATCATTGAAGGTTGGACAATAGGTATTTTTGTTTGTGAAGTAGGCACTTGAATTTTAGGTACTTGCACAAATCTTTGAATATCAACCCTATCCTTTTTCTTTTCTCTTTTTATAAGTAATTCCATTACATCTTCAACTTCTTTCCATTTTTTTGTCAACCCTTCATCATCTTTTTTATCTTCAAAAAGAATTTCTAACCTCTCTTGTAATTCTCTATCAGCTGCTTGAAGAAATAATTCAACCTTGTTCAATCTCAATGTTATCTTTTCTACTTTCAATAATCAAGAATACTACCTCTCAAACATCTTTAATAATTTGATAGCTTACAATTTCTTATTAGAATATTCAATCCATTTCAAAAATGATTTTTTAATGATCTAATCAAAGTCTTCCAAAAAATACTCATCTTTCAATGCGTGAGAGAATGTCTCCAAAAAACTTCCAAATTATTCTATAATCAATTTTATATATTTTTTTATTTTTGATATCGTAACAAGTTCAAATAATAAAATCATATCATTTTTGGAAACTTGATTCAATTCTATTTTTTTCATATAATATCTTAAATATTTAAAAATATTCCTTCCATCAAACTGATCAACCTTGTTAAACATTGCTTGCAATGCTTTGATTGCCAAAGCCTCCTTGCAATCATTATCCTATTGCTATTGCATAAATAAAGTAAATGCTTGAAACATATTTGCAGTATTAGGATCCAGATACATATCTTCTCCACCAAAAAAAGATCTACTTAAAGCTCCACTTGAAGCTCCACTTGAAGCGCCGCTTAAAGCTCTATAAAAAACTCCAAATTCAACCTTCTTGCTTTCTTGTGCCATCAATTGCAAATAACCACAAATAAAATCTAACACCTTCTATTCTAAACTTTCATGTTGAATTCTCTACTTATGTCATATTACATATTGTCTTATTTGAGAATGCACTGGACATGTGGCTGTGGAGGGTGAGGTTGCAGTTTACAAATATTCAAAAAACCTTAATAGGTTTTATTCATATAAAAAGAATATTATTTGAATTTCAATATAAGAGTGTTCAAGTCAATACAAAGTGCATAAAAACACTCTTCTTGATAACTTCAGCTATATATAAAATCCAATTGCTTTATTACTTATCACAATTAAGTAACTAAGATTTCTCTTTACAAGTCTTAATTTTAGTTAGTAAACTTTAATAAGGTATAACTCTTAATTTGACCATCAACTTGGTATAAAATTTTGCACACAAATGCAAATATAAGTCTTCTATGTGCTCAAAAAGTTTCAATCCAATCCAACTTATAGATTGTAGAAAATCAACCAAAATCCACATTGATGTCACTCAACCACCAACTTGAAAGTTGATGTAGATATACTAGTAGCAATTTCTCCTTCTCCAACTATTAACTTTAGTTATAAATTGATATATAGCTTGATCTTCAAGTCTTCTAATACCATGCCAAATTTTACTATGATTTGACTAATAGATCTTTAGATATTGTGGAAATCCTAAACAATCCTAAACAATCCTAATTTGCCAACTTTTGGTATCTCTTCATACTAAAGATCAAATAAATCTCAATTGTTCTATTAGATTGTAATAATTTTTTATTAAGTCTTTGCACATTCAATAATCCATACATTATCAAACTTTTGTTTATAGATATTACATCAATTATACAAAATAATCAAGAATACTAGCCTTAACTTTATTGCAAAAAAATCCAATCCCCAATATAAACCTTGACTTTAGATAATGATTGCTAAGTCCTCCTAAATTCTATAGAAACAAATCTAATACTTTTAAATAAGTTAGTTCTTGAATCCTAATCATTGATCTCTAAATTATCTAATATCTTGCCTTTGGTGGCTATTTTTATAGCTAGAGGTTTGATTTCGACCCTGTCCCATATACAACTGACCCTCGAGTATCAATCCAACCTATCCTAAGAGTTTTTAAGCTTGATCCTATCCTTGATTTAATTCTATCCAATTTTTATTGATAGTAACTTTTATATATCTTAAGTCACCTTTGTTAGATATTGGTAATTCTTAAGAGCTTATTTATTTCTTTTATTTAATATTTAGAACACATATCATATAAATCTTATAACAAAAAAGATTAGAAAAGGATTTTTAGTGTGAAAGAAGGTAGTTAGGCCATCTATGTGGATGAATGGAGATGGATGATAGAAGTCTCTATTCCTATTGGCCAAAAATCATGCCCAATGGACTTCAAGGAGGCTGTCCAAGGATTTATTAGGGATTAGGGTTTTTTTTTAAACAAAAGTCAAACATCAAAAGCTAGGGTCAATAAGCTTAGTTTTTTGGATATGGTTTTGGTACAAATCTTGCATAAATTGGACTTTATATGAAAGAGATATAGGCGCTTATAATTAGGATATTGAAATCGTACCTATTGTCACTATTTTGGGTATAACTTGTACGTACAAAGAGTGATAGTGGATTGACAATTAAGGTTGAAAAAACACTTTTTTTGCTACACTTTTTATATGTGGTTCAATAAAATCTAAACTAACATAAAAGAGATATTGGGAGTTGAAGTTAGTGCTTGTAAGCTAAGGGCAATAAATAACCCTGCTTAACAAGTGGTTATATTTTGAGTTATATCTTAGGCAATTTGATAGATTTTTGGCTCAAAATTTTTAGGACTATGTATATTTATGTTGCAAGACTATGTGCAAAAATTTTGTAGCATTAGGATTTTGGATTTGTGAGATATAAGGAAAATAGTACTCAAATATCTTTGAACTAGGATTTTAAGCACCTACTAGGAATTTTGAGGTATCAAACGACCCAAAATTAACTTATGGTTAATTCTTTTTTGAAATAAAATTTAAGAGAATTGTTTATATTTTTAAGAAACTTTTATAGAAATTAAATAATTGGATTAAGAATTATTGGACTCTAAACATCAAAAAGAAATATGTTATTGCGGGTGAATAAAGTTTTAAAGGATTTTTGTGCAAATTTGAATCTTTTTTGTACAAATCTTCTTGAATACAAGAGGGTTTATCTATATAACTTTTCTTTTACAAAATTATTATATTATTTGTCCTTTTTATTTATGACAAATCACTTATTGGAGTTTAGCCAATAAGTTTCAAGTAAATTCTCCATAGTTAGATATCCAGTGTATTCAAAGATAGAAGTTCATGCCATACGACAATATAATATAACAATATCCTTGAAAAATTGCTTCAAGGCATCATTTATGGATAAATTCTACTTTGATGATAATTATCATAGAGCAATTGTTGAATATTCTTTGGTGGCTTTTTGATTTAAGTGATTTTTTTATCTTAAGATTGACAATATGAAATGCTTAGTTGAAATGGCCTAATTGGCATGATATTATCTTCTTAGCTATCCATATCTCACTATGCAAGCTAAATCAAAGAAATATTGTAATCTTAAGATGGAATAGAATTACTTGTGGATTTGATAATATATATGTATATGAAAATTAAGCTCTTAAATTTTTGGAACTATTTCTATTTTTTTTATAAAAAATAGTAAAATCTAAAATATTCTATATTTGAATAAGTCAGATATAAGTATTACCTAATTAGTGTTGCCACTTTAGATATAGAAGGATGTTATCAATGAAACTCTTGCATCTTTTGTAGGATATTGATTAAGTTTGAAGCTAACTTCCATATATGCTTATTAATATTGTAATTGTATTAATATACAAAGTATTCTAATTGTCCTCATCTTCGCTTCAAATCAAATACTTCTTCCACCTCAAATTATTTATAGCTGTCTACTTCAACATAAGATGGTGGTGGTTGTATTCTTCCTAATATGCTTGATTTTTTATAAGATTTCAAAAGAGATATGTAAAAAATAAGATGTATCTTTATAGATGTTGATAATTCTAATTAATAAGCAATAGAATTAACTTATTTTTTTGATAAGAAATGGTCTCAATCTTTGATAGTCCAACTTGTCAAATAGTCAAATATTCTTTATATTACATCTAAGTAATCATATTTTATTACCAACTTAAGATAGAAGTTGTTCCTTCCTTTACATGTCAATTGCTTCTTTAAAATGTACTTGGGCTTTTTTTAATTGAAGTTTTAAGGTAGCTTGGATATCAGTAATTCAACTTGCAAAGTTATTTGCCATTAGATTTTTGAATCTATCAATAGATATTATATCTAATATTAGATAGTAGCTATAATTGAAATAAAATAGAGTTTGTTGAATAGATACATAAATCATATTGTTGTAGGCAAATTTAGCTAGAGACAAATAAGATGTCCAATTGTCTTATTGGTAATTAATGGTACACCTTAAATATTGTTCTAAGATTTGATTGACTTACTCTATTTGGCCATCGATTTATAGATAAAATACTAAAAAATGCTTGATGTCTATTTAAAAAATCTCAAAAAGTGACTTCCAAAACTTAGACACAAATTACAATCTTTGATTTGATATAATATCATTTGATAATCTATGGTATCAATAGACATTATCAATGAAGAATTTGGTCATTTCTTCACTAATAATGGTTTTCTTACAAGAGATAAAATGAACCATTTTGATAAATTGATTGACAATTATATATATATGATATCAAAGGAATTTGATGGTGGAAGAACTGTAATGAAGTCCATAGAAATAAAAGACTATAGTTGGTTTGAAATTGGTAGTGATTAAAAAAGTCCATATGGATAATGTCAAAGATTTTTTGATCTAAAATATGTGTTGCATGAGGAAATAAATTTTTTAATAGCTTTTTATATTTGAAGCTACCAAAAATCTCTAGAAATGAATTCTAATGTCTTGTTGAATCCAAAATATTCCATAAGTAGAAAGTCATGATATATTTGGAAAACACAAAGGCACAATGGCCCTTTTGGAATATATAGACATTCATCACAATAAAAAAGATCATTTTTAAATTTGAGTTTACTTGAATTATTGTGGATATTGCTAGAATAATATTTAACATTAGAAACAAGAAGATCTATAGTCAAGATTATACAAACTTGATCAAAAAACAAAAAATCCACTAGAATTAATATAAAAGTTGTTCAAATATAAAATTTCTCAGATTTTAAGAGTATTTTTTATTGCTAGTCAGATATTGCCTCTTCTTCTTTTGGAATAAGATATGATTATTTTAATAAAATATTTGAAAATCCTTGTTGCTTTTTGGATTGATATGTAATGTTGAAATTGAAATGGGATAGAAAAATGCTTCAACAAGCTTGATGACAATTTAAAATACGAGCCGACATGAAATACTTGAGGTTTTTGTGATTTGTATACATAGTTGTTAGATGTAAAGTACCTTCAAAAAAATGGCACCATTCTTGAAAAGAATCTATAATAGCAAAAAGTTTCTTATTATAATCTCATAAATAATCTCTACAATAAAGAATTTTTTGAAATAGAATGCAATTACATGTAGTCTCTCTTCTCTTCTAGGTTGGAATAAGATTGTTTCTAATATAAAGTCCAAGGTATTAGATTCCATAAAAAATAGCTTAAAAAAACTTAGATAAATAAAAATAAGAATTATAGTGAATGCTGTCTTTTAACATTCAAAGGTTTTTTCAACTTCTAATCCCTATTTAAGCTTATCTTTGTATGTCAATCATATAAGTAGAGCAATTATTTGAAAATAATTATTAATAAAGATCCTATAGAAGTTTATAAATCCAAAAAAGTATTAGATATCATATATTAATTTTAGAGTTATTTAATTGATAATGGTCTTAATCTTCTTTGAATCCATCATTAAGCCTTCATTCAAGATGATATAGCCAAAAAATTCTACTTGAGACTCATAAAATACTCATTTTTTTAATTTGGCATATAATCTAATATCTTATAATCTTTGTAAGATAAGGCGGATATATCATTTAGATTCTTTTATAATCTTAGAGTAAATTAAGATATTGTTTAAATAACATATAACAAAGTCATTAAAGAATTTACAAAATATGCCATTCATCAAATGTTGGAAATGATTGGTGCATTTGTAAGACCAAAAGACATGACATTGTACATAAAGTGTCTATATCTTGTACAAAAAGCGGTCTTCTATTTACCTCCTTTTTTGATGTATACTAGATTATAAGCTCCGTAGATATTTATTTTAGTGTAGATCTTAGCTTGACCCAATTGGTCAAGGAGCTCAAATATCAATAGCAAAGGATAATAATTTTTTATTACCACTTTGTTGAGGCTACGATAGTTGACGCACATCTGCAAAGATCCATCTTTTTTCTTCACAAAGAATATAGATGTACTAGCAAGAAATTTTGAATGTCAAATCAAATTCTTTGCTAAATTCTTGTTAATATATTCTCTCAATGTTATAAGCTTATTTTGTGATAAGTTATAAATTGGACCATAAGATATTTGTGGGCCATCTTAATAATTAATAGTATAGTCATATAGACAATATTTTAGTAAAATATCTACATTTTTTTTTTCAAATATATTTTAAAGATCTTTGTATTTTTTCAAAAAGATTGTTGGAGTACTCGCTACTTCAGATGTTGGAGTTGTATAATCAATAAAAGTAGTATCTTTCTTGGTTGCTCTTATAAAAACTCTAGTTCTAATAAAAAGAGACTTTATGGTTTTAAATCTATAAGATAATGGTGTTTCTTATCAAGTTTAGTAATAACAAGTTTTGATATTTTAAAAAAATTTATTTTACAAGATATCCAATTTATATCAGGATTATATCTTTTAAGTCAAGAAAGTCCTAAAATGATGGGATTAGATGGAAATCTAATGATATTAAATACAATCTGACTACTATGAATCTCTAATATTACTTCTAATGGATAGATTTCATAAATAATATCTTTAAAGGATAAGGATTGACCATCTATGACCTCTATATGAACAACCTTGGATTTCTTGAATATAAGAATTTTATGGATTTTTAAAAATTTTAAGTTAATAAAGCAAGTAAAGACTCTTGAATCTACTAAAGCAAAGATTTTGAGTTTTTGAACATCCAAACATATTGGTATAGTAAAGCAACAAGAAAGGTTAGATGATAATATTAGATCTTTTTTGATTTGTAGAATAAAAAAATCCAACTATACAATGTCGTGTTGTAATATAATAATAAGGTGAAAGAACAAAAGAAGATATATATATTATAGAGGAATTTAATTAAAGATTTAATAAAAAAATTATTTTAAAAAATATAGATAAAAATTAAAAGTTAATAAAAATATTTAATATTAATATTATCTTTTTATAAAAATGGCTTCTACTTACTTTGAAGGACCATAAATAAGACAAAATAAGGTAGATTAGTAAAATTAATATTATAGGCATCTTTAGATTAAAATAAAAGGTAATTTCTAACAAAACTTATTTAAAAAAATCTTAGATTGATACCTAGGGAAGGCCAGTTATAAACCAAGATTGAAACCAAATCCTAAGGCATAAAATTATGCACCTATAGCAAATAAGGGGTTCTTATATTGATTAGAGAGTGAGGTTGAAAAGTAGACTTGACAGGATTTCTTTGAGCATTGTTTTTAAGATTTTTGAACTTGCAATGATTTTGTGAGAGCTATGTAAAATCAAAGTTCTATTTGGATGACTTTGGTTGTTGAAAAATAAAATAGATTCACATTTTAGATAATTTTAATATGTGAACAATACAAAAAAGAGCTATTGATGCTAGAAGATTGACATCAAAGTTGAAGAAGGATGATAGTTGACACTCAAAGCAAATTAGGAGCTTTTTCTTTCAATTTATAAATTCAAATTCCTTCAAATTTTATATGTTTATTTTTAACTAGTAGATAAAAAAGTATACAAATTTTGAATGAAGATCAATAATAAATTTATTAATTATTAATATTTTAAATTTTGCTATAAGATTTGATTAGGATTTATTTATGATAGATTTAGGATATATTTAAGATTTTATTAAAATTAGATAGAATTTAATTAAGATGTATTTAGAATATTTTTAGAATTTTATTAAAATAAGATTTAATTAAGATTTTGTTAAGATATATTTAAGATTTAATTAGGATTTAATTAGGATTTAATTAGAATTTCTTTAGAATTAACTAAGATTTGGTTAAGATTTCTTTAAGATTTTTTTATAATTTTTTAGGAATTCTTTAGAATTCTTTAAGGTTTCTTTGTGAATTTTTTAGAATTTCTTTAGAATTTCTTTAGAATTTCATTAAGATTTCTTTATGATTTTATTAGGATTTCTTTAGGATTCTTTTATGATTTTTTAAAGATTTTTTAAAGATTATTTTAAGATTATTTTAAAATTTGATTAGGATTGTTAAAATTTTAATTTTGGATTTATTTAGGATTTTATTAGGATTCTTAGGTTTTTAATTAGTTACAAAATATAAGTTTATTAAAATTAAGTTTATATATATATATATATATATATATATTAGATATATATATATATATATTAGATATATATATATATATTAGATATATTAATAAAAAATTTAAAAAATATGTCAAGTAGATGGTGGATTGTGGTAGAAGTAGCAAAAATTGCAGTAGCATGTGGTGGTGGCAATAATAAAAACTTACCTTCCAAAGTCATAAGAAACAATTTATAAACAATGTATTAAAGAGATGGATGTTTGGTATGTAAATTGTAGAAGAAATGGAAAAAATAAAATAAAATAAAATAAAAATCTACAAATATTCTTAAAATCTATATTTTAAGTAAGAATTAAGTATGGATAATGGAAACATAAGTTTGGCAAGATCTAGTCTAGATAGAACATACCTAACAATAAATAGATATAGAAAATTCAAATATTTGAGTTGATTTTCAACATGTACAAAATTATTATTATTTAATGATTCTTTTTTTTCACTTGACATATAAATAATGCCATTGGTGTGTACATTATTATTGCTTATATCCAAAGAAGAATTACCAATGTTAGTGATACCACTTACAATATCAACATTATCCATATGGCATGCATTCCATATCATGTGACTTATCAATATAATCTTCCAAGATTGAAGTACAAAAGATTCTTGCACTTGAGGCATGATAAGAGGATGTTTATGTAAATCACAGTGGATGAATGAGTGAATAAGCACATAAGCGCATACGTGGAGTTGGATGGAAATGGGTGAAAGGGAAGAGAAAAAGTGTTGGGGACTTTTTTGATGGAATTAATTCCGATGGTGGTGGTAACGAAAATGAGGTTGAGTTGGTGATCGATGCATGCAGTTGGTGGAGGATAAAAAAAGAAAAAGAAAAAGAAAACGAAATTTGAAAGAGAGAAGAAAAGTGGGGGATTCTCGGCAGATTTGAATTGCACTGCATTTCGGGGTGTTTGAACCCGACGTGAATCGAACACGCAACCTTCTGATCTGGAGTCAGACGCGCTACCATTGCGCCACGGATCCCCTGATGCTCGGAGGGCTCAGTCTTTGATTAATAAATCTAAGAAACCACTCTCTAGGATCACTCGTGACATGTGAATGTTACCGCTCGTCGGAATGGGTCGATGGTCCCCACCACTGACTAGATGCTGCTCATGGCCTCTTTCTTCGTCGCACCTGGTGATCAGTTTTCAGTCGCTGTGCTTCTGCTTCTGCTTCTGCCCCTGCAGCTTGTGGTGTGCGTACGTTGCGCACTTGTTGGATGTCTCGCTATTTGCGTATGTGTCGCTGCTTTGCACGCGGTCTGGTACGCATCACATGAGTTGCTTTCGTCAAACCGACCACCAGTCTGAGCGAGGAACAGAGATTACGACGATTAAGAAGTATTACCCAATCATAAAGTGGCTCTTGAAGACTGCTTCGGCGCATGGCTGTCACACATTGCAGTGTGTTGAATGTCTAGCACTCTGACTTCCGGAATGCAATGTCAGGTAGCTGATGTCTGGTCACATTTTTATGATGTAGATCTCAAGATTACAGATGTCACATTTTAAGGAGATTAGTTTATTACATATTATTATCCACAAATTTTTGGTGCGACTTTGATCCGAAATCCTCAGATTGTGAGTACGGTTTGGCAGATTTTCAGTTCAAGATGAGGAAGATTCGCTGCGTATGAAGAGAGTCTACCTTGTAGATATGAGGATTTCCTCTACTTCGATGTGCAGCTGACGAGTATCGGTGAATGTTCATACTGAGCCCGCTTTTTGTGTCTTTCGTGACAAGGTTGTAAATAGAGCAATGCAAGGTGAAAGTACTAAGCCTGGTATGAGAGCGATTTCAGTAGACTCTTTGATGATGCTGTCAGACTATTCTGTGGAGTCCATTGTCAGCAACAAGCTATTTGGCTGTATATATAGAACTTTAGGATGGTCTTATACAGCATTCTTCTATGACAATGGCTTACTTCAAATGCCTACGAGCTGTCTTCGTGCTCCTTATTGCGGTTTTGATCTGTTGTCATTGCTTTGCGCAACCCATACTTGCGAGAAACCTTGATGGCAACAAATGTTTGGTGAGATCTACGCTTCAACTGCAGCTATTTCCAAGTCCTTCAACATACTTTCTTTTGCATAGAATGAGCTGTGAAAGTGTACGGTTTAATAACTGAAATACATGAAGTGAATGTTAGCACGGTAGAAGATACTATTGATAAAAGAACTCTCGGAACTTCTCGTCTTCCTGAGTTTGAACAATTGCATTCTTTGTGAATAAGCAGCTTGCAATTGTCAAACTGCTATTAAGATTTTGATTGAAGCCGTTAGTTCGAATCTGCAGATGACCTCGGAAAATGGTAAGAAGACTCAGGCATGGTTAGGTGATGGATTCAACTTTGGTCATGAACGTGGCAACGGGCGGGCTTGCAGGCGGCGGTGGTGGTGGTGGCGGAGGTGGTGGAAGCAATGGCGGCGGCGGTGGCGGTGGAGGAGGGGGCGGAGACGAATAAACACAGAATGTACTCATGCAGTTCTCTAGTCAAAGCCATCCTCCCATAGCGAATTGTTTCATTTTTAGCTCGTACACGTACGCGCACACCTCGGTGGTGAACTTCATGAACAAGAGAGTTCATTATAATTGAAATGGATGAATTCGTCTACCGATTACTCCTGCTAACTTGTTGATGTCCGTTGTAATATTACGTTCGTGAATTGGTTTTGATTGGTGTCGATGGATTCTAAACTGTACAGTATGTGTGTTATTCTTCGCTGTGGCAGCTTTGGAATAGAATGAATATTGTGAAAAGAAGTTGAGCGAGAACCGGCATGAGCCTTCAGATCACGGCAACGTTCGTTTGAGTACTTGCTCACAGCCAGCATATAAGCATTACACTGCATGTAACCGTCTTGGCATTAATAGAGTGGATAGTTTGTGAACACGTGATGAGAAACAACTTGCTCATCAAGCTGCGCACTGCCCACTTTTTGAGTATCAAACCTTTTAATTACTTAATCCAAGGCTCGTACCGGTTATGGCACAGCAGTATCTTTGGTTACGCTTCTCACTTACTGAATTGATTTGGCATGAAATACCTGGTGACCACAATAAAGAGGGCGTTCCTTCCAACTGCAAGGCAGTCATGGGCTCCTTTACTTGGAACAACAATACTGGTCAAGGATCCCACTCAACTCTAACCTTCCATCAACAACGCTTTCAACTAAAATATGAAGCTTAAATTTTACGTCATGAAACTAAAACAATCATAGTGAGGAAAAATATGGAGCTAGTGCACGTCAAAACCGTGATTATCACAATTTGTAGTTGGTTAAGAATTGTGCATATGATTTGCCATGGAAGATAAGAGTGAATCTAAGATACTAATAGTTTCAAATAAGTTAATCAAATACCGAAAACTATGACAAATAAAGAACATAATAATTTGTACAAAAAAACATAATTTGTACAATGTTCAGTATTAGATCAATCGAGTTTAGACATTCAGTCATCTTATGCTTTGGCACCAGATGTCTACGACACTGGATGCCTTCCACCGTAGCTTTGCTTCTTCATAAGTCATCGAGATCGCAACGTGTCGGCCGTAGTTACCTTTCAATGCCCTTTCTGCTTCCAGCTGCTCGGGAATTCCAAGTTCAGTGCTGCATTTTCCCTGTTGCAGTTCACATAGGAGATCGAGACCAGGTGATGGCTTTCCAGATTGGCTTAGTGCAGGGTAAGATCAGATTCACAGATGCCATTGCAATGTTGGAAACTCCTCGTGAGGTATCTTCTGTCTTCACAGTTCTGGCAACCCTTCGCGAACAGTAAAACTCTTTACTCGTGTTCGGTCAATGCTTTCGCGAATGGCACATGGCAGTTGGCTAAGGTCGCTGTATACGTGGATAGCGATGCCGGTCGCCGCTGATAAATTTCTACTTGCATCTACAGCATCTACCCCTTCGCAAGTGCTGCCGCGGCAAATGCTGTCCGCAGGCGTGTGTGGAGGGGACCTGGAGGTGGCATGTCTTATCTGTATTCTGAATCAGTAAACCTTGGTAGTTTCCTAATTAGCGAAGATTTTCGTACATCGCAACACGTCAAAGATTCGGGGCCACGGTCAGCAATTCTTACGCCGGCACTTTTCATCTCTGGAGGCGACTTTCTTTGTTTCAGAAGCAGCAATTGAAGGTTTGGGGTATGAACTCACTGATATATAAGGAAAGATTGACCCCGTTGTATCTGTATTAAAGTCGTCGTTGCAGCCGCCAGTCCAAACCATTGTGTTAATCTAGTTTTCTTAGCAGCCATGGGACTGTACAAGAATGCTTGTGCTCTTTCGATCTTTGCGACACTGCTTCTGATTCTTCATGTCTTTGCAACACAATCTCTGGCTCGGCCTTTGGGAGAGACGACAGAGAAGGTCCAAGTTCAAGAAGTAACTCAACAAGTCATCCTTGGTGTCGTATGCTCGTAATCTTTGTGAATGTGAATCTCGAGTCACTTACATACAATTCGCAGTCTAGCGTGAACACGTTGATGATTTTGGAACTGCCCCATTTGCAGGCAACCAGCGGTGCCACAGAGACGCAGGCTTTCGGTGGATGGGGCGGGGGCCGATTTGATCCGGGCGGAGGTGGAGTCGGATGGAGGCAGCCGGGAGGGGGAGGGGAAGGTGGCGGGCCGGGTGGCGGAGGCGGTGGTGGAGGCGGGAAGTAATCGCGCACTGGTATCACAAAGAGCACTACATTGCATTGAATGCCACTGACTTCTTCACTGGTTTTCAAGGTACAATCAGACGACACACTTGCTGAGAGTAGGACAATGTCTGCTTGTTGATGTGCACTACAGCAACAAGGTGCTCAATGGGCCAAGAAAAACCCTTCAGCGAAATTTGGAGTTATTTGTGGGATTAGAATTGTACAAAGTTTGCTGAACTGAATGGATCAACTGTCTTTTCGCCAATTCACTGGCAATCAGTTGTGAGGAGTATACGCTTGATATTGGATTCTTATTCGAAATAATATATATCCATATATATAGCTCATAAATTGTCGACTCTCGATAGTGGTGTAAATAGTGTTGTAGTCTTATAAGTTATGCGCAATTGAGTTATAGAATAATCTGATTACTAAAGTTCATGTTTGCGATTCTGAGCTCGTGTTTTAGAAATATGTTTTTAAATAAAAATCACTGTGCATCCGCACACATTGAATTATGTACCGGTGCATATATATATATATATATATATATATATACATATCTATATAGTAAAAGACTTTGTACCCACTTGGAAGAATGAGTTCTGTTCTTCAATGCCTTATGTAAACATTGTTACTGTCGAAATATCACCATTGATAAGTCTCGCAATTATGATACTTCAGATCTTCCAGTACCTGTGCAAAGTACGGGGGAGATGATAGAAATTACAACATCCGTTACAAACATCAGTGCCTTTATTCTATCAACAACATTATCAACAAACCATTTTCCAATCACGTTGGTCCTCTATGGAGTTTATGTATTCATGTTTTACAAGCTAGAAAAACAACCTACCAGCTTCGATAGAAGCAGTTCTCAGCAGAAATCAAGAGCCATCACTCTTGTTCAAGATCACAACGTTCGGATCAATGACTGCAACTTTACACCACCATTCGTCTCCAATCTTTCACCAGTCTAAGCATTATATTTACATGAATTGGGGAATTAAAATCGCGAAATCTGCATGCCCCCCATACTGGGATTATCTCAAGAACTATCAGCAGCACAAGTGATAGAACCACCCAAATCTTGTATCAAAGCGAACTAGATTTAGAACTCATATCCATTTAAATCTTGAAGTGCAGAAAGTGTAAAGATCGTTGCGTCAGACCTCACAACCCTTTTCGAGCAAGCAGGTTCGGCTAAATACATCATCAGCTTTTCCAGTTGAGTTGGATAACAACTACTACTTGGAAGCCAACATGGGTTTCTAGAAGCAAACCTTCGGTCATCTTTGTACTGCTGTTCATGGCTGTGTGTGAGGCAGCTAGCCTTGGCCAGAAACATATTTCTCATATTGCTCCCATATGGAAAATGGAAACATGTTTTTGACATATGGGAGCAATATGAGACATACAGAAATATGTTTTAGAAATATGGAACATATTGCTCCACGCAGGTGGATATGGATTCATGAATATAGGCTACAAAGAAAATTGTGGGTTGGAAACCCGGCAGAAATGGGTTGAATCTGGATAAAGCTACAGCTCTGCTCAGCTTTGCCTTGTGCACACAATTGTGGTTGTTTGCTCATTGAATTTTTGAGATGTAAGGACTCTAACTGGAATTTAACTTTTTACAGTGAATTGCCACTATGTAGACCTTACGAATAGCGTCACATTTTTAACTGACAGCATGTTTAACCACAGAAAATGTTGTTGAGCTCTCAATGTCATTTTTATTTTAGAATTTCTGATGTTGAATCTTTATTTTTAGTTATTTTAGAAACATTCGTGTTGATTGGTTAATATTTGACTCATGCTATATGTGTATGATTATGTTAGTCATTACATTTGAAACATACACTAAAATTTAATGTTAAATTTCTTGTATATATTTAAATTATATAATTTTTACTTATGGTTTTTTAACCTTAACTACAATTATAGTTTTAAAATTAAAATATATAAATTATTTGTATTTATTTTTATCTTAAAGTGCATATGAATTGTTTTCATTTTTTTATTTTTTTTCTCATGCCTCACTTTAGTATTATTTCAAATAAAAATTAGAATAATATTTTTAATTTTTAAATTTATAACACATATATTATATAAAAATATTTAGAAATATATTCTAATAATATATTTATAAATTAATTTTACATCATATTATTTATCAAACTAGCATTCATAGAAGTTTTTTTATAAAAACATTTATTCTTTTTTTCATTCTCATAAATTATCTTTTCAATAAAAAATTTATATTTTTAGGATATATTATAATTTGTAACTCTTTCTATGGTTTTATTGGTCATAAAAATTTGATCTTTATTAAAAAAATCAACACAAGATAAAGATGCATCAATTATTATAGTAATTTTTATAGTTTATATTTTATGATATAACAAGAAATATTTTAGCAAATCAATTTATAAAAGATAATTTTTTAAATTCATAGAATATTAAAGATAATATATAAATATAGATTTTATAAGAAATAAAAATAAAATAATTCCATGTATATCATTAGAATTCAAATATTAAATAGTAATTTTTATTATAAAATAGACTTATAAGTAAATACTTATTGAAAAAATACTAAATATTATATTTAGATATTAGAATTAATAATAGAAAATATACTTGAGGTGATCTTATATTTCTTAAGCACTTTAAAATTTGCACTTCTATTTTTTTGTAATTATTATGTTCACACACAACAATTCTTTAAAGAGAGATAAATTTTAGAAGCTAGAAAATTTAAGCCTAGTAATTTTTTTCTTCTAAATAATGATAATATATCAATGGTGTCATTTACTCTTAGAATTTAAATTCTATAATAAAATGATAATTTTGAAATAAAATAAGAATTATTATAGTTCAAATAGATTATATTTTTGGATTAAATATTATAAAATTTATTTGTTTTTTATTAATAATTTAGATTAATTTATTTTTAAAAAATAAAAAAATATTTATTACTATATAAGATCTTTAAAAATATTAATACATAATAAAGATTAAATATAAATGCTATCTTATTTAAATATAAATATTATAAATTTAAAAAAACTATTAATTAAGCATCCAAAATTCTAATTTCTATTACAATATTAAAAAATCATCATATTCAATATATTTTTTTATTACAAATCTTATATTCATATATATTTTTAATATAAAAAATATATCACTTTTATGTAGAAATATGAAGCCCAATGTACAAGTATATTTATAAATCTTCTATGTATTAAAGAATTGAAAGCAAGAAAAAAAAAGTAGAAAAAGATTTGTTATCTGAATATAAAATATAGTAGTTTAGAGAATGTGATTTGATACTTGATGCTAGAAGATATTGACAATAAATTTTTTAACAATATTCCAAATCAAAAATAAATATATATGTATATATATATATATATATATATATATTAAAAATAAATAAAAAGACTTTATAATTTAAGTACATTAAATAATTTTATTTAAAGCATTCAAATAAAATTATAAAATATCTTTAAAAAACTTTCTATCATAAATCAATATTTAGAATAAATTATTAAAAAATAATAATAATAATTTATATTTAATTTTTTTAAAATATAACTAAATATATCCTATTAATTATAGATTTTAAAGTTAGAATAGAAAAAATAAGAAATTCTAATAAAAATTTGATTATAAAAAATTAATATGAATAAAATATTTATTATTATTATTATTATTATTATTCTTCCATACATACACAAGGTGTATCCAATGTATTAATGGAGTAGAAAAAATACAACAGACTATTTAACTCTTTATATCCAAAAGCAGAGCTAAGAGTATTAGAAACTTAGAGCAATTATTGAGGCAAACTCATTTACACTTTCATATATGATTACACCATACTGAGGTATTCTAGAATTCTATTTAATTATTTTGTCACATCTAAAACCAAGTATGTATTTAGCCATCCAAAAGTTATTCCATCTTTTAAGAAGAGAAGTTTTATGTTGCAGGTGTTTTGCTAAATTTTTTTTGGCAAATTTCCAACAAATTTGTCCATATTCAATAAGACCTTGTCAAACTATGCTATTAGTATGGAGTGTATTTTATATTTTATTTTTAAAGACATACTTATTTCTTTGAATTCAAATAGCCTATAAATAAAGTCTCCTTAACAAAGATCAAATCTTATAAAAACTTTTGAATCTTGAGGGAAGATTTTTCACAAAAATAGCTTGTTATTAAGTGAAGGATTTTCAAGGATCCCAATTCTAGGGATTGGATGTTAATTTGTATAAAAGAAAAGTAGCCTAGTCTCAAATATAATGTGCTTGATGACAATTCCAAAACTAGTATAGAATGGATTTAGGCATTTAGAGTTGATACATAGCATAGTGAATATCAATATTAGGGTTGATTTTTCCCCTCCAAGTATTAATTGCTATATCTTTGTATCATACAAGTATGAATAGAGATTTAATCTTTGTATCATATAAGCATATATCTTTATGCCATATAATATAGCTTCTTTGTATGAATGGAGATTAGACCAAGAATCTTTCTAATTAAATGAAAAGTCTTGGCTAAAGAAGGTTCTCTATTTTCTTGCCACTAAATTAATAATAGAGCTATTGCTTTGAAGTAGCTTTCTATCAAGTTTAGCAAAGTATGTCATAAATTCTTTATTAATAATCTAAGAGTATAATAAAAGATCAAAGATCAATTCATTGCCTAGATTATAAAAAAAATCAATGCCAAAAGCTCTTTTTTTTGTTGATTTTTTTTTTTTTGAAATAACTTTAATAATTTTTAAAAAACCTTCTATTTAATTCTCATTATCATTTAAGTCTTGCTCAACCAAAAGTTTTTCATCAAAGTTGAAGGTCTTAGATTAAATTTATTTTTTAAAATATATATATATATATATATATATATATTTCTGTAAAATAAGATAGGACAAACCATTTATTTTCTTCTACACCAATATATTTTGAAAAGAGTTGAAATACCACCTCAAAAAGAAGATCAAATCTAAATTTATATAATCCAATCCAATCATTGGATTTTAGAAGGCTATTATCATAATAAAATATATTATTTCAAGAGATTAGAAAATATATATGGAAGAAATCCTAGATAGAGCTATAAAGTAGTAGAATGTAGTATGTCAAAATAGCTTCTTTTGCAGAAAGTGGAAACATTGGCCCTTTAAAGAAGTTTTTAATACAATAAAGACTATTTGAGTAGAAAATCGTAATTTGATGGGATTCTAAGTGAATATCAATTAAACAAAACTGAGAATTCTATCATAAAAAATAATTTTATATATTATTCAAAAAAAAAAAAAAAAAAAAAAAAAAAACTTATACATATGAATTCAAACTTTTTTAATTTTGTTCCACATTTTGGACCCAATATTCCATTCATGATTTATGATGAGTAATCAAACTGGATCTAGTATTCAATTTCCATAAGTCATTGATTTAGCATTTATCATTTAATATCTCAAAAATTGTTGAATATTTTCTTAGCCCGATTGAAGAGCCACTAACATCCATTTGGACAAAAAGGCTTTGGTAGTATCTTCTGGATTTATAATGCCAAGATCACCTTCTCCACAAGCTTTGCAACAAATAGCCCATGTTACTTTGAATCTAATTAAAGAATTAATATTTTTCCACAAAAAAGTTTTAACTATTGATTTAATCTTTTGAATAGCTTTCACAAAGCCAATTCAAATGGCTAAAAAGAAATACAATGAGAGAAATAAAATGTTACTTATAATGATGGCTTAACCTACTAGGGTGATTTTAATAGGACATCAATAGTCTAATTTTCTTATCATTTTATTAATAAAAAATTGATCAACATCCTATGTGTTCAAAAAAATATCAAAGGAAATTCCAAAGAACTTATTAATATTAGTGTTAGATGCCTATGTCCATCCAAATTGATTTGACTAAGAAAATCTATCCACTTTTTTAAATTGCTAATAGGCAATGGATTTCAATTAATTTATTTTTAATCCTAATGTCACAAATATCTATCTAAGAAAGATTCTAGAAGATTCTAGATAGTCTTGGAATTTCTTCAAAGTTCTTAAAAGAATCTAAAAGATTGTAGAAGCTTATAAAAGATTCTAAGAGGTTGTTAGAGGAGGTTCTCCAAGTTGCTTGACTTCCAAGCAACATAAGAAGACATAAAAGAATATTTTTAGGATTTTTTTACATCAAAATAACAAAAAAGTTGCTCAAGGAGCATCTTAGGATAATTTAGGGACAAAGCCTTCTATAAAAAGTTGCTTAGAAGCTTCCTAATTCTTAGTATATGTAGGCATCAAGGTTGAGAAGTTTTTTAATCTTATTCTTGTTCTTATTTGTGTATTGCATTGTTTTGTAATAAGACTCATACATTATATTATCTTATTATAGTCTTGCATAAGTTCTTTGATCTGATCCAAAATAATTTGTCAAGACTTCTAACATTGATTTTAGATCTTTGCCTTCTTAATAGAAGGTGGATTATTCTTCTTTTAGAAAGTATTGAAGCATTTTAGGGATTGTGGATTATCCTCCTCTAAATTGATATCATTTATTATTATTTCTTTTTCTAAAGTGATTTTAGTTGTAGGTAGTATTACAAATTCTCTATAGGTATATTATTTTTTTTTTTGAAGATGATTCTTAGAGAAAAATTTTAAGATGAGATTCTAAGAAATTCTAAAAAGAAACTCATTCTCTCTTAGAACTTCATCTATCTATTTTACAAATATAGAAGTAAATCAGATTATAGGCAATGCACCTTTATAAGTAAAAAATAGAGTAATAACTCTTCCAAATCTTCAAACTCTTATGGATAGTTTAAGAAAGGAGATTGCATTCTTTTGCAATTCAAGTAAAGAATATCAAATTAATTTAATATTTGAAGAAATTAGATAAAAGATTTATAATTTGCAATAAGAAATTATTTAATTGTGATAAATAAGCACCAAACATGTATCACATATAACTTCTATAAATGTTTCAAGGACTGTTACAAAAGAATCAAAGACTAGCATGCTAGACAAGTTTGATAGAAAATGATCCAATTTTCAAGGCTTTGTATAACAAGTGCAACACTACTTACGCTTATATCTTTCTCATTATCTAATTGAGTTCATTTAAGTTACTTTTGTTGATATTATTTTATCAAAAAATATTTTTTTATGGTTTTTTTATTACTAAAAAAGAATTTTCTAATATTATATAATTTAAATACTTATATAGAGAGATTTATTATTAAATTTGGAAATATTGATTAAAAAAATAGCAAAAAAGAAGATATAAAACTTGCGACAAGAATCACATTTAGCTGCAATTTATATTGCAAAATTTCAATAGCTTACATATGACCTTGATAGGAATAATAAGGCATTTATGACTCGGTTTTGATATGGTTTAAAAGATGATATAAAAAATTTATTGATTACAATGCTTTGAGTTGACAATTTAGAAGAACTCATATCTCAAGCTATCACTTGTAACAATTGCCTATTTGAGTTATGACAAGAAAGACATTAGGTTTCTAATAATAATTATTATAATATAATTTCCACTTCTTCAAAAATATTAAAAATATATTTAAAAAGACTTAAACCTATGTAAATTGATGCAACTCAATTTAAGCTATTAATACAAACAAATAAAGATAGGCGTCAATAAGAAAATATGTATTCATATTGTAAAAATCATAATCATTAAATAACACATTTTTCAAATAAGTATAGGAGATTTAAGGTACAAAGTATGATGTCAATTTTAAAATTGGTTAAATCAAAAAATAAGGATGTCCATAGTAAGGACCATATAGTTACACACCACCAAATTCCAACTACCAAAAAAATATCTCTTTTTACTTCTAGATTATATATCTTATTTTATATTCTTTATACATATAAAAATTTTAAGTCATGAGATTTTTATTAAAGCCCTTTAAATACTAGAACCTCAACATATTTTATGAATAAAAATTTTACAACTAAATATGATTTAATATTGATGAAGAAGATTCACCCTGTACCTATTGAAGTCATTGATGGACAAGCACTTGCATTCAAAGATGTTATAGAAGAAACACAACCATTATAAGTGGTATTAAGAGACCAAGTATCACATATTATTGTCAATATTATTCAATATCTTGCAAAACCTGTCGTCATTGGACTTCTTTGATTTAAGTTATATAATCTTGATATTGATTGGAATCTACATAAAATTTCTTCAAGACCAAAATGTCAAAAGAAGAAACATATTACACCTTTATTTCTTAGAATTATTACTTTTATGTGAGAAGCAAAAATGATATTTTATTTGTGATGTATGCTACTTCAATAAAAAAAAATCCAATTGAATAAGTTTTACAAGATATTCCAATTCAATATTAAGATTTTAAGGATATTTAAAATATATATATATATATATATATATATATATATATATATATATATATATATATATACATGCTAATAGTATAATTGTACCATAGAATTGGAAAAAGAAGCTCAACCACCATTTGGACCAATATATAATATTTCATAAACAAAATTAATAATCTTACAAAAATATATTAATAAAAATCTTTCTAAGAATTTTATTTGATATTCAAAATCATATGCTAAAGTACCTATATTTTTTATAAAGAAAGATGATAGATCATTACAAATATAAATTGATTATTTAAATATGAATAAAATAATGATAAAAAATTATTATCTATTTCTATTAATATCATAATTCCTTGAAAAATTGAATCAAGCAAAGATCTATATAAAGATTGACCTTTACGGAGCTTATAATTTAATATGCATTAAAGAAAGGGGCAAATAGAAGATGTCATTTTGAATAAGATATAAGCATTTTTTGAATATAATGTTATATCTTTTGGACTAACAAATACACCAACTATCTTCTAGCGCTTAATAAATGATATCTTTTAAGAATTCTTAGATAAATTTGTTCTTTGCTACCTTAATGATATTTCGATCTATTCAAAAAGTCTTAAAGAATATGAGGAATATATAAGATTGGTACTAAAAAAATTAAAAGATACAAGTTTATATGCCAAATTAGAAAAATGTGTATTCTACTAGCCAAAGGTAGAATTTCTTAGATATATCATATCAAATAAAGGATTATTAGTAGATCCAAAGAAGATTCAAGCTATTAAAAATTTGACAATTTTCAATATAATGTAAGATGTACAATGTTTTTTTGAATTTGCTAATTTTTATTAGATATTTATTAAGAACTATTTTCAAGTGGCTATTCTACTTATTTAGTTGATATACAAAGATAAGTTAAAATAGAAGCCTCAAATAGAAAAGACTTTTTAAGATCTAAAAATGGTTATTATTACAACCTTAATTATATTTTATTTTAAAATAATTTTATTTACTAAGATCAATTATAAATCCATGATAAATAACTTCTTACTATTATAGATTCTTTTGAAGAATGGCATCATTTGCTTGAAGGTGCTTTACATCCAATAATTGTATATACAAATGACATGAATCTTAAGTATTTCATATCTACTTGTATTTTAAACCATTACCAAGCTCAGTAGAATATGTCTCTATTCTATTTTGACTTCAATATTATATATTGATCCAAAAAAAATATTATTAGATGCTTTATTTAGACGATCATACCTTACATCAAAAGAAGGAGAGACAACATATGGCCAATAATAAATAACACTCTTAAAGTCCAAGCAATTGTATCTTTAAGCAATGACTATGTCAATTCTAGTGGATTCTTTATTTTTTGATCAAGTTTATATAACAATAACTATAAACCTTCTTATCTTTGATATTAAACAACATGCTAATAATATTTAAGATGATTTTAGTAAATTTAAGTTTGAAGACAACCTCCTTTATTTTGAAGAACATCTATATATTCTTGAGGGAATATTATACCTTTATGTTTTGTAAGCATGTTATGACTTTCTTATTACTGGGCATTTTGGATTCAATAAGATGTTGAAACTTTTTTTCAAGATTTTTGGTGGCCTAAGATATAGAATACTATCAAAGAATTTATACTTTTAAATAATATATGTTTTAGATCAAAAAATCTTTAACATTGCCCATATAAACTTCTTCAACCATTACTTGTTTCAATGCAATTTTGATTTTTTATTTTCATAGATTTCATTAAAGATCTTTTACTATTCAATTTATTTTATATCATATTTATCATCATTGATCAATTAATTAAAATTATATATTTTACTTTTAACAAAAAAATAATTATAGATAAAAAAATAATCAAACTCTTTATTGATAATGTCTATCAATATCATAGATTGTTAGATAATATTATATTAGATCAAGGACCTTAATTTACATCTAAGTTTTGGAAATCACTATTTGAAATCTTTTTAGTAAATATTAAGCTATGTTCATCATTCTACTTGCAAATAGATGGCAAAATAGAGCAAATTAATCAAATTCTAAAGCAATATCTAAGATATACCATCAACTATCAATAAGATGAATAAACTTCCTATTTGACACTTGTTGAATTTGCTTACAACAATATTATTCAAGCTTCTATTCAACAAATGTCTTCCTACATCAATTAAGGATATTATCCAAAATTAGAAATATTATTATTTTTTAAATTTGATAATCCAATAGCTAAAAAATTTGCTATGAACATCAGTGCATTAAGTTTCTCTCTTAGTTGAAAAAAGATCTTGATTGGATTTATTGAGGTTGTTTGATAGATGATTCAAAAAGACTCCATCTATATCTATTATTTTGTATAAGTTACATCTAGTTGGCCCCTTTGATTGCTCCACATGGGGTGGCTAATAAAATAGAAAGAGGAAAAGTAAGCTAATTAAAAAAGCCAACTGGAAGAAGATTAATTTAAACCATAGGAAATTTTAATAGATTAGTATATAAAAAAAAGATTTGTGCAATAATAGTGGGTTGTAATATAACTTTATAAGTCTCTAGTTCTAATCCAACTGCTTGTATTGCAAATTTTTTTTTAATTTTTTGACCCCTTTTCTTAATTTTTAGTCACTTCTTTCTAACTATATGCCCTTTGTCTTAACAACCTTTGTTTTGGTAAAATCACCCCTAAAATCATATTATCCATATAATAATATATAATAACATAAGATTTTTATCCATCCATATAATAATCTGGATATTGTCCAATCAACTACTTGCCTATTGTTTATAAGCAACGATATTGAAATAGAGAGAATTTAGCTTAAGAAAGCACTAGGCCTCTAGTTGTCACTAATTTCTCAATCAAGTGTCAAGATAGATAAAAATTCCAAATTTATATAAAATTGTTCCTAAAAAAGGCTATTACATCAAATATACAAGCCTCAAATACTCTAGAATCCTCAAAACATAACAATATACACTAAATCCTTCATTTATCTTAAAAAGATTTTTTTTTCAAAATTCAACAATACATATATTTAAATTGGACCATCCATAAGTATTCAAATTTTATATGAAATACTAATATACTTCTAATAACTATCACAACAAATTTCAACTGTTGATTCATTGTCAATCTTTAGATATTGCTAAAATCCTAATAGTAGCTTCAAATCCTTATTTACAGATGCCTATATGCTAAATTCTTCATATTTCAAAAACTAAATGCCCAAATGCCATGAAAATTTGGTATATAGCTTTTTAACATAATAATTCACCTTCTTAAAAATATTTATACAAAAATTCATCCAAATATTTAAGATATGGCAGAAATCAACACTATCAATAAAATAGCCTACTTACTACCTTGGAATTCAATTTGTTGTCTTCAACTTCTAATATCTCCTTCTTCCAAACTTCAAATATGATTCCAAATACAACTCCAAATTTCAAATAAAATAAATAAGAAAGATCTCAAAGATCACAAATATTTAATAAAGATGATTCAAGATATAAAAAATCTATCATTAATATAAAATCAATAATAACCTTTTTAATGCATCCCTTCTAAACTAACAACCTAATTATATTTTGTAACTAATAAAAATCTATTAATATAGCTCTCATTTAGTTGTATAATAAATTATATATTAAATATAAAGATACAATATTTTCACATGGTATCCAAATCATAACATGACATTGTGCTAATGTACAAGATATTTTAACCGATTTTGACGTTACCTTAAATCTACGACCTCTTCCACCTTAAATTTTCCATTATTGTCCACTTCAATAGGAAATGGTGGCATTTGTCATCTTCCTTGTATATCAATTGTTTTCTATAGTTCAAGCAATGACATATAGAATGTAAGATGGATCTTTATAGATTTTCATAGGTATAATAAATAAGCAACTAAATTGATTTATTTACAAATTAAAAATGGTCCAAGTCTACAATAATCTAACTTGTCATAAGAACAAATAGTCTTAATGTTATGACAAAGTAACCATAGCTTATCGCCCATGTCGAATTAAGATTATTTTTTGTAATAGATATTTACATTAATCTTTTTTCATTCTTGAGCTTTCTTTAAATGTATCTTTATTGTTGTATATAATTCTAATAACCAATTTGCCAAATCTTCCACTTTAAGATTATCAGCTTTTGAAAAGTCAAAAGTATCAAGTCATGGATGATAATCATAATTAGCAAAGAATGGAATTTATTAAATAGAAGAATCTACCAAATCATCATAAGTAATTTATCCGTTCCATTTGTTTATTAGTTTGAAGGTGAAAAGCTGAAGATAGTTTTATATCCACTTTCAATATTTTGAAAAGGATCCTCCAAAATCTTGATACAAATTGCGTCCTTCTATTTGATATAATCTCCCTTGGTAATTCATGATAGCAATAGATATTATCAAAGAATAATAAAATTATTTTTTTACCTATGATAGATTTTATACATGACATAAAATGTGCTATCTTGGTGAACGATCTACAATCACAAATATAAAATCATATGAATTTGAATTTGGAAGATCTATAATAAAATCCATAGAAATAGAAAATCAAGATTGTTGTGGTATAGATAATGGTTGGAAAAGTCCGTAAGGTTGATGACAAAGAGATTTTGATCTTAAACAAACGTTGCACAATTGTACAAACTCTCTAATAGCCTTCTATATTTGAGGCTACCAAAAATCTTTTGATATTAGCTTCAAAATCTTATTACATCCAAAATGTCCTACTATAAGAAAGTTATACTAAGCTTTAAAAGCACATAATTATACTTCATCCTCTAGAACATATAAGCATCCCTCAAAATAGAGTAAATTATTTTTAAACTTAAATTTAAAAGTATCATTGAACTTAGATGAATTAGTTTGAATATCATAAATAAAAGGATTTGAAGGCATATTTAATTGGATTTGATTAAAAAAGATTGAATCAACAATCAATGTTGATTTTATTGCTCAAAGATGAAATTATTCTAACTTCAATAAAATTGTCTTTTCTTTATCAAAAGCTACATCTTCTTTTGGTACAAGATAAGAACATTTAGAAAGAGCATTGAACAAACCTTGTTGTTTTCTCCACGAATAAGTGATGATAAACTTGAATCTTAACAATGATATAATTCAATGAGCTTCGCAACAATTCAAAATATGTGTTGATATAAATATGGTCCTTGTGATTCATATATATAGTGACTAGACTAGAAGCGCTTTCTAAATAGTGATGCCATTCTTGAAAAGAATCCACAATTGCAAAAAATTCTTTACCATGGATTTTATAATTGATCTTTATTACTAAGAATTTTTTGGAATAAAAAACTATTAGATGGAGTTTGTCATCTACTCCTATTTTTGATAATATTGCACTCAAAACAAAGTCTAATGCATTTGTTTTCATAAAAAATGCCTTGGAAAAGCCAATGCAATACAAGATTGATGTAAAAGTAAAAGCTATCTTTAAAGCTTTAAACAATGCTTTTGCTTCTTTATTCCACTCAAGTTTATTCTTATAAGTTAAGCATATAAATAAAATTGCAACTTAAAAAAAGTTTTTGATGAAGATTCAATTGTAATTGACAAATTTTAAAAAATATTATATATCTTTTAATATTCTTGAAATCTTCCAGTTCATGATTGTCTAGATTTTCTTAGTATCCATCTTGAGACCATCATTTGAAATAATGTATCTTAAGAAGTCAACTTGAGTAGTATGAAGTACATACTTTTTCATCTTGATATGTAATCTTGCATCTCTAAGTTTTTGTAATATACAATAAACATAAATTTTTTTTTTTTTTATATTCTTAGAATAGATCAAAATATCGTCTAAATAGCAAATAACAAAATCAATATTATTTCAATATTGAAAATTTCAATATTGGCTAGGAATATCACTTGTAGTCTTTTCAACATCAAAAATAGGTGTGGCATATATAGTAAAAGATGATCTTTCTTTTACTACATATATGAAAGTTTTTATATCTATTAATAAAGATTTAAATATATTAAAATTATATATATCTACTTAATTAATAAATTTCTGGATTAAATTATAAAAAAATCAAAATTACGAGAAGTCCAATCTATTTGAAGATTATATTTTTTTAACCACAATAATCCTAAAATAACTAAGTTGGAAGGAGATTTAATTACATTAGATATTACTACACTATTATATCTCTTAGTTGCTATATCTAAAAAAACAGTCTTATGGATAATATCTCTAAAAGACAATGAATGACCATCTATGATTTTTATGTATATGAATTTAATTTTCTCAATTAGAGATATTTTTGATTTTTTAATAAAGTATTTGTCTATGAAACAAGCTGAGGCTCTTGAATCTAATAAGATAAGGACTTTGTAGTTTTTAGATCTTAAAAATATATCTATTATAAAATAAGGTGAAAAATCTAAAGAGAGAATAGGACCTTTACAAGGTATTGCACATGATTTCAACTGCACGGTCTTTATTGTAGGTGGAAAAACTTGTTTTCTAATACATTATCTTCTTTAGCAACTATATTCTTTATTTTATGATTGCATTGCTTCTTTGGATAATGTTGAACAATATACTTAACTTTTCGACAATATAAGCATAAATCTTTTTGATAATATTGAATCTTTTTCTATTTGATGAAAGATTTAAAATATATTATATTAATTTACATTGGTTTTGACTTAGTCAAATAAATTTTTAAAAACTTAGGAATTGTTGTCAATAATTGACTTGTTCTTCTCCAATAAAATCTATATTCTTGATGCCTTTCAAATAATTAATTGTTGTATGTAATCGCTTGAGCAATAAAAAAAATTTAAAAATCTACTTTTGGCACTATTAATAATAAATCTTTGATGTTATCTTTCAATCTATAATAAAATTAATTGATAAGAGCTTTGTCATTCCACTCCACATCGCAACCAAGGTTTTGGAATTTTATAACATATATTGTAGCTAACTATGATCCTTATTGTAAAGATAAGAGCTTGGTCTTTGCTACCCTCTCTTGATCACTTTCTCCAAATGTAGCCGTAAACACCCTAAGGAATGAATTCAAATCATAAAAAAATTGTGAATCTTTTTCTATCAAAGATACAAACTGAAAAAAAGCACTTCCAAATAAAAGTACGTCTATAAATCTAATTTAAGTAAATTCCATTAAGATATTAGAAATGATGTAACTTTAGATATAACTTGACTTATTGCAAAAATCCTCAAAATTTTGATGTTGTTCCATCAAACTTTTCAAACATATTAATCTTTGCTTCTTTTGTGCTTATAAAAGCAAAACTTTCTAGATTTGATTGTGAAGCTAATTTATTTGCTTTCTTCAACTATTCAACTTCTTACCATAGGTTCTAGACTTCTTTCATAGACGTAGGAATAGTACTTCTATGATTGACATTAGTGATGTGTAAAATTTCCACTCTAAAAGTATTGACAAGTTCTTAAAGATCTACAATAGTTGCAAATCTATTTTTATTTCTATTAAGTATAGCATCTATGATCTTTCCTTCCATCTTATATAACTTAATAATTCCACAATTCAAATTGGAGGAAGATAATCTATAACCTCTAATATCAAATAAAAGTTTTTATAAAGAAGGATGATCCACTCTCTTTTAAAGAAAAAATCAAGGTTAAAAAGCAAAGAATATTAATTTAAAGATAAGTAGTTTGTAACCTTCAAATGCAACAATAGAAGTGGGATAATCCATTCACTTCTTAAATAGAAAACAAAAATATTGAACCTTCATCCTTGTCAAATTTTCAAGGACATAAATCATAAAAGAATAAAATATCAATATACTCTTATGTCACTCAAAAGAATAGAAAATCATTCAAAGATAGAATAATATTAAAATTAGAATGGCTATTACCAAAGACAAGAAGACTAGAGATTCTTGAAACAAGACTAAGAACAAAATAGGCGTTGATAAGAGTGAAAAAGACTACATTCTTGTCTCTATATATTCTATGTTTTAAGAATTATATAGCAGCATTCTATAGGACTTTTAATATGTGGCCAATTTGCAAGATACAAGTCAAAATTGCAAGACATGTTTTCTACATGTGTACCACGTACTTACCTTGTTCCACAAGCTACCAATATGTATGATACATAGCTAACTTGTTGACCAAGTTTCTAACCTATCAATCACCTATAAATATATATAAAGATGAAATCACATCTTTAAAGCTTTTAATAAGCTTTTCTATAAGATATTATAAAATTAATCTATTTTTATTTATTTCTATCTAAATAATTATTAGAATAAATCTAGTATTCATGACACTACTTTTACTTTATAAAAACTCTAAATCTCTTCATTTTTATATTAAAATTATAATATAAAAAATAAGTTTTTTAATCCTAGCCTCTAATTTTCAAATGTCATCTTTGAAGTTACTAAAATCCTTGTTTTCATCACAAACACCTTGCTAAAAGCCTATTAAGCATGACCATTGATCAATAGAGATGAAGATTTTTATCCCTTGCCTTCATTTGTCCATACTTTGCTTTCATCCCTCTAAATAAGCCTCTTAGTAGTTTAATTTATCTTTAGATCTCAATCTTCTCTCAAGGCTTTATACTAAATATTTAGGTTCTATATAATTAAAATGCCATAATCAAAATAAGTAAAAAAAATCAAAATAAAATTTTTTATATCAATTTTTTTAAATTATTTTATTAACTATTCTATCACATATTAGAATTTATGAACATATTACATATTTTCACTAGCTTTTACATATTATAAATAATTATAATACAACATCTACTCCCTTCAAACTTGTACATCCTTTGATATGTGCCAAGAAATTACTCCTTCCAATCTTCAGCTTCATCAATGATTTTTGAATAAATTGATACCTAATTTTGTACTTTTCTCTTAAACTTGGCTTTTTAATTACTTGCTTGATATACTCTGTAGTATCAAGTGGTAATTGGGTGGCTATTGGTTCTATCTTTTAAACCACAATCTTATACTTGATTTACATGATGGACTCAAGTTTCCACTCATAGCTTGTAGTAAATCTAGCACATATTATTTTTGTCTCCAAATTCTTATCAGCCTTCTTTAAAGTATCTCCATCATAATATCTTTATCCACCTTTATAGCTAAGTTCTTCAAAACTCATATCAATCCATCTTCCAAACCTATTTCTTTTAATATTCTAATTATAGCTTAATCACTTGAAATTAAATCTATTTTTTTTAATTTTTTTCTTTGTTTCTTTATCCTTCTTTTATTTATAAAATCCAAATCTTAAACTCTTTGAAAATTCACAAATCTATTGTCAATCAAATTTAAAAATTATAACTAAAATTATTTATATTGGAGTTTGTAAATAATTTATTTACATCCATATACCTCCATATTACATGGATATCTTTTAGAAATCTAAGAATATATTTTTTAGCTTTAAAATCATCTCTCTTAGCTATTTTCTATGTTTTTTATGACTAGGCTTCACAATAAGAAATTGCACATTTTTCTTTCTAACACAACTACACATCCTAGCATAATATGAACTATCATTTAAGACTCTAGTTTCCATCCTAGCAGCTGTATTATAAGGCTGATCAAATATTATTAGATATGTAGTAAAATTTTATACAAAGAAGTTCTGTTCCACCTCTACATCTCCAATCTTAGTCTTTATAACTAAATAAGTTCCATATAGATTATCTTGTTTATTATTTGCAGCTTTAATCACCAAACCATGGTTGATATTAATTAGCTACTTATTCTTTTTATATATCCACCTGGACATGATATTGATTTTTGATCCATGATAAATTAAGGCCAAGATTGGATCTTTAAAATCTTCTAACTTTACTTGTATCTTTGTAATAGTTCTAGTCCAATAAAAGATTGAATAGCTATTGATTTCCATCTCATCATCATCTTTCTTTGAGAAATTGATAGTACATATTTCTTGTATAATTTTTTTCTTTTTACCAAATATTATTGATATACACTATGTTTGATATCCTTTCATATCTTTGGCATGATTGATCTGAGTCATGTCTTTTATGTCAGCCTTACTTTTAAATTTTGATAATATATTTGTGCAAATACCTATCGTATCTCCTCTTTTTCATCTTTAGTCACTTAAGTATCTAATATATCTATCATAATAGCTTCAATTGTTATCTGCTTCTTTTTCATTACTACATCAATGATCAGCTCATAGAAATCCCTCTTAGTTATACTAAGAACCTCTCTTAGAATGAATTCTATCTTAGCATCCAAAATCTTCTCTTTTAAAATACTTTTTATGTCTATAGATGTTTCAATATTAGATTAAAGCTTATAAGTAAGACTTTTATCTTTGGCTTTACTTAACTCATCTTTCTCCATCATTTTTTTTTTTTTCCACCATTCTTTTTATAATGGTTGGTTATCAAGATGAATAAAAGAAGATACCTTCTTTGGATTTTGATTATGAAAAGCATCTTTATTTTTTAGAGACCTCTTTTTCTTTGTAGATTCAACAACATCTTTTTCTTAAGTAGCTCTATTTTTCTTTTCTTCAACCATAATACCATGCAAATTATTATTCTATTAGTCTCCATCTAAAAATACTTCGATACTCATGGCATCAATTAAATCATCCCATCTAGTCATCTTTCTGATAGCTTTAGCTCCCCTGATCATGACTTTTGTAATTCATAAAGAATTAGCCTGAATTATTTTTTGCTCAACTATAATAATATAAGATTTTATATTCTTTCCATGCATAGCACTATTTTTAAAGATCTACTTTTTCACCAATTTTTTTATGCCTCCCTCTTTAAAATTGATTTTTAAAGGTTCTTCAAATCTTATGAATCTTATTCTACCTTCTTTGAAATATACAATTCTATCTTTGATTATAGCCTTGTAATTATCACAATTACCATGCTTGTGATTTGGATTGTCACACCACATACATCTCTTTATAAATTCTTTTAAGCCTTTAATTATCTTTAATGAGATTTTCATCTAAAATTTCTTTAATTTACTTATTTTTATCCTCAAATCATATATGCCCTTGTTCAATTCCTCAAGACTGTCATCTTTGATAGTTTTAATCACTTTTTGAGGTGGCACTAGATTTTAGGATATAAACATTGATTCAAATTTTAATAAAAAACCACAAAACTTAATATTTTATTATTTTGCTACAAGCCCTATTGTTTCTTTTATTAGCCTCTAGTTATTTATAAATCCACTCTCAGATGTCTTATCTACTAGATGAAAGAGCAGCTTCTCCTCCAGGTATTCATTAGCTCCTTATAAGAATAATTTAATCTTCTTGATTTTCAACAATTGCCTCTCATGTCATGGTAATTGACCAACCTTTGTTTCAAACTTTCTAATTAATTCATTTGGAGCCATTTGATTCATTGGCCTTAATTCAATCCATTCTAAAAATAATCTTTTGGTTATTCTTTTTTAATTTTCATTAAAGAACTCATTTTTTAATATTTCTTCAAATCTCTTCCATGATATAATCCCTTCATGCAATTCATACATCTTCTCTCTAATTTCTAATATCACTATCAAATCAAAAGTGATAATCATCTTCATCTCTAAAGTTTGATGCACTTCTATTTCATATATGTATTTTTAGAAATTTGGTGATGTTCCTTCCTTCAAATCTCCTAGCCTTATCTATCATTGCTTGGAAGGCTTTGGTGGTGCTCATATCATCACCTTGTATTTGTTCCCTCTCTTCCATAAATTTGGCAAATATCTTGAAAAGGTCTCAAGCAACCACCTCCCTTGATAATCCAAATCCTAGATTTTGATCCCCCATCTTCACTTGTAAAAATATTAATGCCTTAAGGTGCTCTCAATGGAAATACCAATCATATTAGAGTAGAGAGAGTTTGCCTTAAAAAAGCACTAGGCTTTTGATTATCACTACTTTTTTAATTAAGTGTCAAGATAGATAAAAAATTCTAAATTTATATAAATTTATTTCTAAAAAAGACTATTACATCAAATACACAAGCTTCAAGTACTTTAGAATCTCCAAAACATAGCAAGTATATTAAATCCTTTATTAATCTTAAAAAGATTTTTTTTTCAAACTTCAATAGTGCATATCTTTAAATTCGACCATCTACAAGTATTTAAATTTTATATAAAATATTGATATATTCTTAACAACTATTACAACAAATTTCAACTATCAATTTGTTGCCAATCTTTAGATATTGCCAATATCCTAATAGTAGCTTCAAATCCTTGTTTATAAATATCTAGGTCTTAAATTCTTTATTTTTTACAATCTAAATATTCAAATATCATAAAAATTTGGTATATAGCTTTTTAATATAATAATTCACTTTTTTGGAAATATTTAAAAAAAAATTTATCTGGAAGCTTAAGGTATGGTGGAAATCATTAATACCAATAAAATGGTCTATTTACTACCTTAGAATTCAATCTATTATCTTCAACTTCTAATATTTCTTTTTTTAGAATATAAATATAATAATTTTTCCAAATAAGATGTAGGCCTAAAAATCACCTCTCCAACCACATCTCCTGATCTCCAAAAGCTCTTATATGACTCGTATCCTCAAAAAAGTGACAATAGGTACTATTTGTGCACTTTAACTTCAAGCACCTACTTCTCTCTCATAAAAATTTCAAATCTCTTAATTTTTATTCCAAAATTTTAGTACAAAAAATAAGCTTTTTAATCCTAGCCTTTGATTTTCAAATATCTTCTTTGAAATTATTAAAATCCTTATTCTTATTGCAAACAGCTTACTCAAAGCCTATTAGGCATGACTATTGACCAATGGAGATGAAGATCTTCACCTCTTATCTTTATTTGTCCATATCTTGCTTTCATCCTTCCAAATAAGCCTCTTAATAGTTTAATTTTTCATCTTTGGGCCCCGATCTCTTCTCAAGGCTTCATACTAAACATTTAGGTTCTATACAATTTTAATGTTATAATCAAAATAAGTAAAAAAAATCAAAATAAAATTTCTCATACCAATTTCTTTTAATTTAATCTACTAACTATTCTAATATATATTTAGACTCATGAATATATTACTTATTTTGATTAGTTTTTACATACTATAAGAAATTATAGTATAACATTGGGCTTATATAGGATGGATGGTATTCATTTTAATAAAAGCATAGTCTAGGTCTTTTTTTGTCCTAGCTCAAGTGTCATGGATTGAAAAATGAGGACAAATTAATCTAAAATTTACAAATGCCTCATTTTAAAAAAAAAATTATTGCACTACAAACTTGAGGATGCTCTTAATGATGTAGAGATTTTGTAATAGATGATGAAATTAGCACTTTGTAATAAGGAATAATTTATATTTTGAAAACAAACTAAGAGGTCTTAATTTTTAAATGTTTCAATTGGTTGAAATCAAGAAGCTTCCTTAAATTGGCTTTAATCTTAGAAGAATGAATCCAAAGGCCCTAAGAGGAAAAAATGAAATAGAACATACTTATTTCCTATATAGATGTGTTCTTCATTGTGAATTCTATTGGATCCATCTCAAAGAGATGATTTTTAAAAAGAAATTGAATAGCCATATCAAAATAAATGCTTAAAATCATCTTTTTAAATAAAAATAAAAATCAAGATTTTTATATTTTTTATAATTGTTTGAATCAAGATATAAATTGACATATTAAGACTTGTACTAAAATAATAATTTGATCCATTTCATTGCATCTTTTCACTTTATATTGCATCCAAAAGACAAGGCTTTTAAAGTAGAACTTTTCTTCACCAACCAAAACACCATTGTAAAGCATTTGAACCATGGTCTTTCAAAGTGGGCTTCTAGATATAGCGTGCCTCTAATACTATTGTGTTTTTTTTGTTAATGTTGACTTTTGTATATAAGTATGTGGTGGAAGAGGTTATAGACAACATTATCTAATGATTATTTATTTGGATCGATGATTTCAGCTTGATCAATGATTGAGCAAGAACTTCAGAAGAAGAACCGACTCTATTATTAATCTGACACAAGCAGGACCTAAGATCACGTGACATTAGTTTTAATACAGGAGTATCAAAGATTTTGAAGAGGAGTGAAGTGATTAGGTGAGGATGGAAACCTGTACTCTTAGATAGAACATTCTATTTGCATTAAAGGCAAAGCCACCTCGTCCTTTAAGGTTTCTTCGAATCCGACATGATTGGTATTCGTGCCTCAATGTGTCAATATGGGTCAGAAGAAATTCTGAAAAACTGCCGTTTGGAACAAAAGAATGGATTACTTGGTTAGTGGCTTCCCAGTAATTGCACAATGCAATTTACGACAGTATGAACACCCTCTTGCTAGGAGAAATGTTTTAGGAGTTTGAAGATGGCAGATGATTTGAAATTAAACCACACCAAAATTAGCGCTGGTGAGGAGCATAAAGAGCATGAAGTTGATTTCGCCTTAATCAAAACGATGGGCCTACTATTCAGGTCTAAATTGCTGACAACACATAACTACTGTCTCTCTACGCTCAGCATTCAAGACCTCCAGTCGAAGAATTTTTAAAATATATCCAACATCAAATGCAAGAAGCAAAATGCCTTTAGCTCCTGATGGCATTGCATTCCAGTCAGTTCCTGGAGGAACCATCAAAGCGGATGAGCAGAAGCAAGGTCGATTTCTTTACAGTGGCACTGAATCATCTCACCTACCGAGGCGCCTTCGAGAGTCGTTTCCTTCCATCCAAGCGGCTTCTACAATTTTTCTCAACGGCTTAAGATACTCTTGTGTACACTTTTAGTGCGCTGCAAATTTCCTGGTAAGTTTTCACAGAGTCTGTCGCAAGGCTCCTGGAGATGTGGTATTAACAATCTCAGCTCATATATATCTCTACGAACAAATTTTACATCTGTGGAATTGATGCCAATATGCATTCATGATCGTGCTCTAGACTGCATCACCATAGTTCTCGACCACACCTTACAACGGCTTTCACTTTCATCCATGACATTAAGCCATTCGGTTGCATCAGAAATGTTATATCCAGTAGCTACAATTCCTCGGAACATTGGCCACTTTGAAAGATTCGAACGAGTGCATAATCTTCTGCTGGAGTATCCATGGAATGAGGCAACTTGGGTAGGACTTATCAGCGCTGAGTCCGAGCCTAAAAAGAACCAGTTACTCTCGTTATCCCCTCAAAATCCGTGCCGTTCTATAGTGAGTGGCGATCTTGCTTTTCTTGCAGAGGTTAGTGTTCAACTGGAAACTCAGAAGAGTAGAATAGAAAAGTGGAATTCGCAGAATTTCAGATGTTGTGATAATGTGTGTGCTTGATCGCATTCAATCATTATCACGAAGATTACTGAATTTTTGAGCCGAAGCGCTTGTAGAGGAGTTAAATGGTTGCGTAAAATAATCGGCCTTCCGCATGCTTCCGTTAGCACACCCGTTGCAGGAGTCTAACCAGATCGCTTCAACAGGTTCGATTTCTCGTAAATCCGAAGAAGCTCTTTGACCATGAACGACGAACGAGCACATGCATGAAAAGGAGGGAGCAATAGGCGGCATTCATCCAGGTCCCGGAATACTACCCTTGTTCTTGAATTCATCATCCACGTAGGATTCAACTCTGGTTTAGCCAATATATCCGTGTCACTTTCTAATGTTGGTACTGTGGATACCGGTTGAATATCATTTTTTAAATTGTATGCTTTAATTTCATGTTGAATTGCTGCAAAATACATCTTTGAAAGCTTTAAATAGGGTGTATGTGATAAAATTGTGCTTAAAAAAATATAAGAAAAAGAGGTTCAAACATTTTTCTTTCCATCTTGAAATCACAGAGAAAATTCATAAATATGCTATAAGAGTGTGGCAAAGTATTTAATTCAAATACTACAATCTCATCAAAATTTGAAGGAAATTTTATTTGGTTGTCCACTAGGAGTAAAAAAAAATTAAAAATTAACAAATATAGTACTAATTATCATACCTATTACATTTAATTTCATAAATCATCATGCAATAAAGTAAGATTCAATGATTTAATACCCATCAATTTACATGCTCAAAGTTAGGGATAATTTTTCAATCATTTGCTACTATCATTTGGTGGCAACTCCACTTCTTTTGGCCTCACCATTTTTGGAAGTATTACCATATCATCAACCATAGTTATTAAAGCAAATTTAGTACTTTGTTGTTCACCTAGATTCAATATAAAAAGGGTGTTGCTAAGCCACCATAGTTTTTGCTACTGCCACCACAACTCACCACCCACTCCACATATTTATTTAATTTTAAAAATAAAAAAATAAAAAATGTTGATATTTTTAAAATTTCAACTGTTTTTTTTTTTTTTCAAGTTATATAGAAAGTAAATTTCAATTTAATGATAAATAATTAAAAAGTTAATAAGAATAAATTGTGGTGGCATTAGCAACACCTTATCAAAATATCACCAAGATGATGTCATTAAATGATTAAATATATAACAATTAAAAGTTTTCCTTGCGGGCACAGAATCTAATCAATTCATTCACATGAACAAAATTTTGATACGAAGCCCCACTAGCGGTAATACCAAGTTTAGAGCAATCAATAGTTATCATAATCCGCAACAAATATTGGGTTCCATATCCCGCCCCTCCAGTCCCTGTCAGGGCCTTTTGCCTCCCCGACCGTTTGAAATTCTCCCCGAAAACTCGGTTGCACATGTTTTGAATTTGCAGCTTCTTTCGCGGTCTGTGGACTACGTCTCCTCAAGCCGCGATCAGTTCCAGAGTTCTTTGCGGCCGTGTTTTCTTCACACCAAGCTAGAGCTGTGCGATGAAGTATTCAAGGGATTGCTTGTGGCTACACTCAAATGCTGTTTCTGTTTTGACGAAAGTGCCTTCGGTTGAAGGATATAGGGCTCGCCGGCGATGGGCATGGTGCGGTGGTTTTGCAAAGATGAGAGGTGAGGGGAGTTGAAAGATTATTGTCGGTGATGGCGATCGTGAATGTTGTAGTTTATTTTAAGTCTTCTGTTTTTCAGTGCTAGCCATAGTTTTACCCGTGCTCTGGTAGGTGTTTCAGAAGGTAGTTCTGGAAGAGTGGTTGTATTGAATCGAGGGTTGATAAGTGGATGAGTGCACGAGTGCGAGTGAATTTGAGTCGTAGATTGGTTTGAGGCGAAGTGGAATTGAGAAGGAAGCAATGAGTCGGAGGGTGTCGGCAGCGGCGCCAGTGAGAGTGGTAGGTAGGGCGGCGCGATTGTCAAATGTAGGGCCGGGATATGGTGCACCTGGCGCACTGAACGGGGGGAAGCAGGGGTTGCCGCAAAGGCGGGCAAGCTTTCATGGGAGTAAGAGTTCGCAGCCTCGTACAGATCCGAGGCCACTAAATGACCGGGGCTTTCAGCAGGAGTGTATTCGCAGTCTGACAGGTTATCTCTTGACGCATGGATACAATGTTCCGATTTCGACGAAGCTTTTGGTGTCGCCTGCCAGCAAGGACGTGCTCAACATTGTGCAGTTTCTGTTTCAGAAGGTTGATCCGAACTTGAAGCTGTCAGGCAAAGTCGAGGAGGACGTTCCTGTTGTGTTCAAGAGGCTAGGATATCCATTCCAGATTAGTAAGAGTGCTTTGTACGCTGCTGGAAGTCCTCACACATGGCCAGGACTGCTCGCGGCCCTGGTATGGCTTATTCATCTTCTCTTGCATCAGGAGGCAACGGAGTCGGTGGAAACGTTTGATGACGCAGGGGCGAGATCCTTTTTCGAGAACCTTAGCCAGTCGTATCAATGCTTCTTGGCGGGAGACGATGATGAGTGTGAGCGTCTGGACTACGCGTTTCGTCAACAGTTTGAGGATTGTACAACTGAGACTATGGAGAAAGTGGCCAAGCTGAAGGTGCCAGAAGTAGAGGAGCAATTGCGGAGTCTGTCTACGGAAGTGTCCCCCCTCGTGAGTTTGAAATCCAAGAAGGCTGACATTTTGAGCGACAAGCAGAAATTTCTTACAGTCATTAGCAGTTTACAGTGGCACAAGCAAGCTGCAGAGAAGAAACTGGAAGAGCGCAAAGGAGACCTTATGGCCAAAAAAGCTGAGAAGAATGTCATCCAATCTGACATCGAGGAGTTGCACAATCGTATTGCCTCACAGGAAATAAATCCTGCCGATATTGACCGCATGCAGAAGGAGAAAGACCTTCTTGATGCCAACACCCGGCCTGTTGTGTTGAAGGACCAGCAGCTACGCAAGGCAGCATGGGATCATGAGCTTGCATCTACAAACAAAGAAAAAGATCTGGAGATCCTGTGTGGTGAATACAACGAGCGCTGTCTAAGGTTGAAACCTATCCTAACGGACGGACAGCCACTTACAGGAATTCAATTGCAAATTACTTTGCAATTAGAAAGCACTGTACCAAAGGAAATACTGGGAACTTCTGTAGCTAATGGTTTGAAGCAGGCTATCTTTGAAGTCATGGAGAGTTGCAAACGGTACACGAATCAAGAAAGAGAAGAAGCTATTTCGTGTGAACAGGAAGTATATGCATGCGAAGCTGCTCGTCAAGAGAAGCTCGACCTGTTGTCTCGACTCGTCGCCACCATCAAGAAATCGGAGGCTCTCCACAAAGCGAGCAAAGAAAAGTGGGATCTGGCTTGTGCTGCAGTGATTAATGAGAGGGAGGAACTGGAGGCGAAAGTGGTTGCGAACGAACTTGCTGCAACGAGGACAGATGCAGACGCTGAGAAACTTACCAAGCAGTGGGAACAACGGTACAAGGCAGAGGTCGAAAGCTGTTCTGAGCAGGTTGCAACAGCCAAAAAGCAATGGATCGAGGTGGTGGACTTCATTCTGAGCGCCAAGGAGCAGATCACCAGGCTTTTACAGAACCTCAAGATCAAGACTCATCTCGAGGCTGGTAGAGTTAAGCGGGATCTGCCAGAACTTACTGCAATGATAGCCTTGCAGGCATGAGTGTGTTGCTCAGTGTACCTCGTCAGATCAGCACACACGAACATGTTACATTTAGTGGTCCATAACCACGGACCTATACAAAATCAAACTTGATTTTAGACTCAAATGGTGTGTTGAGTAGCACTTGAAAGTCAGTCATTCGTCATCTTTCATCTTGCGTATAAATTAAGTCATTTGTATCAAATCAATGTTCATGCCCGCTTTCATATGTCGAAGAGTCATGAGGAAGAAGTAAAAACATAAATCGCAATAGAACGTCGCCGACTGAAACATGAGACCACTGTCTGAATTGTGTACACATGAGTGAACTTTGCAAATCTTTAACCAAATAACTTTTTAGGAGAAAGACCAACCAGAATCAGAGTCAAACTCCGTCGTCCATTAAAAAACACCCGTGGAAGGAGGATGAGTACGCATGTGCTGTCTTAAATGTGGATACCAACGCACTGTCAAATACTCAATGGGTCCAAAGACCATATCAATAATCTACAGCTCAGACACTACATGAAAAAACTGAAAAAAAAACTTCCATCTACACTGTTTCATGTTAAAAGTTGCCGCCACCGACAAATAACCCACCGCGTATAATTGCACTGAACTTTAATAAAAAACTTCTGAAATGCACCAAGTGGAAAGTTAAATCTCCCTCCTCGACATCTACAACATACGACATGCTAATAAATATGACAACAGCTTTGGAAAGGTTCTAATTCACAGGAGCCACCGAGACGCGCAACGGCTGGAGTACACTTTGGACGGTCTCCTGGACTTTTTTGTTGCGACGACAGACCTCAGAGAACTCCTCCAAGGAGCTTATTAAGGAATTGGAGTCTGATCCTGAGGCTGCGGATTGAATAGCCTGTAGGAGGTTCATGCGCTCTCCCTCTGTCACTACATTGGAGGGAATCAAAGCAGCCGCTTCTTGTGCCCACTGCACTACTTGAAAATTATAAAGGCGTGCCAATGCCATCAATACATGTCCAACCTGCAAAGAGATCACGCAAAACCGTTTCAATGATTGGAAAAGAGCGTGCATCAGGAAAGCCTAGCATGGATGACCAAAAGCCAATTCCATGGGTTGGAACACTACACCAGAAAACCGTGGGGCATGAGTTGTAAAAACTTTTCAAAAGTATCGACAGAAGTGAACATATGTAGGGAAATAAAAGTAACGGCACGTCAATAGGTCATTGAACGGATCCAACCTCGGAAAGTCGTGATTCTGGCAGAGCCCCGGCGGAAGCAGCCAACAAAATTCTCGTCAAAGTTGCACCACGAGGAAGAAAAACTGCATCAACAGCTCCTCCGTAATGCTTTCCTGTAAAAGTTGTGGGTATATCCAAGATATCTTGGAAAAAGGTCAAAATTGAACGACATGCCTCCCTGCACATATTGTTTCAATCAGTAAAAATCAATAGCAACACACAAAGACCCTAGTCGAAATTCATTTCTGATAGACAAAAACTAATCCTAAAAACTGTTTGATTCAATTTACAAGTTTTAGCGATGTCAAAGTGCAAAAACTCACATCTCTTACACACAAAAGTGGAGAAGAATGTTGCCACAGATGACTATAAACATCAAATAACTTGATAGCCAATAAAAGTACCTGTGTTGAATAGTTATGCCAGTCATGGCACAGTCGACCAATGGTGGTAACATGGTGGTAGTTACTAGCAAGTGTGGACAGTAACGTATGCAACGCGATGCTAATAAGAAGCAGTCATCAGCAACATCTGGTAGCGCAGTAAAGTCCTGTACGCACACGTGCAAGGATAGTTAATGCTCCAATGGCAATCGATCCTAAACTAAAAGCTCAGACACACTCAGATGTAACCAATAACTGTCATCTAAAATAGTCAAGGAGTATCCAGAAATATAGCCTAAATAAGTCAAACCAGGGGGAATCTGAAATTATTACCTTAATAGTCGTCAACATCGATATCGATTGTCCAAAAAGAATTGATATCAGAGTACCTAGATATCCTGCACAAGCTGTGTCGCTACCAAATACCTGCAATATCCAGTAAAGCCAGAATACGTTGATCAGAAACCGTTCAGATCATGTCAAGAAAGCACTAGATGTTGGTAAAGGCTACAAGGTGATAACATCACATAGGTAAATGCAAAGCTGAAGTAGGTATGATTCTTCACAGCAGACATTGAGGAGATGACATCGTAATACAGCTTCCTAATCATTGAGAAAATGAAGGATCACCTTAATGACTTCACTAGCAAGATACAAGAGACATGAATGATGGTGCTGTTGATAACGCTCTTGCACCTCCTCTAGCATTGAGCCCATTACACCTCCAAGGGCTCTTCCGCAGTTGCGTACCTACCCAAATTATGATTTGCGTTGATGAGGTTTACATTTCATAAAGAGGAATCACCAATAAGCACCAAGCAATCATAAGCAGTGACACAATTGGAGGCCTTTTATGATAAACACAAACACACACACAAGAAGACGAAAAAGAAAAACCTTACAGCATATTTGCAGGCCCGACATAACTTCTCCATGGTCCTCATATCAGATGCCCGTCTGAAAAGGAGGTAGATAAAGCCATCAGTTTGGTTGTTCGGATCAAATAGTTCTTAATAAAGAAACATCTAAAAAGAATCTGTACAAGGGTACTGGAGAGTACTCGATAAATCTTGATATATTGCAACAAGAATAGCCATAGGTTGCAAAGCACTCACTGCGTGAAAACAGCCTTCAAAATTGGCCACATTCGTTGGAAAACATCTGCCAAAGGGTCAGGCTCACTGCCATATCTGCAATATCAATGTAAACCACAGTAGTTAACATGATGAGCTCAAAGGAAAAAATAACAGCACTAAAAACCGGGACCTCAGCATACATCACTTCGGCAAAATGCAGACATCTGAATACCCAAGCTTTATTATCTCACAATGGACGCAGAAATTCACTCCCACGAACCTGAAAATGTTGGTTATCCGATCAATATGTACAGTATACTGCTTTGAAGTAAACTGCTGTGAAGATCCTGCTTGTTGTGCTGCTGTTACCACTTGCTGTCAAAACATTCAAAATAAAAGCAGATTAACTATGAAAAAGTCTTACAAAGAAAAGAGACCCAGAAAAAAAAAAAAACGACCACTAGCTAGAACAAATGCATACGAGCAAGCGTTTGCAACAATGTGCTCTTAAGGATGATTCACACCTGTAAAGGTGCGAGAATCGGGATGCAGAGAGCATCTAGCGCAGACCCAAGTCGATCTGGTGGCAGCGCACTGACCATCAAACTGAGGACAAACAACGATAAACTCAGTTTTGTACAACATGAGAAAGAACATGAAAGTGCCATCATATGAAATAACTTTAGTACGTATATCCTTACAAAGCGCTTAATCAGGTATCCACATACATGTTTATAAAACTGCATGGACACTTACTAAGAGAAAGAAAATGCACTGGACATGAAATTCGAACTGCGTCCACACGACTGAGAGAACTTCCACAGAATACCAAATAACGAGGGGAAAAGCTTCTAAAATTACTGAGTGCAGAGCATATTTTCATTAAATCTCTCATAGCATGTAATGATACCTCATGCCCTCAATCAGCTGAAGTTCATCCTCTGAAGACAAGTTGAAATTACTCTTTCCACTAATTACTTGCTGGTAGACATTGAGAAGAGCATCCGCTGAACCTGCTAATAGCTTTCTGCATGCTGAACACGTTCAAAAAAGGCTTCAGTCAAACCAGCAGTCATTTAAGCATTGTGACATTCCGATGAAGATCACCAAATAAGGTAAATTGGCTAATTCAATATTGAGAGGCAAAAAAGAAGGCAGCTAATGCTGCATTTGATAACCTATCACATTAATGTATATAGTACCAGCAGCTGCTTTATCAATCAACCCTCTAAAGAAGCAAAAAAAATGGGTTGAACGGTTTGGAAAAACAAGGAACTGACCATCGCAAACATGCTTCAATGCTAATGCAGCAGCAGCACAAGCATCTTCAGGTGCTGACAAAGCACTAGTAAGTAGTTGCAGAAGTGATGGCAAAAGAGTAGGTGCATTGGGTGAGCCACCTAGCCAATCCGCATAGGCTGCTATAGTCAATGATGCTGCATCCAAAATCCACCATCGACATCAATATCATGAGCTTGATAATTACAAAAACTCTATCACCTCAAATAATGCAATCAGCTGCATCAAAAGCTCAGAGGTGAAGTGAAAATAACGCATGTGCACTGACTAGTGTCATCAAGCCGGCATTTAGAACTACAAATCACACCTAAAAATTTAATACCTCCAAATTCATCTTAGAGGAAACAGAGATCCCAACTTACAGGTATAGATGAGCTGAGGTTGTGAAGGCAGCTGGGATAAAAGCGCCAAGACCTAACAAGTTGAATTTCAAATATCAAATCCAAATTCCATTTCAGGTGAAAATACAATACGATTTACGATTCAAAGGTCTATATCAATCACACAACGTCACATGGCATCCGTCATGCTTAGCAATCTAACATTCCTTAAGCTGGATACTGAATTCACGCAACAAGGGTTACCTGAGGCATGTAAGCATCTTCTGGAACCGGAACTGCTTTGGCAATAGCACGAATACAGTAAAGAGAAGCCTCTGCTGCACGCCAGTCCCAAGAACCTCCACCCCTGGCACTTGCAGCGAGCTGAAAAAAAGTCCAACCACAGAAAAACTCAGTGCTAACATTTTTACAGATTTGTTTACAGCTATTATCACAAACCTTACAAATGTCTAAATTAGGGAAGTTAGCATGAAAGGTTCACCTGCAGCAAAGGTTGGGCAAGAAGCCTCAGAGTTTCTTGCCCTCCAAGAACATCAGCCGCATCCATGAGCATATCTGCTACAGCTGAATCACATACATCTACAGGTATTAATACAACTCGATACGAAAGTGCGTTTTCCACAAATAAGAGGTTCCAAGCAATCAAAAACATAGTTTAACGATCATAGATATGAAAAAACATACGAACAGACGCGCAGAAAGACACACTGCAATGCACCAAATACTAAAGCCAAGCTTCCTAGCTGTTGAATCTCTTCTAAAACACACAGAAACAAGAACCTTAAGTTGTGCTTAATTTAGAACAAGTTGTGTGCAACAAAGATAATAAGGTTTAAGAATGCCCTCCACAGTGAGATCTTACCATATCTGGTGGACTTGAAATCAGCAAGTTCATCTTTCCTCCAGGTTTCAAATCCTGGAGGATAAGTAACACGACAACTAACCTGTAATCGCCAAAATACGTTGCCATGGTTCAGTTGCACAGATCAGCAAAGAAAGCTTCATCTTTTTAACATTCTAGAATTTGCAATTGTTCATGAAATACCAGTACAAAGAAATTCGTGCTTACTAAAGACACTAGAAGCTCAAACGTTGGGCGGAATGTTGCCAGCCTTCGTTCCCTTTCTACATCAATAGCAGCCTCTCCTTCAGCTGATCCATGAAGCTCCGATCTGCCCCAAAGGAGAACAGACCGTAAGTAAATTTGTGAACGCATGTAGAGGAATTCACCTTAAAAAATGACTAGACAATATGATGACCAGTGGAGTTGAAGCAACACATGATATGAACACATGCAATGAGATTTCTTGGTAACTAGAGTAAGCACAGCCAATAAAAGTATGAGACAGACCTAGTTGTAAGGGCAAGGCTCAAACGATGCCAAAAGTTGAAGGTTATAGCAGCGATATTGTCATCAGGATGTGATGTGACCTCCGCTAGTGCTTCGACAATCATGAGGGATTCGGAAGACCCTGTTCCCACCAAGACCTTTGATTAGTAGCTATTAACACATAATCCAGGAAATATATACACTACAAAAACTTAGAATTAAAGCATGATGTTTCCAACTATGGCGTCTCTACTCTAGAAAAATGCCACTGACATGCTTACAAACATCTGAGTTACACTCTTCAAAAAAACCCATCTCTGCCGAACACAACCCGATACGGTGGATATTACATACCGATGGCAATCAAATCAACATATGATTCACCGATTTCCGCGAATAAATAAGCCATGCCCTTTGTAACTTCTTCATCCTGCTTAACAAGAGGTGGTGGAATGACACTTGAGCTCAACACTTTGGTTTCTTTGGATTCTCAAAATCAGGACTTCACCTTTATATTAGACACTATACCTTTCCCATGTATATTTTTCTCATTGAATACAGTAAAATAAACATACTTTATGTATACTAAAACTGGTCAACATACAGACATACACTAATTAAAATTGTAATACTCACGAAATGCCAAACGTGAACTATTCCAGTTTAATACAAAACCGAGCATGAGCTCAAGATTATGCGCCCGTGGAATTTTTTCAATCCACACAAAGAGCAATACGAGTACATTTCTAGTATGAACGCACCTCTTCTTCTCCTTGCTGACTTGGGTCGACATTAACCCCTTGTTGAGCTTGCTTTTCAGCGTACGCAGCCTGAACATTATCCAGACGTTTTATTTAACTTTAATATTCGTAACTGTTCGGGCTTCGGAAAAACAGAAGACAGCTGATTTGAATTTATTCTCATCACCCGATTCGACACTTCCATTAAGGCTAATTAGTAGGGTCGACTGTGAGATAAACTGAAGGATAATATGATGTAATTACAACTTTACACTTTAAAATCCACATTTGAAAAATCTCAATGACATACCTTAACAGTTGCAGCAAATCGAGGCTGCAAAGCCATAACCTGTGGAACCAATACTACCACTAGAGGCATATGGGTAGACAAATCGACAGGGCTCCCACTCACAGTAAAGCGAATTAGCTCTGTCACGGCTGCACCAATCCAGTTTCAAAATACATTACAACGCATCCTTAAATCATATCTAGCAAAACTTCTAGAGCGTTGAATTAGTCAACGAACGTCAGTATTATGAGTCAGTAATGTGTGGTATCTATCCATGCACACGAACATTATACAAGCAGGTAGGGTGGACTCACAAGGGCTGCGTACCATCCACTGCAGCATCAAAAGTCTCTTCAGAATTTAGTCCCGCAAGTGAGGCTGCCACCAAAGGATGGGAGGCGAGGGTAGTCGCACTGATCCTACAATTTTGCAACAAACTCAAGATAAGGACACGCAGTAGAATGTTTTAGTCGGTCCCATGAAATTTCCAAACACGAATGCACGTGCATCATGAGCGGCCTATCATAACAGAAGATACAGATGATGGAAGAGGATACAGAAGACCAAACTCTGAAGAACATCAACTTCTGCATTAATTTATGACATATCTAAGAAAAATTATCCTTACACATTTCATAACTATCGATGACTACATTGAGCAAAAAGAACATGCAGTATTCCAACTCACCCAAAGCTAAATCGCATCCATGCTGCAAATGCTCGAAGTACCTGCCAACCCAAGTCCACATAAACACCCAACATAAGCAATATCCCAAAGACTAACGAGTACAATCATATTTAAGCACTTCAGAGCACCTGTGGATCAAGTGAATATTCATGTCAGAAATATCCCACACGCAACCGGAGAACAAATATTTTTAATATAACAGTCTCACCTGCTCTCGAACTTGAATAGAACCATCACGTAAGCAAGAGCTAAGCAAGTCAAACGCATGCTGCACAGAAGAAACCATTTCACGATGGAATTGTCTGCGCCTCTCTGGTCGTACTGCAATTTTGTAGCTGTTTGCTTCCTAAACAAAAGAACCCCAGCTGCTACAATCAGTCGTAAGTAACAACTCAACTATCACAAATCAAGATAAGAAAGAACACTATCATTGAGAAAAAATAACGATAATAAATTAATTGTATAAAGATGTTAATTTCATTCTTAAACAAAACATTAAAAAACATGAAAAATCCATAACTTGGGAACTGAGACACCAATCGGTTCATGATGATTCGATAGACAAGCAAAAGAAGCTGCCCACAAAATTCGCCTAAAAAAATTTACACGTGACTACATTTTGTTTAAATATCCCTGAACTGAACAAGTTTCCGGAGCCCCCTCGCTAGTCAAAGGTAGCGCGACTTTGTACTAGAGAGAAGTCCGCAACATCCAGCCATGAATAAAAAGACAAATCAACTGACTAAGTACGACATATAGCACCAGGTATTTACGTACTGAATCACACACCAGCGTATAACATCCCCATAATGCACAAGTTAATAATCAATACTTGTCCACCAACACTACAGGCTTGTACAGCTAGCAAGGGGAAACTGCAATTTAGTACAGCCGAAACATAACACAGACTAAGTCCAAAACCAGCAAGCTCTCAACAAGCACTCTATCATCCAAATGAATATCAGAACCCTACTTTAATACTAGGTCCAGCACGACAGATCTTGAGAAATAGAATGGTCAAACTGAGAGTCGCAAGAAAATCACAACTCCAGTCCCTATTTGCATTCGAGGTGCACTCGGCTCTGCTTCTCTATACAACTCGTCTACGGAAGATGACTCTCACAAGCTGAAATAACTCACCAACAGCATGTATACTCAAATCCCAAACATGTCAAGACCCAACTTTGAGCAAACCACTAAGTGATGCAATTCATATGAACAAGCTACAAGTCATGTATCGTTCTACCAAATCAGAAAATTATGAAGATTCAGAAACCTGAGGGAAAACAGCTAACAACTCGAGGAGGACGGGAATAGCCTCAGACTGAGATCCCAGCTCCTGGCCAAGCCAATGTATTACTCCTGCTCGACCCCACTCATCTGGGGACATTTGCACGGCGAGAGCTGCCATTGCAAGACACAGCTGGAAATCAAGTGGACATGTCAGAAGAAGCTCTAAGTATCTAGTGCGACTCGTCAAAAGTATTCAATTAAGCACAAAATTGTGGCGAAGTCGGATGGAAGTAAATTGTAAGACTGCAAAAGTACAATGTCTTCTGTTGAAAACATTTTTCTAACTACTTTAACTACGCTATTTGATAGATGACATTTGATACCAATTACACTAACATAGCCTTCAATACCTGAGTTCTGACGGTAGCTGGTCCTTGTCTAAATTTCATTAGCAGCGTCTGGAGACAAAAAATAAAAGGAACAACATGTGAGACTTTATCGTATCCAACTGATAACAAATAAGTAGATCAGCACCCGCCACGTAAATTTGGTCCAACTAAGAAAAACCATGGGCCGAGAAACACTCCTGTAGACGTCCAACATGAGCTTATACACATAAAGGAGGCATCCAAACTCCTGAATTGAAAAAATTCCAAAATAGCCAAGTGGTTGAATGGTCAAGTGATTAGTTGGGAATCGTGGTCAAAATACGGAATTCAAAGATAAATTCAGCCCAAAGATGTAGACCAACTGCCAATGTAAGAGCCAAAAGTGGGAAAGAGGTGGTGCTCAAATCAACCATCTGACTACGAAAGAAACTAGACAATGAGAGAAACCCTTTTGTATTGTTTCATAGAATTAGGAGTTCCATTTACATCTGCAACCTAACAAAACTTGAGTCGAGGCATGCACAAAGAATAGTTTTTTCTATAAGCATTTGGAAGTTTGAGTTTCATGATGAAGTAAAGATCTTAAGAGAAACCATTATCTACTGTGCGCGGTAGAATACAACCTCTAAAATAATCAGAGCCACTAGTGAATTGAGATAAGGAATAAAAAAACTTCTGTGATTTATCTGTAGTTAACTCCATAACATTAGGATAGCGGATGAAACATGTAATATCAAAAGACCATTCAAAAAAATAAAATAAAAAACTTTCGATGAAATTTGTGTTCGTTGAGAAAAATCGATTCTCTTACTCTACTCCATCCCACCATATTAAGTCCAAAGTACATATCAATAACAGTGATAACACCTTAATGACACACGCCGTGATTTGAACTGTGAGTGGATACGGTACAGCTGAATCTTATCGACAAAACCACAGTACCTGTTATCCATAGCAACTCAAACACTTACCATTAGAGAAGCACGAAGTGAAGTTGGTGCAGAAGCTGGCAAGTCTTCAAAATCCCTTTGCACCTGTCATGGGTGCCAACATTAACCCGATCGGATCAATCAGCTCGAATTGTCTTAAAACAGTCATCGCCACCACTGTACTCAGTTCAAGATAATAATCCCGCAAGGGCTCTCAACACTCTGGTCGATCAGTAAACCATTCCAATTATGTACAGCATAACGCAACAAACACACTTCAATAAACAGAATGCTAGGTGTGCCTAAATATCCGGAACGAGGACCAAAATGCAACCTTAGTTCGAATAGTCTGAGCCGCAAAGTACAGTGCCTCGAGGCTGCTACTCTGATCATGAAGTAAACTGTCCGAAATCTGCACACGCCAGGAACAAAAATCCTCAAAATCGATCCGCAAAATCTCCACGACATTTCACGTCTGAAGGTGAACCAAGACGACGTGCGCTCCGAAATCATGTTTTCAAATCCTCCCACTTATCTTAAACCCTAATGTCCTCAAAAGGCAGTACTCCCTACCTGCCACGCTTCAAAAGTGTGCTGAAAATCATCGAGCCATTGGTTGGCATTGTTGCGAATGGAGGGGTCGGGGTGATGGTACAGCGCCTGCAGAGCCTCCAGCAGCGTTGCACGAGGTCCCCCGCCCTGCTGCTGCTGCTGTTGCGCCTCCATGGCTCACAGCACCACAATACTGGAGACAACAAATGAATTGGAGATCAAATCAGGGCCTGAATCACAACAGCAGATCCGAGACAGGATTAACGTTGCGATCAATCACGATTGCGAGACTCCCAGCAACATCGCGTTGGGATCGGGGCACTCTTCCGCAGCTTCCCTGAGATCCCTAATGGAGCTGCCTCCGTGGGATTTTGCTCACAGCTCGACCGAGACGACGAAGAGCCCTTCGACATCGTTGAACTTTTCTCGTTTAAATTTTACTTTAAAGTTCCGTAAAAGTTTCCATTTAAAACTGGATCGGAGCATACTTTAAAGATCCAAGTGATACCACATTCCGTAAACATTTCCATTTCAAACCTTATTAAGTGGTTCTAAAAGAGCCATTCAAATTGCTTGGTGTGGATCTTTCAACTATGTGTAAATTATTGAAATGAATTTAATCAAAACTTCAACAAAATAGAATCATTTTTAATTTAAACTCACTGAAATTGTGACATGTAGATATGCATGTATGTTGAAATAAAAATATATATAATAGCTTTCCTTAAAAACATATTAGTTATTGATAGATTTTTTTAAAATTCTGTTACTAATAAATGAGATAGTAAAAGTATCTCTTAATATATTTCTTTTATGATGTTCTATTATATGAGGAATGGTATAGGTTTCTTAGTTAGATATAAACTATAAGCACTTAGATGTAATATAAGTCTAGATTACCTTCTAAATTGTATTTTTTATTATTTTTTTTACATTGAGAATAATGAGCTTGGGAAGATATATATATATATATATATATATATATTAATTGAATAAAACTCTTGAAACAAAAAATATCTATATATAATTTTAAAGGTTTCATATCAAATCTTTAATTTCAAAGTTATTAAAAAATTATTTTTTAAAAAATAAGTTTGAATTTAAAATAAACAAATAATAATAAATACTAAAGAGAATTAACTTCTTAAAGTTAAAAATATATAATAATGACATTATGCATGCAATATATATATATATATATATATATATATATATATTTCACATACTTGTGTTTTATTAAATAAAATTAGTACAATTTATTTTAGCATTTATACAAACCAACACCTACATATGTTAATTAATGTATGTATATGTTTGCATATATGAAAATATATATATATATATAAGTACTAGAAAGAAATATCTCAAAATTTGTATTAAACTAAAAACAAACTTTTTTAATGTCCAAGTAGATATTATTATTTTGAGATTCAACCATTTAAAATATCATCTCTAATAAGATCTCATCAAAGTGGTGATGCTGTCTTCATGTAACTAATCTTAAACTATACTTTAACTTCAATATTTATTAATGTTTTGTATATGTTCTTAATCTTTTATTTTAGACTTTTTAAAGTGACTTAACAAAACCAAAAAGTATGTATGGAACTTCATGTCTCATAAAAAAAAAAAATAAATAACTACGTGATTATCTTGTAATTTGTAGACATCCAACTAAAACACCTCCAAATAGTTTTATAAATCTTCAAACAATTTAAATTAATTTTTTAATTCATTTTGGACAATGAATACTTTTGAAACCTTGTGGTATAACTTTAAAGCACTTTGGTATTAGTTAGATATTGCATTATTTTAAAATATCATTAAAAGTTAATAAATTTAACAAAAAAAACTTCAATGTAAAAACTTTTACAAGATTTATAGGCCAATTTATTCTATACATATAGAGAAGTTTGTATAAAAATATTTTCTGGTAGTATTTCAACCAAATTTGTTTTAGATGGTTTTTAACTTTCTTTTGGTTATATCCTCTTTAATATATTTTTTTACTCAAACAAGTGAAATACCATTGAACATCTATATTTATTGTAAATATTAATAAATACTCTATTTTTTTAATTTTATAAAAAAAAATAGAATTTAATTTAAATTATTAAATTACAAAGTTTCTTTTTTAACCTTTTTTAGTGCTAATTGTTTTAAATATTTCAAATTTTAAATCATATTATAAATTAAAATAATCTTTGATATTTAAAATATGTCAATATAAATTATTCATTTAAAAAAAAATTATAGAAAAAAAAAATCTTAATTTTAATTTTAGATTTTTATCTTATAATATATTATAATAAAATATCTTAACATAATAGATGTATAAAATAATATTATAAAAAATATTATAAACTATATGAATATGTATCTAATTATATATATGTGTATGTATGTATATATATAAAGAAGTTTGAATGATAAATTTTAAATTTTTATCAACTTTTTATTTAGATCTTATTTATTTAATTATCTCTTTTTAATAAAACCATTTAAGAAATATTATTATATGTTAGTTTTTATTTTATTATTTTGGTACTCAAAGAATTTCAATTACAAAAAATAATGCATTTGAAATCTTAATTCAACTTTAGTTTTTAGAAATCCTAAAAGTAATTTGAAATAGTCTATACTTTTAAGTACCAAATTTTAATCTCATAATAATATCTTTTTTTGAGTAATTCTTAATATTTATATTTATTATATTTATATTATAAATATGTTCTATACATACTTTTTATAACAAATGACTATAATACTTAAGTAAATAGAAATAAATAGAAGTAAGTAGAACTAGTTATAATATTTTAGAAAAATAATATCTTCTTTAAGAAACTTTGAAGAAGTTTTTAAAACGTAGATTAGATTTCAAATTCCTATGGATATGCCATGTGGCTATTGAAATGTGTCCTATAAGTTTCATGTTTTTAGGAAGCCTTATTAAAAGCAAACTACAACTTGATGCTTAGGCTACAAGTCTTGTGGTCTTTAGCAAGCTTTTTTATGGCCTCTTTAGTAGCTAATATATTTGGAACCAAGAGTGAGGTTATCTTTAGTCTTGTCAATGCCTTTTTTATATTCTAGTCTTATTTCAAGACTCTCTAGCTTCTTTATATTTGGCAATAACCATTCTAGTTCTTTTCTATCTTATATCTATATTTTTTCTCATTACTTTTTTCCTTCTTTAATGATACATGAGTGCATTGTCTTTTGAGTTTTGTTTAGAATTGTGTCCTTGACATTTACAGATTGAACAACAATTTAATTCTAATTTTTGGAATTCTACAAAAATGCCTTCAAATTTAACCAACAAATAAGTATTTTGTAATGGATTATTATTTGCAATGGTGATTGAGTCTAGATAGAGATTTTGGTCCCTACTCCGTTTACACTTGCTACTCTTAAGCTTGAGAGTAATAGAGAAATAACAATATGAGAGACAAAACCTTTTCTTTAAAAAACTTATTTATGTTTCTTAAAAAGAGTACAACCTAAAGAAGTTCTTATTTTGATTAAAGATGTATATTATTAGTAATAAGGTTTCAAGCTAAAATCATGCTAGTGGTATTATTATTATTTTTTCTTAGGTATTAATTTACTAGACCATACTACATTGTTTTGAGACATTGCAACTTCTATCAAATTTCTTTTTGAAAAGTTTCTTTCAATACCCTTAGGCTTCTCTCATCACCCTTGGACTAACAAATTAAGTGAGTATATTAAACATTTTAAAACCTACTCAAACTCTTGATTTAGATAAAAATTGATTATATTTATATATCTACTCCAATGCCTAGAGTAAAAGTTGATTATTTATGATCCAAGTTTTATACATTCCATATAAATCTTTATAAATTTTTTTGATATTTTTTTAATAAAAAAATTCATATATTATTATTGGTATTTTTTTTTCATTCAACAAAATTTTTTCTATCTTATAACATTCAATTGATATGAAAGTATTGTGTGTTGACTGCATATTCTACACAGTATTGTTTGATGATATTTTCAAATGAATAGCTCTTTTTGTTTTAAGAAACAAATCATTAGTGTATTAATGTCTTGTCTTTTCTGATCATGCACTTAAGAGTAAAAAATATATTTAATGACTTTAATATTGCATTAATGTATGATTTTCATAGTTACATGTGAGTTTATATGGAAGAATTGTACAGCATTAACTTTGAAGTAATTATTTCAACTATGGTGCAATTCAATGTGTTAAAGTGGGTGTATTAGGAATAGTTTAAATAAAATAAATTGTAATGATTAATTCTTTTCTGGTTCATTTTGTTGATTTTAAGCATTACACATGTGAACATAGTTAAGAAGTTAATCTCTCCACCATAGAAAGTTTCATTTTCCATCAAACTTTGATAACTTTTTAATAGTAACAAACTTTTATATAAAGTGACATACCTTTTGAAATTTGTATTTTATTGCAAGAGGTATGCTACTAACGTTTAATAGCTTCTGCAAAGTCATAAGAAGTTTAACAAACTGCAGGACGTATTTAGTATTCTAACGTTCTGTTGAAAATTAACAAGTGCAAAGAGCATCTATCTCAATTGCAAAATGCTCTATCTAAACTCATTCATAGATCATCTCTCACACCATTTGCACCTGACATACTACAAACCAGTGCCGAGTGTTATCGAATCCAATGTACCTCATGTCGAGTGACAAAAGAATCAACCCCCAGTGGTGTCTCTTCAAAAAACGTCCACAGAAACTACAATTTCTCATTAGGGACACAGACATAAAAAAACACAACATGAAAAAGCAACAATGGGTTTAGCGATCAGCACGTGCACAAAGAGATTCACGAGTGCTCAGGTGGAACGCTGTTATAGTACATTTGACAATGTGGGTCATGATACAAAGGTGGCACAGGTGTGTACAATCTAAGCAACGTTAAATGAGTTCCATGCTCCCTCAACAAACTTCTTCACGCCCTTGAACCATCTCTTGTCACCAGCTTGAGCCTTGAACAAGTACAAGTTACCGTCCTTCACAGTGGCAGCGATCAGCTGATGCTTGCCTCCTTCGTCTCCGTCAGCAGTACGAGTGAGCACGCTGAGCTTGTAGTAAGGTCTGCCGTTGACATCCTCTGAGTTGGCCTCGAGTACTGCTGCGGTGGCCACAGCGTTGTTCATGAAACCACCCTCAGAAGCAGTTTTTCCATCGTAGGCTTGCTTTCCAAAAAGATACGACACCTGTACGGTCACACAAGCGTCAGCACATCATCATCGCAGGAATACAATGCTCGACACATTCATAAGTGTGTCTTTGCATGGCAGTTAAGAATCAGCAGAGTTTGAAAATTTTGGTCAAATTAGAGACGTGTTGGCAGCACGTCCTACCTCGTCCAAGAATTTCTCGGGCGCCCCGTAATCAGAGATGGAGCTCTTGGTGGTTGGGGAGATTGACACGAACAAGTTGTTCGTAGCATCGAAGTTGTCCTCGTATCTGATGACGGTTCCGGGGAATTCCTTCTCCTTGCTTGGGTTCCACTTAGAGGGAACATCCAGAGAGAATCCATTGCCGGTGAAAGAGGTGAACCCAGTAGTCTTCTTAGGAGCACCGAACACATTGGCTGCCAGCATCGATATCACCGTAACACTCAGCATGAACACACCATAACAAATCATAGTAACGCAAGCACTAATCACGACTTTCTTGCTGTGAGAATTCACATACTCACTGTAGCTGCATCTTCTCAAACATCCTCTTCTCCAAGTCCAAACAAACACGATATTAAAGCAAGACAAAGCCAAAGTTCTTCACGATCTTCCTAATAGAACCGAATTCATCATCGAAACTATTACTCACCGCTCTCTCCGTAGGCAGCATTGGCGGGGGCGATCTTGGCACTGCCAGCAATGACGCTGGCAACCAAAGCGAGCGCCGCGCGACGGCTCACGGTGCCATTGGTCTCCTCACTCTTAGATACTCTGACTGCAAAACTTCTAGCAGAAAACGAAGGCATGTGAGGAGTGTCAACGGCGACTGGCGCACCAGAAACCCCGCTCTTGGCCGACGCCAACGAGGCGCCCTTCATCACGAGGCCAGACGACACAGCTGCAATGGACGCCATCTCTCCTGCTTTTCGACGAGTAGAGGACAGTGCTCACGATAGAAAGGAACAATCGCTGCTGGTTGCAAAATCCTGATTGCAAAGTCTAAACAAATAGGAGGGATGGCAGTCACGAATCACGATGAAAAATGGATGGCCAATGAGAGTGAGTTATCTCGTTCGATATCACAATGAGGTCTCGCCATTGGCTTTCCGCTCCGCTCACATCTCGGGGTGCATGCATACGTACATGGCCCGCTAATTCTGCAATATCGGAAGCAATTGGAGAGCTCAGTCAATTTAACCAAAGATTTAAGGTCCAGAGTGTGGATGTTGCCATACCTTTTCGTAGTATGTATTGAGTTAAGCCGAGTTATGAGGATTTCAGAATTAGGTCAGCTGGGTGAAGCGGGCTCTAGGACAGCATGTCGAAGTGGGTGACCTTAAGCTGTGGACAAGGTAAAATTGCAAGTGAGGTTGTGAAAAGTGAATGATTGGATACAACACAGGTCTAGTGCGCGAAACAAGGATGCCGCGGACAGCTTCATTGCAAACATGGCTGAGATGTGAGGCTCTAGTCTGTTAGTGCGGCATGTGGTTTGGTATTTCTCCATAGCTAGAGACACGCTCGAAATGCAATGACTATTCGATTGTATACAATTAGAAGTAATTTTGAGTTTTATTCTGAGGCAGTTTACAAGAGAAAGTTTACCATGGGAACACTTTACTCTACGAGACTTGGATGTTGCATTTCAGCATTCATTTTCCAAATGCTTCAACTGATTTGGCATGCGCACATGAGTCAAAGCTAGGGTCGAAGGCCCAAGCTTCGTCGACCAATGTCATTGAGATCCTCTTCTCTGAATCGGTTGATCCAGTTGGCCTCGTAATTTTCCTCTGGGAAGTCGGGCGGGCTGTTGCCAGCCAAGAAAGCTTTATATGCCGCTTCGACATACGTCGCGTTTTTCGGACACCAAGGTGCGGCGGGGATGTACATTACATTGCCCCAACCTTGCTGGTTCTCCACCGGTGCGACAGAGTGAATCATGTCACAATGCCACCAAACCGAATCCCCGGGTTGGATGCTGGGGATGGCGGAGATTGCTTCCAGCAAAACGGAGTGCCATTTTCTATTAACAGGAAAGGTACGATTCAGGTTTACTCCGCACATGTCGTCTCCCTCTACGTCGTTCAACAAAGGGCGGAGCATTAAATAGGCCATGGCCTTCGGGATGGGTATGGTGTGCAATACACCCGAATCGTTGCGCATTTCACTGAGCGCGGTCCACCCTTGGAATGTCCGAAAAACCGAGCACATTGTCGAACCGGGGAATTGAGCGGCTTCTGTTCGGTAGGCGGGATCCCAAGGGTCGTAGGAAGCAAAATCTCCCGAGAAGACATGTCGAAAAAATTGCTGGTACCCTTCTGTCATCCATAAATCCAAAGTTCCAGGGTCAAGGTGCGTGCTCAAGCCATTGGAGTTGGTTCCTGGCGGACGACGACGCAGGCGGTCTGGGTAAATACTCTGCTGATTTGGATCGAACCAGATTTTTCCTTCCGGCTCAATCTTCCACAGCGAGTTTAGGAATTTCTGTGCCGTCACCATTCGGGGGTGCTGACGAGCCTCCATTTGTGTGCGAGACCAGTATATCGGATAAATCTCCGGCTTTGACATCTCAAGACTGCCGAAGAAATCGTCTGCTGGACCAGAGTAATTTTGAAAGAATTGATTGGAATCAACGTAACTGACTGCATCAGAGTCCCACTTTTCTGCTTGCGCACGGTCAAAGTGGCCGCGTATCATGAGACAGCCGCGCCGTTGGATCTTGCGTATGGCTTCTTCGCTCACCGTTCCGTTCTCGATGTCGGCAAAGTCGATGATAGGCCAAACCTCCTCCCCACGAGATTTGGTGGCCTTGATATCTTCCACTTCGGCTTTCAGAAATTCCTCGATTTCGTGGATGACCTCCTCCACTGTGCGACCAGAAGTTTTAATGCGCTCACGCAATGCAGCCTTGATGCGCTTAATGGCACTGGGCATATCGCTTGGAATAGTTTCCCAATGTGGCAAGCCGCTCACAGGGCTAATATCGACAGTCTCCTCGATTCCCATGGTCGCTTCTTTTGCGGTAGAGTCTGCAATAATTTTTAAGATTCGGGCTACGGTCTCATGGCAAGATGAAACTCCAAATTTGAGGAGACGCAAGCTGCATACAATCCCAAAGAAATTGGTCAGGTTTCACCACTGGGATTGTTTAGCCAAATGAAACCACTTCCACAACCTGTTGATGCTTGTAGTGAGCTCACAGCACAGAAAGTTGTCAAGTATACAATGCACTGTCGAAATCAAGTGGATGAAGAAAGCCTAGGCTATTGTCCCTTGATCCGTAAATCTACATTTCTACATTCCAAATGCACAGGTAGTGCATGAGTGTAGTCAAAGCGCAGAATAATTCGACTAGGATTTTATGCACATAATAGAAGGACTAAGCAAGACACAAACAGAGTAGATTTCATTCCATCTGAGGTAACTGTCACGTGAACGCAAAAACTCCACCCGAAACAGGCAAAATAGCTCCTGCAATGAGAACAACCATCTATCCTAACGAATGCAACAAGAAATCGAGCTCAAACTTGTTTAATACACCTGGAGATTGGTGTTCTACAAAATCAAAATCCGCTTTAGCTCAACACCATTCTAGTAACAATCTTCTTTGAGCCAGCCATCAGTCTAGCGAATCGGACATTCCAGAACCTAAGCAGCAACGAATGTGCAATAATTCAACTGCTAAACAAGAACTATACACTCCAGTTGAGAGAAAGAGTACCTGGACGGTGAACATGGCTCCCTGGGACTACGACAACGCACTCCGTCAGGTGGAATTTGCTTGCAACCGAAGCAGGGGCCGAGAAGCATACGAGTCTAATAAGAGCGACTCCCCCAAAAACCCTCGCCTCAACACGCAATTACACTTACAGTGTTAGTGACTCATCGATCAAGCTCACCGAATCCAACGAAGCTTAGACGAACTTCAAGTTGGAGCCCACACTGGCATGATTCCCTGCCCCATCGCTGGTTTCCAGCTGGAACATGGGATGATCGGCACCTTCAATTATCGACATGCACAGTGGCCCATCAAATTGTTTGCTAGAAATTATTATGAGCGCGGACAAGTCTCGGACTGAGAGTGGAGATCGGTTTTGGATGAATGTGGTGTAAAATTCATCTCCGTTTCGTCGGTGGAGTCCACGGCCCGGCCTCCATGAAAATTGAGGATATACTGTCTACTTATCCATCTCACCATTTATTTGTACATAAATCAATAAATAAAAGTATGATTCTAGGGAGAGTCGATGTGGTCAAACTATATTGAATTGAATTGAAAAAGTCTAATGGGACCAAGATGGGGGAGGACTTGATGTGGGTTTGGAGGAATTTCTTTGAATTTTCTTTGAGATCTATATTTGATGGGTGTAGGTGACTATGGACTATGATGTAATTGCTAATTCCATCTTCTTTTTCTTTTTCTTTTTTGTTTTAGGAACTGGGAAGAGAGGATGATTTTCTATTATTTTAAAAGCACAAAAAGCTTTGCATTGTTCAAATCCCTTGCTTTGCAATTGAACTCAAATACAAATCTTTATTCAAAAGTAGAATGTATTCACATCATTTTTTCTTTCTTTCTTTTTTAATTTTAAAGCTAGTTGCATTCTTCTGTACATAGAAGGCTCACCATGATTATTACATTGTCTAAATTTCATATGCTCATCTGCTTCTTTTGTCACCTTTTATATTAGTAATCTATAAATGGATCAAAATTAAAAAATTGAAAGATTACTTTAAATCCATAAGATATAAATGTGGAAATTATAGATAATATATGGTTTGAACTCTTATACCATTTAATTCACTAATATATTAAGTAAATATTTAATTTAGGATCTTATATCTAAAAATAGATTTGTTAAATATCTCTTAGAAATTAGAATAGAAAACAAATGAATTAGATTAGAAGTAGTAGTAAGTTTTGCTAAGATTGTAAAAATGATTAAAATTATATAATCTAAAGCTAAAAAAGATAAAATTAATCTTAAATCATCCAGTGGCATTACACTATTTTTATTTAAATTTTTATTCTCATGCTTTTTATTAGGACTTTGGGCCAAAAATAATAATTCTACAAAGTTTGGAAGAACATTGTTTATTAATATCACTTTAGAATCTAGCTTTGTTTGAATAAAAAAAAATCATCAATCCTAATTTTAATTTTGATTAGAACAATATATAGTTTAAACTAAGAGCTAAGATATAAAATATATTAATTTGATTAATTTGGTACAAAGAAGTTATAATTGATACATGAAGAATATAAGTTACTCAAGAGATTCTCTTATACTATATACTTTGTACTTCTAATTGGAACAAAATTATTTTTTTTATAGATTCTAAGAATTTTCTTAAGAATGGAAGATATGGAATTGGACTATTTATTTGATTGACAGTCTAGCCTCCAATTCAAGCAAATAGAAGCTTTAGAATTTAATTTTTAAATTTTTTTTATAATAATTTTTTTTTTGTTATTAAAATATCTTTGTATACTTAAATTATTATAGATAATCTTAATACTATTGAGAAAAAACGTGTATGTCAATAATTTTATTTAAAAATAATATTTTAATTATTAAATTAGAAATATGGAAGGACTATAAAATAAGACATTTAGAATAGACTAACATCTTAGATTATATAATTTTAAAAAATATATGTAAGCACTTGCAAAAATATCTAAATAAAATAAGCATAGTTCTTAGTTGATTAAATAAGATTTAAAAGATAAAAAATATGTTAGGCATTAAAGATATGATGAAGATCCAATAGAACCATAGATTTCCTCATATTAGCTTCATTATACATCTTTTTAAGAGAAACATAGTAAGTTCTACCATTTAGATTATATATCATATATCATACTCTTAAGCTTGTTTGATCTAGAAATATTAGAACTTAAGCAATTTTTTACTTTTTAAAATTTTATTAATTAATACCACAAATATATCTTATTGTTCAAAAATTAAAAACTAGAAATTAAAATACTAATATAAATTAAATCCTACGTGCACAATTTTACATCTCTTTTTAATATGTATATTAAAATATAATTCAAACTATATTAACAATAGAAATTTTATTATATATTAATATTTATTTTTATTTTTATTTTGATAAGACATTAGATTATACCATTTATCTATAAATATACTATATAATTTTTAAATACATATATATATATATATATATATATATTACTTATTTTTAATGATAAGCTTATTCTTTTAATATATTTAATTATATGACCATAAAAAGTAAACTATCAAATCAAGTAGTTTTCAAATGATATTTTTACTAATCAAATTTTAATAATTATATATAAGATAGAATATTATGAATCTCAAATAATCTAAAATTTAATATATATATATATAATTAGTGCTAATTGACCTAAGAAACTTTTAGATATAATATACTATTTTAAAACAATTGATAATATAATGAAGTAGAATTATCTTTTAACTAAATTAGATAGAGAAGAAGAAAAAGATGACAGTTCTAGAAATAATTGGTATTCTTACCAAGTTGAGGAATGCTTTGAGTGAGGTTGTCATATAAATATAATCTATCTAAAAAAATTATTATTTTATATTTCTATAAATATTATTATGAATGCATCTATATATAAAATAGAATTAAAGATAATCTACCAATCATTATTCTTCCAACTCAAAACTTGTATATTTGTTAAATTTCTATAATAAATAAGATATTTACTTAAAAAAGTGTTACACTCAAAATGTTGTCCATACCATTAACAACTTGACGTAACTCTTCCATATTGTTTGATGTCATGTTAAATCAAGGTAGACCATCATATCTTGAATGCAACATTCTATCAATATACACAAACATATAAAGTTTCCATAAAACTTTATGTTATATCAGACACAAGAAAAAAAAAAAAAAAAAAAAAAAAAAAAACACACACACGCTCCTTAAAGCTCTCTAGATAGCAAGAACATAACCATTGTAAATGACTTCCCCACTACTAATAATTACATAAAACCACTACACAAGTGATGAAGATGTGTGACACAAATCCGAGAGACCTAATCTAGAGGTATCATACGTAACATAGCAAAAGTTGCAGTTATGGAAACATAAAAAAATGAGAGCACCTGAAGTACGAATCCTGCATGGTATCAATCCCACTTTCTGCAGTTAGTCGGATTTCCAGCTTGGTGAACGGGGCCACTTCAAAGCTGATATCAAACGAAAGTTTCGCGGAAGGAGCTGGAACTGGGATCTTCGCATGGAAACAACCACCCCCAAAGCCGCGCATTTCCATGGTAATGCAGTGGATGTCTCCTCCGAAGTTTCATTCCACTTTGGGATGCGGACCACCAAAAAGTATCTTTTTTCATCCTCGGCATGACTGGTTCGATGCACACAGAGCCTAGCTTGGCCTTGCCTAGTCCTCACTTGCTTGTCTCGCCTCACCCCCACTTGCTTCCCTTGCCTCGCGCTCGCTGAAACCTCCGTGCCTTCTGGCTTCCACTCGTACTTACATGCTGTGACGTTGCTTCTTTGGTGCAAGTAGCGCCGTGGCTGGAGTACGTGATGGTGATTTCTGTGCTCCGCGTGCTTCTCCAGAAAGTAGTCAGGAATCTAACCCGGTTAGATCAGAGAGTGGTCTGTTGAGGGTGTGGTGGATTGGATGGATTACAGCGCGAGCGGAGGTACTTCAGGATTAGTATCCTCAGGGCCGAGTTGATCTGTAGTTTGAGTTGACAACAAGTTTACGTGGACGGGTCGGATCAACAGTTGCGTGAAGATTTGGTTTGAAAGATGTTGAAGGAGAATGTGGCAGAATTAAATTTTAAAAACTACTTGGTGAGTATTTTTAAAAAGTGTTATTGTTATAAATTCCAAATCAAATTTCTCCTTAATAATGAGGTTTATATCAATGTGCATTAACAAAATACAAAATCCAAAATCAATGTGCTAAGTTTTGTAGAACATTTAATCCAATGTTATAGAGTGATTTTAATAATTGGTGATATATAATAATAATAATTTTAAATATAAATTTATTTTTGATAAATTATTTCTTATATTGAATAAGATTTATCTATTAATAAAAGATTATAAAAAACAAAATTGGTATGTATTAGCTATTTTTTAAGTAAAGAAAAAAAAGATCTTCAAAGAAATACTTTGGGATTTGAAATGTTATGATATAGCAATTGATATACTTTTGAAGCAATATCTAAACCAATTCAAAGACATTTTATTGATTATTTTTGATTGTGTAATTTTTGATGAAGAAGAATACTTTTATGAAAGATTAATCCATATAATTAGAATTGAAGATGATTATAATTGTATATTAGCAAATTATTTACTACATAAATTGAAGGATATGTATTGCATTGATGGTTAAAAAATGAATGCTTTGGAATTTTCAATCAACATGAAAAATTTCCAATTTTCAAAACATATAGGTAGAAGATGTTATAGAAAAATTTATAGAACCAAGTGGTTGGGATTTTTAAGTACAACTAAAAAAATTGGAAGATTATTTTTAAAAATATTTTAATAAAGAAGTGGACATTTTAGCCAATTCAAGCCATCTCAACCTCATTATATATTTTTGTGCCATAGAAAATATTACACCAAACTTTTATTGATCATAGTTTTGTAAGATAGTGCATAAAGTTTTATATTGTGTAACTTATAGAAATGATGAAATATATACCAAAGTTGATACAAATGGAAAATTGGATTTAGTAATGGAATTGATAGAAAAAAATTTAAACAAGATATTAGAAGAAAAGAAATTAATATGATATATTGGTTTAATTAATATTATTTTTTAAATTACAAGAGGAATGTGCTATTTGCTTGATATGCAAATTGTACATTGTTATCATAGATGCAAAATAGCGGGTTAGCAAAGAAACAAAGAGAAGATTTTAGAACTAGAATAATTTCAAGAACAAAGAATTGAATGGACAATAATAAGAACTGGATTGAGAACAAGAGACTAGATTGATATCAAGAACAAAGCAACACTTTGGATTGCTCTAAGACTTTTGTTGGCAAGACTAAGATGCTCCTTGGTCTTGCCTCTTATTTATATTACAAGCCCTATGTCCTATTGGACCTTCTAAGAATATCTTAAAAAATTCTAGAAGCTTGAGGAAGATTTTGGAAGACTCTAAAAGTCTACAGGAGGTTCTGGAAGATTTTAGAAGATTCTAGAGGATTCTCAAAGACTACAGAAGATTTTTAGAAGATTAAAGAAGGTTCTAAAAAATTCTAGAAGATTTTAGAAAGCTATAGAAGGTTCTAAAAGACTACAAAACGTTCTAGAAAGTGACTTAAAATATATCCATGAGATCACTTCTCCTTTTAACAACGAGTTTCATGAAGAGCCGAAGCGATTTGATGATCAAATCACATATGTAAGAAATCTAGAATTCATTGGAATAATGAAGCAATATATTCTGTCTTATGTTCATTAATTATCGGTTCAACAAGATCCTTGACATGGCATTGATAACTTCCAGATATAATCTCTATTAAACCAACGTCTCATCCAAGAATTTGCTCTTCATTGAGACTTTCAAAATATCCTCCAAATATAATTCCTAGTCCACCTGGAGTCACTCTTCCAACTTCAAGGATTATTACCAAAGCTCGGACAATTGAATCGAGATTTTTATGATGAGGTTGTATCCCCAAAGATTCCAAACGTGGCCTTACTTGATGTTAGAATATTCCCTCTTCACCTTATCCATGTTCTTCAAACCTAGCACATTGTGAAAGCTGCAATGGTTTCCCAACCGCTTGTATGACAAAAGAGTCTTCTGACTCTTGTTCTTGTAATCCTCTTGAAACACAAAGATTTGATATGATAACTGATAAACTTCTAATAGGATCTATTCTATCTTAGTAAAAATACAAGTGCAGGTCTTGGCGTGGTTCTCTCCTTTTTATATTGATCTTCTATTGTTGATAGAAAGCATCATTTAGAAGCCAAGAGATATTCTTGTCCACAAAATCTTCATTGACAATTGAATCTAGGTTTTTTAGGATATTGTTGATGAAATTTGCAAACTTTCTCAAGTACATTCTTGAGGTTATCTGAAGGTTTTTATGTTTTTTCGCTAACTTCATAGCCCTTTCAATGAATAAAATATTCCAATTGTCCATGTCTTATATGCAAATTGAATATTTCATCCACTTTGTATTCAAATTCTTGATTGACTTCAACTCGAGTTGGTGGTGGAAGAATTTTTCCAATAATATTTTATTTATAATAGGTTTCTAAAATCAAGACATGAAAGACTGGATGAATATATATGCCACTTGGTAGTTTAAGATGGAAATTTATTAGATTTATTTAGTGTAGAATTGTAAAAGGTCTAAGTCTTTGATAATCTAATTTTCATGATGGTTGATTTTTTTGTATATTTCGTCGGAGTAGCCAGACACAATCTCCTACCTTGAACTTTGATTGGTTCTTGTAATGAATGTCTGCATAATCTTTATATCAGTCTTAAGCCATTTGCAGTTGAAATTTTAATTCTTCATGGATGGCTTTTAAGTAGGTAGCTTGATTTTCTGCTACAAGGCTTCTCACATCTTCAATTTGGAATAGATATGCTCTTAGGTGGTATCCATAGTTTGAGAAGAATGGAGTTTGCTTTGTTGAAGAATATTCAGAGTTATTGTATGTAAACTCAACCAAGGGTAGAAGGTCCATCCAATCATCTTATTGATAATTTATATTATAACAAAGATATTATTTTAAGATCTGATTCACTCATTCTATTTGTCCATTGATTTGAGGATAATAAGTTGATGAGAGGTTGATCTTGACCTTCAAAAGTTGAAATAGTCATTTCCAAAAATTTGATATGAATTGTGATCCTCGATCTAAAATAATGTCATTTGAAAGGCCGTATATTCAATAAATATTATCAATAAAAAGCTTGATTGTTTCCTCTTCAAAAATAGTCTTGTTCCATAGGATAAAATATGTCATCTTGGTAAGATGGTCTACCACCACAAAAATTGAGTCTTTTCCATTTGAAATTGGGAGGTCTGAATGAAATCCATAGATAATGATTGCCATGGGACGTTAAGAATTGGAAGGGGTTGAAGAAGTCCATATAGTTGGTAACTTGGAATCTTTTCTCGGGGACAAATTTTCCATGATTGGATGAATTCTTTCACCAATTTTCACATTTGAGGCCTCCAATAGTCTCTTGATAATAATTTGAAGGTATTATTGAAGCCAAAATGTCTAGTTGTTGGAAGGTCATGTTGTGCTTAAAGAATTTGAAGTCTTGTAGGACTTAGAAGACCATATAAGAGATCCTTGAAATATAAAAATCCATCCTTAAATTTGAAATTGTTATTTTTTTTCACATATATATTTTTTTCACATATATATTGTCAAATATTCTCTATAAATGGATTTGTCTTCATTGCTTTCTGGATTTCCATCTTAAAAATTATATTTATATAGATAGATATCATCAATATCTTCAATTGAAAATTGGATGGCTTCAATATGATAGATTATTGTTGATCCAATACAATATCTCCTATTCTTAGCGCAAGATATGATTGTCGAGAAAGAGTATCTGATTTCCTTTGAAGTTTTTCTGGACGATATGTAATCACAATATTGAATTGAGATAATGATATGCTCTATTGTATTTGTCGGTGATTCAAAACTCGAGCACTCATAAAATACTCCAAATTTATGTGGTTGGTATATACCATGATCTTGTATTGAGCCCCTTCTAACAAATGGCGCCACTCTTCAAAAGCATCAATAATTGCCAATAGTTCTTTGTTATGGATCTCGTAATTAATCTATATAGTTGAAAATTTTTGAGAGCGGAATGCTACTAGGTGTGATTGACTATCATCACCAATTTGAGAGAGTACAAATTCAAGTGCAAAATCTGAGGCATCCATTTCCAAAATGAATGGTTTTGTTAGATCTGCATGGACAAGTATAAGAACTGAAGTGAAAGATTCTTTTAGCTTCTTGAATGCTTCTTCAATCTTGTCATCGCAAATAAATTTGTCTTTATATGTGAGTCGCATTAATAGAGCTACAATCTTAGAATAGTCTTTGATAAAGATTCCATAAAAATTTACAAATCCCAAAAATATTGTATATTTCTTATTGATGATGATTGTATCTATTCTATGACAGTTTATATCTTCTTTGGATCTATAAAAATCCTATTTTTAAAAACAATATATCCTAAAAATTTGATTGATGGTTGATGGAAAGAACACTTCTCTAATTTGGCATAAATCCACTTTCTCGTAGTTTTTCCAATATCTGATATATATAATGTTCATGTTTGTATTCTTTTTCATTCTTAGAGAAGATCAAGATATTTTCCAAGTAGATGACTACAAAGTCATCTAAGTATTCTCGTAAGATATCATTCATTATATGTTGAAAGACTACATGTGCATTTGTAAGTCCAAAAGACATAACATTGTACTCAAAATGTCTATACCTTATACGAAATGCTATCTTTCATTGATCTCGTTCTTTAATCCTGACTAAGTTGTAGGCGCCTCTCAAATCAATCTTTGTAAATTTTTTATAATTACCTTATTCAAACCTTGATAGTATAAAATTCTTAGCTAGATTTTCATCAATATATTTCCACAAGGCTGTAAGTTCTATTTGTGACAGATTATAAATTGGACCAAATAAAAATTGAATTCCATCTTGTAATTCGATTGTACAATCATAAGGACGGTGTTTTAATAATATATCTACTTTTTTCTTTTCAAATACATCTTCAAGGTCATGATATTGACTAGGAATATCTTGCTTCAATTGTTTTGTTGGATCTTTCATTGGAATAGTATATAATACAAATATAATCTCTTTTTTTGCTCCCTATATGAATGCTTTAGCTCTAAAGGATGGAGTAGCATCTCGTATCTTCTTTTGACATTTAGATCTTGAGAAAAGCTTTTACAAACTCCAATCATTATCAAGATTATGTAGCTCAAACCAAGGGAGTCCAATGACAATAGGATTTGTCAAGCATCGAATGATGTTGAAAATAATTTGTGATATTTGATCTCCTAGTACCACTTCCAATAGTTGGATTTCTTTGATAACATCTCCTAATACAAGATTTTATCCATCAATGACTTCAATAGGTATAGGATGGGTCTTCATTACAAGTACTAGATTGTGCTTGGTTGTAAAACCCTTATCTATAAAGCATGCTGAGGCTTCAATATCTAAAAAGACTTTAGCAAAAATCTCTTGTTTTAGGATTCTTATATATATGAGAAGTATAAAATAAGATATTGGGTCTAGAGATAAGAAGAGATATTTTTGTGATACTTTAGATTTGAGGGTGTCCAACCATAAGGTCTCTACTATGGCAGGACGTCTTTGTTTTTCGACCTTTCTAATTTAGATATTATACCTCGTGCCTTGAATTTTTTAGACTTGTTCAGACAGTTTGTTGCCTTGTGATTGGATCTTCTACAATATAAATGTAGATTTTCTTGCCCACGTCTAGTCTTTTTTCTTGGTATTAATGACTTGAAATGAGTGGCATCAATCTGCATAGATTCAAGATATGTTAATGGCTTCTCTGATATTTTTGAAAACGTTGTCATGTTATAAATTAAAATATAATGTGAAAGATATAAAAGAATGTATTAAAATAAAAAGATTAATATTAGAAGAAGAAAGAATGAATAAGTGTAGGATGTAGCTCTTTCTTTTTTTATCTCTAATTTAATCCAAGTTGTTTCTTTTTACTTGTTAGATTTTCTTCTATTTATCTTAGATCTGCTTTACCTTTATTTTCTTCTCTCTTAGATCTAAATTTATATATTTTGGACTAAAATTAAAAGAAAGGTTGATAGAAAATTAGTAATAAGAAGATAGAATGGAAATTTACCTTGAAAAGTGTAATTTCTTCAAGCTAGTCCAAAGAAAAAGGTTGAGGAAGAGGAAAAGACATGGGCTAAGAGGTCTTTTTGATCAAGAGGATAAGGAAGACCAAGAGGGAGATGACAAGAAAAGGTCGTGAGAGAGAAGGGGGAGAGTTTTTTTTAGAAGGCATAGGATTTTTTTAATAGGTAGTATATGTTTTTGTGTGTAGACGAAGCTTGAGGAGGATTTTAAGTACAATTTTCTATAGGTTTGTAGTAAACAAGATAAAAAAATTCATAGAGATAATTCTAATATCTTTTGATTAAGTATTAAGGGAGATATGAATCATCAAAGTTACAAGTGTCTAAGACTAAGGCAGTAAGGGTTACTAAATTTCGGACCTTGGTTCTTGGAAACCACTTAGACTTTAGCAGCAAAATTTGTTGGATTTTTGTTCCTTATAGAGTTAAATACTTTGTATCGAAATCTCAAGTCAATATGATTTGTGAGCAGAGAGTTATGAGTGAAATTGTAACCAGGTTTGGATGAAAAGAAAAATAGGGTGAAGGTAGGATTGGGATTTGTATGGACACTGTATGTGTGTGGGTTTTTTTGTGTATAGAGAGAGTTAGAGGATGAATTTGAAAGTGAGATTTGGTAGACATAATCTATGTAAGTTAGAAAAGAGATGAGTGCAAGTTTGACACTCATTTGTTTTATAAATAAAACGTTATGCTCTTTCAAAGTGACAAGGGTCTATTTCCAAATCTGTGAAGTTCGAGGGAGCATATTTTTGTGATTAGAATAGTGTTTTGAGCAAAATTTGTTGGAGTTTGTAGATATACAAGTCTATTAGGTTGTGTAAAGAATTGATTGCCATTGGAGTTATATTTGAGGAGTTATGAGGAAAATTATGGTCGGATCTACAGTTGTTAGGAGGCAAAATTAAAGAAGAAGGATAGAACCTATAACTCAAGTTTGGAGAGGACTTTTGGAGCAATATTTGGAGGGTGTTTACAAAATGAGACAAGCTATAAGCCTACCAAATTTCAACACTTAGGTCTTCTTTAATGAAGAGCATTGAAGGTGTGAAGCAAAGGGGGTCTAGAATTGAAGGCTGCAAGGAAGGATAACTTTGACAACGTGGTTCTTCCTAACCACAATAGCTATGATCAAAATGTTTTTAGGGTTTGCTTCCTTACTCCCTTAAGTATCTTGTATTCAAATTTTGCTTCAAGTGATGTGATATCCTAGGATTTATGATCAAAATTGAGAGAAAGTCTCTAAAGGCACAATATGTTAGGATTAATAAAGTATGTTTTTTATGTAAATTCTTCAATTTTATGAACTTTTATGAATCTCATCTTGCACTTGAGAAACTAGAGGCACAAAAGATCCAGTATTTCTTAGGGCTAAGACTCTCACCATGACATCGTATCTTCATAGATATTGCTGAAAATTGATCGCCTCTCATATTTTAACTTAAATTGGCAATTGTCACAAGTAATGGCTTGAGCTATAAATTCTTCTAAGCTTTCAACTCTTGGCATTGTGATCAATAGATTCTTTATATTGTCCTTCATGCCATAATGAAATTGAGTCATAAACACCTTATTATTTCAATCAAGATCACAAATAAGTTGTTGAAATTCTGCGGCATAAATTGCAGCTGAACGTTGTCCTTGTCGTATATTGTGAATCTTCCTTTCAGCCACTCTTTTTTGATCACTATCTCCAAATGTAATAATAAATCTTTCTATAAAAGCCTCTAAATTATATAAGATCGGAGAATTCTTTTCCAATAGTGGAATAAACTATGATCAAGCACTTCTTGATAAAAGAGTGCCCACAAAAGCAACTTGAGTGAACCCATTTGGGTAACGAGAAGGATATAGTTGTAAGTAAAGTTATACTTGTTGTACAAATCTTCAAAAATTGGATCTTATTCCATCAAATTTATCAAGCATATTAGCTTTTGGCTCTTTTATGACAATTTTTGGAGCTTCTAGAGGAGTTATGTGCATAGCTCGTCTACCGCCTGCTTCCTTCAATCAAATAATCTCTTGTTGCAAATTATGCATTTCTCGGTTAGCTTCTTTAGATACTTACTCCATTTATAAATTTTTTTTACGTTACAAAAGAATGCTATTTTTTCTCGTATAATATCCAAAAGAGCTCAAGATCTGCAAGACTTGCCATTCTATTCTCTGTTTGTGAGGATGCACCTCCATTAACTTGATCTATTTTCATATTGACACAAAAAAAATCAATAAACCGTTAGTGTAGTATTTTCTATACTAAAAGAAATACTTCTAAATAGTTAATTTAGAGGAGGATAATCCACAACCTCTAAAATGCAGTGATATATTTTAGAAAAGGGATAATCCACTCTTTCCAAAAAAAAAATCAACTACAACAAGTAAACATATCAATCTAGAGGGGGATAGTGTGCACTCTTTTAGAACGCAATAATATCTTGAAGAGGGGTAATCCACTCTCTACTAAGAGATCAAAACTCTGATATGCTTATGTAAGTAGTCTTGTCAAAGTGTCATGGATGCAAGATAGCGGATTAGCAAAGAAACAAAGAGAAGATTTTAGAACTAGAATAATTTCAAGAATAAAGAATTGGATGGACAATAACAAGAGTTAGATCCAGAACAAGAGAGTAGATTGATATCAAGAACAAAACAACACTTTGGATTGCTCCAAGATTTGTGTTGGCAAGACTAAGGTGCTCTTCAGTCTTGCCTCTTATTTATACTACAAGGCCTATGTCCTATTGGACCTTCTAAGAGTATCTTAGAACATTTTAAAAGCTTGAAGAAGATTTCGGAAGACTCTAAAAGTCTACGGGAGATTCTGGAAGATTTTAGAAGATTCTAGAGGATTTTCAAAGACTATAGAAGATTTTTAGAAGATTAAAGAAGGTTCTAGAAGGTTCTAGAAGGTTCTAAAAAGCTATGGAAGGTTCTAGAAGACTACGGAACGTTCTAAAAAGTGATAATTTAAAATATGTCTGTGACAATTGTGATCTGAAATAAAATAATATTTTAATTAATATCATAGAAGAAAACATATTAAATAATACTATTCAATATCCTATTGTTAAATTGATTGATTATGGACTTTCTTAGATTAATGTTAGAAGGACTCTAAAAGTAATATTGTGATATATTCCACATATTCTATGTTAAACCATTCAAACTTTTGTTTTATTAATAACATAGAATTCTACAAATATAAAGAGAAGAAACCATGAAACTACAATAATTATTAATTTGAAATTGCTAAAAAATTAAATTTTAAGTACTTATACCACATAATGAAGTTTCATAACCTAAAAAGTATTTTAAAGTAGATATTGATATAAAACAAAAATAAATCATAAAAATAAAATTTATATATACTAAAGACATCAAAAATATAAGTTTTAAAATCTTCATTAATAAATCATTCATTAATATAATATATATATATATATATATAATTAAGCTTAACTTAAATATCTATTTATACTTAAATTTAAATATATTTATACTATTTCATAGAATTATAACACTCTATTTTTCTAATATTTGAATCAATTAATCCCTTTGTCTCTCCTCTCTTCACCTCCACTGTTTGAAATAACTTTGATTTAAGTGGTGTAATTAGAAAACTATCATTAATAGAAATCGCAATAATACTAAGAAAAAAATCTTACTATTAGCATGATATGTAAAATATATTTAATCTGCAAATAAATCAAATTCCATGTAATTAAAATAATTTCATCAAAATATTAGAAAAACCTTTATCATAATATTTAAGAATTAATTGGAATATGACATATAATATTAATTATACCAACTATTATAAGTCATCTATATTAAAACCACATAAAACAATGAATTTCAGATGTGAAAATTCAAAATAATTTTTAAAATAACATAATAGAAGAGTATGATCATCGTTGTTGTACTTTTACAACATAAGTAATCAAAGAATAATTGTAAAAATATATTGAAAAGAGTAACTGAACTCAAAGCTTCATTTGCAGTTTTTATTAATACAAATCTCAACTTCTGAGTCTAAAACCTGATTTGACGACATTGATCTCCTATTACACAGTACCAAACACTACACATTCAAAATAGTTCAAATAGTCATGCCAAGTATGTTCATGAGAGTCAAGTCATTAGCTCCAAAATGATTGAAGAATACCTGGTTGCCTGTATTGATATTGAAGAACACCCTTGCTTCACCACATTGGTGCTACATTGTTGCTACACGCAGTTCACTGCTTAAATGTGAATAGTACTATACTTGTACTCCTTTCCCTGCAGTAACATTCAATACTACACATTCACATACTGCTGGTGCTAATACTTCACTGATGTTGTCCGTAAATATCCTTGTACTTTGAGCTTGTCATCACTTGGGCTTTCTAACTTCATGGAGTGAAAAGATTTTTTGTTAATCCTGAGACAGAAAAGAGAAGCAAAACATCAAACAATATCAGCAAAGACAGTTCAGATGCCTAAGAACGGTGAAGTAATGATCAGGGATACCACAACATAAAAAAAATTGCTTCAACAGTAAGATGGCAGGCACTGTGGAGCGTTCCAAACCTTTGGCATGTGAATGACCCTCGGGCAATGTACTGCTCTGTATATGCAAAACTCGCGTAACATTTCTTTCAGGCACATAGTTTATACACTCTTCATGTGTGTTCATAGTTCTTACTAACCCATCACTGTTCAAAATTTCACCTACTTTTGCCTACGATAGGATCTCTCGATGCCAGTGTTGTAATCCTTAGTTTAGCAATCTCTGCAGTAGGGAGCAATCTCAGGTTTGCAAGCTCACTCGCAAATCGATAGAGGATTCCGACCTTTAGTTTCCCTGTGCAACCTTCACCGGCTCCATGTAGTTGAAGCAGAGACTGCTCGTAGACAGAGACGCATCATGTTCCGTAAGATTATCTGCAAACATTAACCCCAGGAAGGACTCCACAATGGAGGCATTAGAGAGGCATCTGAATTTTCAATTCTAATATCCACAGCTCTCGACCTCGTATCCAAATCCCCGTTTCCATTTATCCCATTGGCCATGCTGGCAGACCCCGCCAAAACTTGCCCAATGTTCCTCTTCTTCTCGTTGCCTTTCCGTCCCTTGATGGAGCTTGTGCGAGCAGATCCCATCGATTTGAAGTTTGCAACTGGAGCTTCAGGGTCCACAGATACTGCCATGCCAGCTACAAGACCAGGCTGGGATCCCGGAGTAGTGTCAAATGCAGAACCTTCTCTGTTTACAACGCCATTAAATAGGCTCGCAGCTGGATTCACCCGTTGTAATTTGAAGCAGCTCTTTTTGGTTCTTGCTTTCCCAGGATGACACGGCCCTGGAACGTCCTAAAAATTCCAAAAATAATCAGCGTCAACATCCGGACATGAAATACCCTGAATTCATAAACGCTAACCTTTGATGCTAACGATAACTCAGAAGGGGCATGGCCGAAGCATAAAGATTATCCAAAATCCTTAACTGAGAAAGTACACTCAAAGTGAAAATTGTGGTCCAGAAATTATAGGATGCAGGAAGAAGGAACTGAAAACGAAACTCTATTTCAATCTATGTCTCAACGTTGAATTAAGGCAAGGACAAGAAGAAAAATCGTTAAGGAAATACTTTATCAACCTCAAATGAGCCCCCAGTTGTTGAAGTTCCGTTAACTTCTGGGGCACTATCCTGAGATTCATGAGCAGCACCTCGCACGAGTGGCCTACTTGAGAATGGGTTGTGACCAGCAGAATTGTCGGTTATGTTTTTGGTAGTCGATGCAGCTACCCGACCTCGCCGGGGCTGACTACCATTCATACTAGAGTTTGGCTTCAGCCGTGTCTTCCGACCCTGTTATCAAAAAGATCGAGATAATGATAACAAGATAAACAATCCCTAGGCCAATTATGACCGCCATTGGTTGGCACATGCGCTGCAGCATTAGGAGACTTCAAGAGAGCGATAGTACCACAAGAAACGCCTTTCTTTGTGCTTCTACTAGCCCCCATATGTAAGTTGTATCTCAATAGCTATAAGATTTTTCAAAACAATACTCTAAAAATACATTCATTGGAATGGTAAATGTTACATGGGATCAAATGCTCACCTTTCCCATACATTTCTCAAGATGAGGAGCAAAGCGACCAGCGACAATAAGACGCCCGCAATTCATACAATCAAACATCTTTTGAGCAATGCTGGGATGTGTCTGTTCGAATACATCCACAGTGTATTTGCCACTGTTCTCGGAGGCAGCAGAGTCGACATCGCCCAAGGCAGCTCGGGCACTAGCGCAGGTGCGCGCTTCATCTGCCTCCTCGCCCTTCAACCGATGGTCAAAGCCCAGACGAGCAGCTCTGTGTGCTTCAGATGCCACATCTAAAATGAGCGAATCCAGCAAGTCCGCAAAAACATTCTGCAGTGTACGAGAAAGCTATGCAATTAGGTTTTGCAAAAAATGCCATTAGCACTCAGGATGCCAAGCTTTCCTTGTAGATACTTCACCTTTTTTCTTGAAAAGTAATTCTCTGTGTTAGCAGTGATCCAAGAGAGACACGTGCCTTAACTTTACAAAACTCGTTTATGATAAACATACTCTGTACGTTGACAGATGAAACTATTCTCTGTAGAACCAACATGCCTGAGCTGAAGCTTTCGAACCGGCAACCACCATGATTGCCGTGCCGCTGTGCCAGCCTAGACTTGCTCATCCACACATGCAGCACAGCCCATCTTGAGAAAGGAAAGTATAACACCGGATGCGCCAGCCGCGCTTCACAGGGAATCCAATATCCTCAAACAGACCTTGGTAGTCATGTGTGCCTCACCGGCACTGACCATTCCCAGCTCCCAAGGGCAATACATCAAATAAAACGGAAAAGATGCAATCCGAGTATTGTTAGGCAATACTCGTGCAGCAACTAAACATGGGGGTTTGTTCCAGAGCCAATATACTCACACCCGTCTTGGGCCCTAAGACTTTAAAGCTACCAAGGGAAAAAGAATAAACTCAAGATAGCTGGGGAGTGGACGGAATCAGAAGCACAAATGTTCACAACTATCTCCCTAAGATGAAATAGGAAGGAGACATTTGTATGAATAAAGGCGTGCATAAAAATTCCAGATTAATACTATTCACAAGTACGCACAATATACAATGTCACAACATTTTCCGCTCCAGAGATTTGAAAATCTTTCCAACAACACCGAAAAGTCCTTCAATCTCCGGATTCAGGTAAACCCCAGACAGCCAATTTTTTAGTGACCAAACCAAGAGCACCAGCGAGGGGAGAAACAAGAGTTCACCCAACAACCTTTTTCACACACCAGCCCAATACCATAAACTCTGTCCCCGCAGTTTAAAAATGATGACTCTTCCAATCTGAAGTACACAAAAGCGCCACCCAAACAATGTCCAAAACTAGATGTGAAGCTCAAGCAGACATCACAAGCAGTAAAGAAATGAGTATTAAAGCCAACTTGACATCAAAATAAAGATGGATCAGCTATCCAGAGTCAGCGATTGGGATCGGAAGGAATCAAATACCCTGGAAAACAAAAACACAAAAATTGTAAGAACAGCTGAAATTTTCTCGACAAATTCACTGACCACAGACGAGGGTCAGGTAGCGAGCGAAATTAGGGCAGAGCCTCTCGAATCGTCACAACTCCACCACAAGCAGACCCACAAAAAACACACCAGATCCCAACAATCAAACACGAAACAAACGCCGATCCCCAATTGAACTCCCTCCTATGAAACCACACCCCACAAAGAGACAAGCAACCAGAAGAAAAATATACCCTCAAAAAACAGAGGCAACACTCGAAATGAGCAAGAATGAAGCACAGTTCACTGCATCGACACAGGACTAGGACACATGCAAACATGCCTCAAAGATGCAGATTGTCCTTGTGAAAACAGCATTGTGACGCTTGATTCCACATGCAATAGAGGCGTAGGAATTGAGGAAAGCAGTGATGGATTTGCATGGGGGACATTCTCTAGGCCATGAGGGAACAATTGCCACAGACTTGGTTGCAAGCCAGAATTGAGGTTTCAGGGAGGAAGTGAGCATTTTTGCACAGTTTGAAGCAGGATTTTTTGTTTCACTGCGGTTGAGCAGGTTGTCTTTTCTTGTGTTTTAGTGTTAGGGTTAGAAGCTTGGGTGTGTGGTATTGTTGTGTGTTTTGACCATTGGGTTGTGTTTTTTCACATCACCCAATTGTCTTGAGCATTGGATGTACACTATTGATGTTATGGCTCTTTGAAACGAGTCTTTGGTAAGTTTGCAAGTATTTTTGGGTTTTTTTTTTTTATTTGCGTTTTTTGTTTTTGTTGATTTTCTTCTAATATGGTTTCTTGAGAATATGACTCCAAGTTTAAATTTATTTTTATTGCTAGATTTTTGTTTTAAATTAGTCATTCATCTGCTAAACAAGTTTCACAGTATTTTCTTTTTCCAAATTGTGTATTTATTTAGAATGTATCAAAAATTGTTGAAGTTTAGAGGTAAAATTATCAAAATTTGTGATTAATTATAATGTGATAGGTTAATGTTGCTTTGTGCAATGTTTAGATGGAATTATTGTCAACAAACAAACTGGTACATCAACATAAATGAATAGTTTCATGCAAAAGAATCAAATTAAAGTTCTAAAGATAAAATTATATCAAAACACAGAATATTGTCCTAATGGCTATTCCAAGATACAAAAAGATTTATAGATTACACAAACAAGATTTGAAAGTAAAATGGACAAAATTTAGGGTGATCTCAATTTAATTTAAAAGTATAAAAAAATGGCTAGCTAGAATGCCCTGAGATAAAGTCTTAGAGATTAGTATTACATTTGAATCTATAATTTTTATTTCTACAACATCCTCTAGAGTTTGAAAATATATAAAACTTAAATACTAAAGAAAATCAACAACACAATTATTTTTTAGAAAAATTTAAAAACCACAATATATATATATATATATATATATATATATAAATATATACATTATCTACTAATATAATCTATTCAATGTTAAGACTTAAATGAAACTTAATGTATGTATGCTTTCATGAAATCATATTAGAGATTAACATGACTCTATGTTACAAAAACTATTTGGTTTTTTACATATTTTTAATGAGAAAATTTTTAGAAACACAAAATATTTTTTTGACAAATAAAAATAAATAAGACTTAAATATATATATATTAAAAGAATTTTATAAATTTAGAATATAAAAATTTATAAAAGTAAAATATTGGTAATTGATAATCAACTATGTTGATTGAATTTGTTGTAATTATATTAAAATAAATAAAAAATAGTTTAAAATTTAATTTTAAAAATCTAAAAAAAATTATAGTCTTTAAATATATATATATATATATATATATATATCAAAGATATAAATCTAAGCATACAAATTAAAAATATAATACATACATATAATACTAAAAAAAGAGATAATATAATTAGTAAGAAATATAATTTTAAGAGAATGACTATTGCAAAGTACGAAAAACTAAAAAAAATTGAACAAAAATCAAAGTACAAGAAAGGATTAAACAAAAATATTGATGGCCTTAGTTTTGCCTCAATATACATTAGCAAGTGTATACAAGGCTTATACATGAAGTGTCTAAGTTGCAAGATGGTTATATTGTGGCTTTTTAGAAGAAGGAAATTTCTTAGAAAATTTACTATAGTCATATAGTGCACCTATAGATCCAATTTGTATGTAAAAAACTTCTTTAATGTTTTTTTGATAAAGATATTATCTATCTAGTCTATTTCTACCTACTTCTACTTACTTAAATAATATGGGTATTTGTAATAGTAGGTTTATGGTTATATATATATATATATATATATATATATTATTGTTTTTTTTCAAAATTAGAATATTTCTCCATATTTGAAATTGCACACATTGTATTAAGGCTATACTACAACTTCTAAATTATTTAATTATAGATTTTATTTATTTATTTTTAAATTTAATTATTTTGAAAGTTTTAAATAATCATCTTAAATTTTAAATTTTAAAAACTAAAAATAATAATATCCAAAGTAATGTCATTATCCATCTGTATGAATAATGTGGTAACAAGAAAATTTTGTTATAAATCTCTTATTATTTCAAATGCATTATTATAATTCAAATTTGAATATAGATTGATTGTAAGATTTAAAGGATTAACCATGTTTTATATAAGATTGAAGACCTACAAATATTACCTCAATAATATTTCATATTTTTGTATTATTTTTTTGTGTGTAAATATATGAATAAATCTTTTATATTATATATACTAGCATTGAGCACTTTGCTTTGAAATGAATGTATATACATAAGTACCATTGTCTCATATATATATATATATATATATATATATATAAATAAAAGTTAACAATCTAAAACTTAATGGTCTTTTAATATTAATCTTTCAAAACCATAATCATATTTTCTAATTAGATGCCATTGCTTATAAATTATACACACACTTATTGCACATAAAAATTATTCTATAAAGATCACATATTTTGATATTATTAAGAAAATTCAACAATATATTGAAGCAAATTAAAACTTCAAATTTACACATGAACCAATAAAGATAAAAGGTTTGTCTATATATCTGTGTATGATTGCAAACATATGTACATATATATATATATATATATATACACACACACACACACCAGCTGGAGCTCCCCACGTGTTTAAAAAATGAAGATGATAACTTGTTTAGGACTATTTTACAACCGTTTTCAGGATAGGAAACAAATCTTCATTTTCGCAAGACCCACTGAAGGTGACCACGGAGGTTTATTCCAAGCAGAACAGTCGACCTCTTTCGAAGCAGTATAAGACGTGGAATTGACCAGATGTATTCAAGCCCTAATTCCGCCCCTGCATTTTGTGGCCATCTCCGACGAAGCCTCATTCCTGCCTCCACTCTCGCCTCAATCCCTCGCACATTTCCATCGACCTTCCACAGTTTATCGTTTCTAGCTTTCATGATATTGGAATTACGTCTCCAGAAAATTTTTTGGCTCTTTTTGGAGTGATTTTAAGAGATTTTTCTGGAACATTTGCGTTTATTGAAGAGGTAGTGGAGGGAGTGGTGTGGCGATGGAGCCGTGGCGAGAGGGAAGAGGTGGAGGGAAGGGAGGGGGTGGGAGGGGGACTCATCATGCTGGTCGACGTCCTGTCGCTGAGGCTGATCGGATCAGTATCGTAGACAGGCTTAACCAATTCAAGGCTAGCAACGAGCAAGGTCACTTCTCTCGGCCTGTTCCGTGCTTAGTTATGTAGTTTGTGAGACGTTCTCTCGACCTGAATTTTTTGCAATTGGTTGGTCATACGAATTTCTGGTGCAACGTTGGATTAAGATTTATTGAGAATGTCCAACTGCAAGTGGGAGGCAATGACATTACCCTGATAATATTAATCACATGCTCAACAAAATGCTAGTTTTTCGTCGTGTAAACATTCCTAATACTGTAAAATTTTTCTATTATAAGGGAATATAGAAAAGTAGAGTCGATATGCGTATTTCTCGTCATTCCGAAGACACTGTAATTGCCCGATTGGTGTTTTATACATATTATATATATATATATTTTTCTCAATGTCATAAGCACTAGATGGACTCGCATAGCCACCATTGTATATTTGAAAGGAGTCTTTCTTAGATTCTATATCGCGTAACTAAACATATGATTAGAAATTAAAGAGTATTCCAGCTGGGCTTACGTAGTTTTGCAAGAGCTGCATGACTTGTATAAGCTGTATAAGGTTGTAGTTCTGTCTATACTTAAAACCGCATTATTTTTAAAGTAATCCACACGGAACATGTGCCTGTGCAAGATATAATTTTTTTAATATGCACGTTCAAATCTGAGATTGCTCAGTGAGCTTTCGTCCAGATTCTACACATGTTTGGAGAGGGTCTACAACGTAGAATTGTCTGTATTTCTTGGCAGCAAGCTATTATCGTTTGATGCATGTCTTGGTGAGAATGATGATAAACATGCGAACAAGCTACTTTGGATCTAAATTCAAAGAACATGTGAACATGTGAGAACATCTGAGAATTTACATTCATAGAAACTTATTCGCCATCATGTATACCTCGTGGGACTTTGCAATTGCAGAGCTAATTTTTGAAGCGGATCTTAGCAATCATGACAGAGCTGTGGTGCACGGCACTTGCAAAAAGCTGGGATTAAAGTCCAAGAGTCGCGGGTATGCCCGCGATTCTTATAAACAGTGCAGGCAGTATTCGTGCTGATATGCTGTAATTTGGCTCTCTTAGCTCTTGCTCTGGCCCTATATATGCATGTTCTAGTTTGTGGGGTTTCACTTAGTGGTAGGGTTCATACTTTACCGAACAACACGCTTGTGTCTTGTATCTCGTGAATTGTAAGCTGGTTTTTAGCATCGGTGTATGGTTCTGTATTCTCGTCATTCTTTCATAAAATCTTTAATATGCAGAAAGGGAGACGATCGACGTGTTGCAGTTTTTAAACCTTCACAGCGATCAGGAATCAAACCTGCATCGGCAACTCCCTTGACCTTCTCACCAGCGTCCTATGAAGTTTTAGCGGATCTATTTCAACGACACCCTCCTGTGGAAGATGAACTACTTGCAAATAAATGGGAACTCCCAGCAATTACTTCAACATCGAGTAGTGCCTTGAGAAAGAAGGAATCTACTCGTCACTACAATCGTGGAAAGGCTAGCAAGCAGTGGACAATGAGTCCAGATGAAGTTGTTCGACAAGCAGCTGCACTAGCTTCACGAATACAGAAGCAGCCAGCTCTTCAAAAGGTCCGTGATGTAGTGATGTCTATTTTTCTGGTTTTTCTAGTTTGTAATTTCGGGGTTCATAAATGCAATATGTTTGGTCTCTACATTTTGTTTTAATCAAGTGTTCCTTTGCAATTTGATATAGCTGGTCACAATAGAACTGTAATGTTTACTCCACGTCCACGTCTTAAACTTGGATATAATATTGACCCGAAAGGATATTGCGTTTGGTTCCTCAAGCCACATAATATGGTATGTTATATTAGCAGGAAGTCTTGGGTATCCTTGGTCTTTAATGCTAATGTCCCAGATTGAATCTGCTGTTTATTGGATGCTATCAGATTGCTGAAAAGAGGTCTACACTGCCAATCGCTTCCTTTAAGGATGAAATTACAGCTGCTGTGGATAAACATCAGGTCAGGCGGTGGTTATCTTTGTAGTCATTTCAGATACCACATATTTTATATTGAATAATCATTGAGTGGGTTTACTTGTGTATAGCTGGGTCGTGATATTCTTGGAAGCTTAGTCCAGCTGAAGTTGGTAACTCTACTTTTTATGTCGAGGAAGTGAGATCCTCGTGATTATTTTACTGTTTTATTTGTGTCAGTCAGATACGTTGTGGCTGTTTGGGTTAATCAGATTTTATTTCTAAGTTTTTGAACTCTTTATTTTTTCAGGTAGTTCTCATCGCAGGAGAAACTGGCTGTGGAAAAACTACCCAGGTTCGTATACACGTATCAGGTTAAGAAAATATGTGGTGTTGACGTACTTTAGTATGTTGTTCTCAGTAGAGCTTTGGAACAGAGAACTGTGTATAATGAGTTGCAGATTATTTCATTTGAAAGACAATCATATATTTGCGTGGCCTTCAGGTTCCACAATATATTCTTGATCACATGTGGTCTCAAAACAAGCCCTGCAGGATTATTTGCACTCAACCTCGACGTATTTCAGCCACTTCAGGTTTGTCTTATTTAAATACATCGCTGTCTGAAAATGGATGGAAGTAGGTGATAGTCGTTGAATTGATTCAGATGTGCCTTGCAGAAAAATTTGAGGATGTAGCTCTCAGTGCTCAATTCAAACCTGCTACTTGAGTGACTGCCTTGAACTTGAATACTGGCTTTATGTTTCTGTTAATGGTATTAGGCTCATCATCAAATATTTTTTTTACGCAGTTGCTGAGCGAATCGCTGCCGAGCGTGGGGAAAATGTTGGTAATACAGTTGGTTACCAGGTTAGCTTTTAATAAGCTTGTCTATTCTAGAGTTATTTTATTTTAACGGAATGCTCATTTTGATCTGATTTGAATTTTTGCAAGTTTGTTTCCGTTACTGATATGTTCATAAGCTGCTTTGATGTTGTAGGCATATTAAATTTGATTAGCATCTCAAAGAAAGTGATGAGTATCTTCTATAAGTATAACATAATAATTGCATCAGGCGTGACCATTTGTTAGACCTTGAAATATGCAGATTCGTTTGGAATCAAAAGGAGGCAGGCACTCCTCTCTCATGTTCTGTACAAACGGTGTGCTTTTAAGGAAGCTTGTTGGATCCGGTCGTCTCAAGTTGAAGGAAAACGAATCTGTTTTGGATGAATCAGAGGAATTCAGTGGACTTGATGCCACTCATGTCATAGTCGTAAGTCTGTCCTGAGGTGCCTTTGCTTCTAGAACACTGTATTCTCCACTTTGTTTGTCGATTCTTAGTTTGGCTGAGTCATTTTGGGCATTTTTGATTTGTGATGTACCGGCTACATAATAATTATCATGTTTAATATGTTGGTTTTGCAGGATGAAATCCATGAACGTGATCGAAACGCTGATTTCTTGTTGATTGTGCTTAGGTGTGTGCTGCAATGGGAACTACATCCCTAAATCTATGAGTACTAATGCCCTACGTTTGACATTGTTTGAGCAATGATGTTATAGTTAAAGCTCCTGGTCTTACTGCACTGTCTTCATTCTGGATTGGCTTGAAACCATGAAATTCATTATCACTGTCTAATTACCTATTTTTTCAATTTTCATCAGATGTGTAGTAATTACAAGATGTAAAAGTGTGATATGTGTTGTGCAGGGACCTGCTTGCTTTATGGCCGAACTTGCGCTTGGTGAGCTATGCTATTTTGTGAATAGCAAGACAGACTTTTTTGTGCCTATTGTATCTTTTCTACATGGACCTTATTTGGAAGCATTTTGGTAATTGACGTGATATACTGACGTGATATACTCCACACCTATCAGATTTTAATGAGTGCCACGCTGGACGCTGACCTTTTTTCAAGTTACTTCAACAATTGCCCAGTAGTTCGAGTACCAGGTTTTACGTTTCCAGTAAGAGTCCTGCATCACCTGCTCTCCTTCTAGTGATTACGTCATTATCAGTATGTCATTAGTGCAGAGTTTATTCCACATGTGCGGATGGGATACGTATTGCTTAGTTGTTCTTTTGTTTCAAAGACAATTGTACTGTACCCTTCTTTTCAATATGAAAACTTGTTATCATTTCATTCGACTTTGTGTTTGACCTTTGTGGAGACTTTGTGTGAAGTACAATGCTCATGATAGTCTTTAGCATCCATCCACAAGCTCTAACGTTAAACATTTAAATCGTGTTAGATGCAGTGTGTTCATCTTCATGCTCTAACGTGTATATCTATGTTGCAATTTTTTTGTGCAGGTGCAGACCTACTACCTTGAAGATGTGCTGGCCCTGACCGAGAACCAGCAATCTACTAATCAAAATGGACGAAATAGTGAAAAACAACTATCCCTTACTGAGGAGGACGTGGAGAGTATGGATGAAGCGATTCAATTAGCATGGCTGGAAGATGATTTTGAAACACTCATGGACACAATTGAGGAATTCCCGAGGTTAAACCTTTGTAATTACAAGCATTCACATACTGGAGCAACTGCACTAATGGTTAGCGCTGGAAAGGGACGAGTTGAGGATGTTAAGCTGCTACTATCTCTTGGGGCGGACATATCTGCTGCTGCAAATAATGGTCACACAGCTCTTGATTGGGCAGAAAACAATGGTCAAGAAGAAGTTGTCTCAATTTTGACCGAACACATGGTGAAAGTGCAGCAAGCACAGTCTCAGGCGGCAGAAACTGCTCTGTTGCAAAATTACCAGATGTCAGTGGATCAGGTACGACCAGTAAAATTTTGGACGAGTGCTTTTGGAGCTCCAGCATATCAATTTCACGACGTCAATTTGAAATGCATTTTGGTCTGGTACTTGGGTGTGATGTGTAGATACTTCAAGACCTCCGATTTCTGATGGAACCTCTGTTTTGGATTTTTGACAGGATGAGATTGACGTGGCCTTGATTGAACGCTTGCTACATAGACTTCACGAGGCAGCCGGAGAGAGATTAGATACCAAAGGGGCCGTGTTGGTCTTCTTACCTGGGTGGGAGGATATTTCTAGGCTTCGTGAGTGTCTACAGGTCTCCCCTATCTTTGGTAATTCCTCCAGGTTTTTGTTATTGCCTTTACACTCGCTGGTGCCTTCAAGCGAACAAAGGAAAGTGTTTCAGTCTCCACCCAGCGGAGTTTGCAAGATTGTTCTAGCCACTAACATTGCTGAGACTGCAATTACTATCGATGATATTGTCTATGTAATTGATACTGGTCGAATGAAAGAGAAGAGTTATGATCCGTACAGCAACGTGTGTACTTTGCAGGTACAGTACTATTTTGTTGCATTACAAATGCTGTTCAATGAAATGGTTAAAGTTATTTGGAATTTATTTTTGATTAAGTAGAGCCATCCGTTCTGTTAGGCATAGTTCTTTACCAGTAGGAGTTATTTTACTGACATTATTGCTCAGTACATTCGATCTCATCTGTTTAGTACGTGTATGTTTGCAGACCGTCTGGATATCAAAAGCTAGTGCTAAGCAACGTGAAGGGAGAGCGGGACGGTGTCAACCAGGTGTCTGCTATCATTTGTTTTCCAGATTGAGAATGCAGGCTCTGCCTGAGTTTCAACTTCCTGAAATCAAGCGAACACCTCTTGAGGAACTCTGCCTGCAGGTCAGTATGCACATGAATGATGCTGATCGTATGAACCAGTCTTCATGTTATTGCGGGTTTCTCTTTTTCCGCGTTCATATCACAATTGGTGTAGCAACTTTCTTATTTATCATGAGCAATCTGTCTGTCCTTAATGCTTATGAAGTTGTTTTCTTTGCAATGCGCTCTAGCAGGGTTGATGTTTTTGTTACTGTTGGTTGATCAGGTAAAACTGTATGAACCTCATGGACGAATTGCGGAGTTTATCTTAAGAGCGCTTGATCCACCTCTTGAAATAGCAGTACGGAATGCGGTGACACTGCTACAAGACATTGGTGCTCTCACCTCTGATGAGTTACTTACGGACATGGGAAAGCAGCTGGGATCACTTCCAGTCCATCCTTCCACAAGCAGGATGATTCTCCTAGCTATCCTGCTTAATTGTCTTGATCCTGCTCTGACGGTTGCTTGTGCCGCTGGTTTTCGAGATCCTTTTGTCCTTCCCCTACATCCTTATCAAAAGAAGCAGGCTCAGCATGCACGGCAGGAACTCGCTGCGATGTATGGGGGCTTTAGTGATCATCTATCCATTGTGGCAGCTTTTGATAGATGGGAGAATGCACGAGCCAACGGCCAGGAGAGTAATTTCTGTTCAAGATACTTTGTGTCAGGTACACTTCCAGACGAAGTGAGTATTGTGATTGTGATTTACAAGAGAGTTTCTATAAATGTAGCCTCTGCGATTCTGCAAACTTTAAACTTGAACGTTTTGTTTATAACTTACAACACATGATTCTATTGTTGCAGGTGGGACAATGTTTCAGCTCGCTGGTATGAGGCAACAGCTACAAGGCGAGCTTGTACAAAAAGGTTTTATCAAAATGGAGCCGCATCCATGCAGTTTGAATGCGCGAGATCCTGGCATTGTAAGAGCAGTACTGGCTGCAGGAATGTATCCAATGGTTGGCAATTTGCTACCTCCTTTACCTGGCAGTACGAAGGCCATTGTGCAAACAGCAAGGGGCGAGAAAGTACGGATTCATCCACATTCAACAAGTATTCAACCAGATGAGCTCGCTTCCATGGACCAGACCAAGCTGAATCAGCTGCTTGTCGTTTTTGATGAAGTCACTCGCGGAGAAGCTCAGGTCTCCGCGACAAACTTTTGAATTTGTGTGCTGCTTATTAAACCACGTCCATCCGTTTTCCTCCTGTGCCTGAACATGCAGTGTACTTTAGTTCGACTGTATCTAAAATTAGTGCCTCAAGTGTCGAGTTACGCCCTATTGTTTTGCAATTAATAAGTATGACCTTCCTTTTGATTTGTGATTTTAAATTTACTTGATTAGTTGATTTCCTGTGCTCAGGTGTACGTACGGAAGTGCACACTTATTACTCCACATCCCTTGATTCTTTTATCTACTGAGATGGTAGTTACTTCTCCTGACGGAGAAGAAAGTACCGCGTTAGAACCAAGTAGTGTTGGAGACGACATAAGCGATGATGATTATGACAGTGATGAAGATGAAGGGGAGGTACGCTAACACTGGTACCCTGAAGTAGCTGGGAATATTTACTATGTGTATCATGCTTTGCCTAACCATGCTTAGAGAACTAAACTGAAGTCATGGTTTAGTCTGACTCTTAAATTGATCTGCGTTGATAGTTAGCATGGGTTATGTCCACGTATCGGCAGGTGATTCACTAGTCACGTCGGTCTCTCTTGCCGTAGATGGCATGCGGTATAACTACAAGTTTGTAATTTTCATATGACCTCTTATTCTCAAATGACGTTGCAGGTAAAAGAGCGACCCAGTAGGGAGGTGCCTGCACAGCATCATCTAATGGCTTCTGCAGATGCGCTTGTTTCTGTTGTGGTAGATCGGCGGTTCTACTTTAGTTCTACAGCTTTAGATGGAGCTCAACTTTTTGTTCTGCGATCAAGGATGAACGCAGCTCTGAATTTTAAGGTTTGTAAACAGCAATTATGCTCCTTCACTAGTATGATGTATAGCTTTTCTACTTTCAACGATTTATCTGTTGCACACTCTAAGTTGTTCAGGAATTTTCACAGCCCAGCTTTTGAACATGAACGACTAGAGAAAGTAGAGATGGTCTAAAGGAAAATATTTTTGAGATTTGTCGCACTTATTTGTTACTTTGATAGTAGAGTCTCATGGAGTCCATCTTAATGCTGCTGTGGTTGTTTTACATCAACAGGTGACTCAACCGCGGTTGTATCTTCCGGCTGTCCTAGCTGACTCTGTGCACGCCATTGCATGCATACTGTCTTTTGATGCAATGCCTGCCATGGCCTTGCCATCCACAAGTCACCGCGGGTCCTCGAGATCAAGGGGAGCATACCATCGGTTCTAGGGGACCAGCAAGCCTTGTTGACAGATATGTCAGCAAAAGTCGTGAGTTGAGGGAGATTTTATTCTAAGGTTGGAAACAGCACGAGGATCGTGGTGGCTGATGACTGAGCACTGTTGTCTTTTTAAAAAAGTTGATCTCTGCACAAATAAATGTGAATCTATGGTAATTTAGTCAAATGGGGAAGAGATCATCTGAGATGGCACACGTGACAAGCATACTTGCTAAACAAGCTAGTCAGCCAAGTACCAGTACACTGCTAATTTGATATCCACTTGGTAAACCTGCATTAATTATTGAGTGTTCTAGTTTTTTTCGTGGAAAAGAGATTGAACAGAAAAGCAGGTATACAATCCTTAAGTGCAAACGCTTAACATGACTTAGAAGTAAGGTGTACACCATCGCTTATCACTTGGATGAAAGTGACGTAAAATATTTAGTGAATTAAGAACCGCAATGTTACATGGAAGTGTGTACCCAACAAAGTCAATCCAACTCTCCTTCAAGCACTAACAACCAACGATGCATTCGATTCGAGGTACAAAGTTCTTGGCCTGCTGCAAAGGAAACAAATGCCTTGTTCAGCTTCTTAATGAGACAGTGATTTCCAACTAGTCGACAAGCAATAAAGGCGGCTAACAAGAAGGCACAGGTACGCACACAACACGCAGAAAAAAGCTTCTGAAATACCCAAATCCCACAATTACTCAGAATTTGAGTCTAACAAGTAATGGCATGGCATCAGTGCTCCAAAGTTCATCAACTATTCATAAACATTGGAATCCACAAGAGAGTTTGCGATAGTGGAGTATTCAGTTTTTAAAGTTTGAAGTATTGAATATGATTATTATAGGCTCAAAAAAAATCTTTATAAAATCTTTTACATAAAAATTGTATTAATTTGTAATTTTATATCTATACTAAGAAAGAATTTATAGATTTTGATTTTGATTCATTCTTAATTATTAAATTCATAACCATAATATTATTATACCATGACAATGTTGTTTAAATAGATAGTTATGCAAGTCTTTTGTTCTAAAAGTTTGAAGATAAAAGAATTTGTTTTTAAAAAGTGTAGTAAATATAACAAAATTTGAAGTAAGAAGTAACTAGCTCAATAATTACACAAATAACTTTCACTCAATCCAATATTAACTTTATATTGAAATAACACTATTATCATATATTTTCAACCATGTTAATATGATCTAATATTAGACTCTTTATTAGCATCAATCCATATTGTTTATTAAGTACAATAAAATCTAAAAGAAAAAAGATTAGAAATGCAATAATTATAAGTAAAAACATATAATACCATCTTCATATTAAAAAGAAGCATCTTAGTACTAAGAGATGAAGACTAAATTCCAATTAAGGATTTAACCTCATCTCCTATGGATGAAATTCTAATAACTTAAGATAATATTCCCAACAATCTCAAGCACTGAAATTGTTTCTAGTGCTAGTTTGTTATCTCAGCAGGTACGAAGATACAAAGCCATAATTTCTCGACCAGATTGTATTGGGTCGTTACATTCCTACACGATTCCTTTATTGCGGATTCGAACCTCCCAACACCATTTACACTGAAACTCGAGTACATTTTTGCAGTGAACAACATAATTGCAACAATCAGCATTAATCTCATAAAACCAGTGCGATTAACACAGTGTTGACCATGGCCACTAAGCGTTTTATTACTCACCAGTTCCATTACAACATAGTATCTTTCATCTCATCTCTGCATCGAATTAACATGTGCGGCTCCGAAGCTTGTGTGCACCTTGTCAACTAGATCTGGAAATCGGCACGGCAAGTCTTCTCACACCACTACTGTAAATGTTGTGCATTTATGTCACTTTACAGTATCAAATTATAAGTTGAGCACCTTGTGGATGTTTTCGCAATTGTCTCGATGAACTTGTCAGCACTGCTAGCCAAATCATGTGGTAAATTTTGTAAAGTGGAGCTCTTTGTCATATTACATTCAAAATTCTAATGTGGACATTCAAACTCAAATATCTGAAGTTTATTGGTTAATCCTAGTAGCAGATGGACAACGTCGGTAGCTGAAGAATGCTGTTGTATTGACGAATCTGCAATAAATTATCCCACTATTAACAGCAGCAGTGCATGACAATCCACACTTTGGGCTGCCACATTCAGAGATTCTAAGCCCCTCCAAAGAGAACGTCGGAGTGTAGTGCTCATCTCCATGTATTGTCTCCCTCAGCGTTTTCTGTTACAATCTGGATCTGCAGTGCGGAGAGTGCGAGTCTCAATATGCGATTTCAATAACCGAGAATGAGCTGTTGCGAGACATCCAACGCTGGGAGAAGCTGCGTCTTGAATTCTACACAAGCTGGGCATGGTCTGCGAATATGCATAAGAAATATGCTCTTTGTTGAACTACCTGCCTACGCCACTGGCCTGCTGTTGCGCTCGCCCAGTTCAACGGGTTCTGGTTCGTTCAATTTTGCGCTAGGTCCACGCTGCTTCCTAGATCCCCATCTCATGCTCAATTTCTTGGCCAAACTCGGCGTTCTCGGCGTGTGCGGCATCTTTGCCGGTGTCACGAATGAATTTGTGAACGTGCCCGACACGATCTGGTCTTGGTACCCCAGGGATTTCACCGCTTCTGGTTTTTCAGGTAGCTTGGGAATCAACTCCTCGTTCTTGAGCACAGCCACCACGCGAGACATGGAGGGACGAGCTTCGGTGGAGTCCTGGGTGCACAGGAGGGCAATGGAGATCACTTTCAGGACCTCCTGTTCGTTGCAGTTGTTCTTCAGGCATCTGTCCAACATGTTGAGAGGCTCGTGCTTGTCTTGGAGTAGCCAGGCCTGCAGAATCCACCACCATCCAATGGTGAGCTGCGTTAGTAATACAATGAATGGTTGGACTACAATCAGGCCTTCCTCTCGTGGATGACCATTTTCCTCGAGTGTCAAAGGGTAGAAGAATAAGAGAATCCAAAGTTTGCACGTACCCAGCTAAGTAGAGTTTGCATCTCGGTTCCGAGGAGGTTAATGTCGGTATTTTGACGCCCACTAATAACTTCCAAGCACAGAATGCCGAACGAGAACACGTCCGCCTTCGCTGATAATTGTCCCTCTAAAGCCAACTCCGGTGACATGTAACCTCTGTTTCCAAAAAGAAACTCAATGAATTGAAGTCGTTTCGCACATTTGTATTCATGGTTTTGACATCATGGGGATATTCAGCAGAGCCAGGAATGAAGAGAGTACTCACACAGAGACCATGTTGTGAGGCTTGACCTCTCCTTGGTTGTTGCGGAACAGCGGGGCGAGACCCCAGTCGGCGATCTTGGGCTTCATGATCTTGTCCAGCATGATATTTCCAGCTTTTATGCCACCGTGTGCAAAGATGGAGTCAGGCTCTTCGTGTAAGTACGCGAGGCCGGTTGCAGTTCCCAACAAGACGTCGAATCTGCTGAACCAGTCCAAAGGAGCTCTGGAGTCTGTACAAGACAATGCAACACACTCGTCAACAGTCTTTTTACACTTGCTTTTAACTGTTCGCGTTGACGCTGTCTGTGTTATATGAAGCACATTCGTTCAGAGAACCGAAGGGGAGAAGTACCGAAAAGGTGTTGAGCAAGGTTGCCATTTGGGAGGTTCTCGTAGATGAGCAAGCGGGCGTTGGTGTAGCAGCATCCTATGAGCCGGACAACGTTCCTGTGCTGCGCCTCCATCATGTTCTTCACGCCCTTGGCGAACTCCCGCTTTCCATGCCTGGAATTTAAGGGCAGCCGTCGCACTGCCACATCTGATCCATCTGGCAGCTCTGCCTGCGCACGTCCGCTCTCTCAAGGGTGTCAGTAAACAAGGTGTGATCACTTGAGGCACAATCCACGCGCAGCCAAAGCAGTAAATTATAGAATGTCAAACTCTATAGATGGTTTGATTTTTCAGACCTGAAAGACTGGACCAAAGCGTCCATCTCCTACTTTTTGTCTCAGATCGAAATCGTTGGTAGCCTGAGCGATTGTTTCATAGGGTATAAGTTTCGCTGTTTGATTAGGTCCTCCTAGCACCTCTGTAGTGATCACAATCTCAACGTCAAACATTCTCTCCGTTCCTTAAGACTATATCATGATCGTAGCCCTAATTCAAGCATGGCCATTCAATCAACCACAGTCGATGATGCACTAAGTTTTTAACATATTGCAGTACCTGAAACAGTTTGCTCGACGAAGGGCAGCGGCTTTCCCTTGGGACGTTTAGCTCGTCTGTTCTTACAGCAGCGCCATGTGCAACAGCATGCACATAAGAAGAATACTGTACCCAGTACAGAAGCTACGATATATAACCACACAAGGTTGCTTGTATCTGCCATCCCAGAGAGTCTCACTTTAACGAACACAAGAGGGTCGTGACATATCTTCCTGACGACTTAAGAAGTGAAACGAAGAGTGGATGTTGTAGCTTTGAATTCGTTACCAGCAAGTGAATGGAATGATAAACGAATACATGGTGAATGTGGAGAAAGCAGAACTATTACTTCTAGCGGATGGTGACGCTGCTTGTAATAGAGCTCGACGAGTTGCACACGATGTACAGTCCATAATTCTGCAGCACCAGGTTAGAAGATTTAGAGATAGGATTCCATGACAAGACAATCAAACGATTGCTGTAACAGAAGAAATACTTTTGCGACAGAGTGATATGATCCTGAATGCAAGTGTGACTCTGTAATTTCATGTTGCTGCTAGCTTCCCCTTAAATGATGTGAGACGGGGAACAAAATTCACCTTGTTGTTCCTTATAGACATGGGTGTTTCCATCCGTCAATGTCTTCCTCATAATTTGAGACGGTTAACAACTGGATACTAAGAATCCAGCTACATTATTCATCTAATTCATATTTAAAACTTGACTTGACTCAAATCAAACAATCTATTGAGAATTTCAATAAAAAAAAATAGTGTTGAAGAGTTTCAAAATTTTACCATGTCTGTAGTTCTACATTTTAAACACTTCAAAAGAAAAAGTAAAAGAAAATCGAGATGATGATTACCGCTGGAATTTAAACCGACTTTAGAAAGAAAACTAATCTAAATTTGATTTAATGTGTTGATTAAATTGATAATACTTCCAATTATGCCAAAAAAATTATAGTTCACCATCTTTAATTTTTGTCACAAAATTATCGTTAGATTGATTCATTCATATGTCATTTGTAACACATCTATTTTTCAGGAAAAGCAGAGTGTAATTCTTGGTTCTGTAGGGATTGAACGCTGTAGTGAACAAATACAAGAACAATATGTGACTAGGTGAGGGTTTCTTACAGTGCTGTAATTGATAGTCACCCCGCTTCAGAAGGGATTCATTAGTTTGTTGGTTACAAACTTCGATTCTCAGCGGGTTTCCGCAATGTCCTGCATAATCAGCCAGTTCGATGGAGCCACATAAGTCCACATAATTCAAATCTTCCCAAGCGCTTTCTTTTCCACTCTTTAACAGGACTTCCCTACACAAAGACCACTTCTAAGTCAAAGTTGATCTATTCCGCAGTTTATGCACAGCAGGTCCATCCCAGGCAAGGCAAACAAAGTTAAGAAGATGCAGTACCATTCAAGTCCACAATAAAACGTCCTCAACAACCAGTGTCTATGTTTATCTCTAGAATCGAAGATACATCCTAACGCTCGTATGTTTGAAACAATGAAGGCATCAGCCAGATGAGATGTTCTTCAATGTTCTCCTATTGATAACGTACATCCTCGGTGTTTAGACCAACCTCTCTCAATCGATTAATTCCGGCATTCCGAGGAGCACTCCAAACCCACCACATTTGATATCCACACTCCAAATCCGGTATGTGTATGAAAGCATTGTCTTACACAGGACCCTAAAACCTGAGACTCGAGTTCAAAAGGTGTTCAGCAGCTGTACTTGAAGATATCGCGGCTCTTGAAAATGCATTTCAGTGATTTAAGTCACACTGAGAAGTGAACGGTACCGATTCTCTTCCTGGTGGATTTCCACTCGAAACAAAAAAAAAAAAAAAAAAAGAAATTTTTTTCATGACCGCAATATTGGAACCGGGACTTCACATCAGGCAAACCCATGGGAGCCCCAGCCAATGAGAGAGAGGTAAGAACCGTTTCCTTGCAGAGCCTTGAGGACATTTCTATGCCTTCAAAAAAGACCCTGTGGCTTGAGAGTGTCGAGCCTCGAAACCTCTGTAGACAAGCGGGCCGTAAGTTTCCTACGCATCTAAAGAAACCTATCTCTGCCAGCCACTGACCTAGTATCACCTGCAAAAAATTCCTGATTTCGATTTGTAGGCCATTGGTTCGTAATTGTACTTAAGCCGAGCCTAAAATGTCTCCATTGTGGTACTGCAGATGCACACTTTGGGAGGAAAAGAAATTGATCCAACTGTACAAATACAGCGTCTTGTTCACAAACGGTTCACGGTTCACTGTCTAAGAGAAGGACAGCTCACTGTTGAGTGACGGCGGCAGAAGAAGCTCAAGAGTTGACGGGGAAGAAGCTGCGAGGGAACGCGAAGCAGGAATCGACTAGTGCAGCCACAGTGAGTCAAGCTTGAGGGGATGAAGCACTCCTACCTGTCTTGAACCACCTGTGCACGACTATGGCTCCCGCACCGCAACATACTATCCTTCCGCAAGTTGAAGGAGCAAGCTCTCCACCTCTCTCACCGCTGCTCTCAATCCTTCCGCCTCAACCGTCCTAAACTCACAAAACCCGCGAACACTATCCCCCCCAACCACGTGAGAACCCTTACAGATCGAGCCGCCTGTACAAAAGCTGCAGGTGATGTGCGGCCGACCTTGGTCTGGGATCAGTGTCCGAGATGAAGCAAGGCAAGATAGTCCACCCACCACGAACGAAACCAGACTATTATTGACGATGATGAATGACCTTTCGTTTCATTAACATACAGTTCTCCCAGTCCGAGAATCAGAAACATAACGACCAAGTGTCAGGTGAGAATCCCACACTGCTGTAATCGGTTGACTGAACTAGTGGACTGCGGTGACAAGCTCCCAACAATTACAACTCCCCACCCAGAAGGGCCAAATGTAACAGCCTTCAAAACTCGCACTCGCAATGTACAGTCCTCAGATTTACACGCACGAGTACTGTAGGTCCATCAAATCTAGTTCCTAACGCAGTAGCAATCCTTCCAGGAAACACGATTAGCAGACCAGTTGTGCGATAAGTTGTATCACAGGGTGTGGTAGCAGCAACTTGGGAGCCAAGGTCCTATCAGTTACGTGTGACCACGACTTCCTAGCAACAGAAAAGGTTTGCTCTTTACTCTATCAACAACTCGTAGCATTTTGTACACGAATAATTGCCAGGAGGCTGTGGTACCTACCGCAACCAAGCACTAGGGAACGGAGGCTCTGCAGGCGTCAGGGGGGGATGCCGTGGTGAAGCAGCGCGGGTGATGAGATCAGGAGGAGGAGGGAGGGGGGGATCTACGCCACCGTCGAAAGGGAATTAACGTCGTCTCCTCAACAAACTGACGCCACGTTTGTCGAGGTGAGCCCCGTCGGCTGCCCGATGCGACCACCACCAGCCTGGCGGGTTGGGTGGAGTGCAGGATGAATCTCCGAGCTCGGTGTGTGCTCAATTTAGGCAGCTCCCTCGTGATCCCTTTCCAATCCTCGCGTGATTCTCAGTTACTGCTAGGGTGCGTTTCTCCGCCTCTGTCGACATTCCTCGCGGTGGCGTCGCCCGGTCATGCGCATTTCAGACACTGCTCAGGTTCCATTGAAACATCATTCTACTCATTCTCATTTCTGTTTCTCTTTCTATATTTCTACACACAGATATACCCATCTATCTACAAATATGTATATGTATGTGTGTATAGTTATATATATATATATATATATATATATAATATTGCTAATGTCACCACAATTTTTGTTATTGCCACCACAACCTGCAGTCCATTCGACATAATTTTTTTACTTTTTTTAAAATTCCAATCAAAAAAATTGTTCAATCAAATGGTTAAAAAAGTATTAAACAAAGAAAATTTGATTGATTTGAAAGACATAGATCAAAGATATAACATGTGGTAAATGGGGGATTGTGGTAACAATAAACTGTGATGGCAATAGCAATACTATATATAAATATATAGGTCAATAGATAGCTCATGTTGTTGCGTACATTGATTCATGGATTGTGGATGATTCTGTGACAGTTTGTATTGTGAAGTGGTTTCTAAAAGGGTGTACTTTTTGTGCAGACTAGAGAGTTGATTTGCAGTGTGTGGGGTTGTGAGGAGAATGAGGTGTTGTAGAGGGGTTTGTTGTTCTTAGTGCATGTCCAACTTGGTGATGGTAATGAGGGGAATTGGGTTTGGAAGTGAGTATTGTATTGTGTTTTGATTCTGATAGTTGTTAATTGAGAAGTGGTTTCAATTATTTTTTTCTTTATCAAAGATTGAATTATTATTCTTATTGTTGTTATTATGGGTAAGTGTTGATTGATGTTACATTCAAATAACAACTCTTGTACTTCCTGACATGTTCATAAATGTGTGTGTGTATATATGATTATAGAATGCCATTCAGTTTTGCACTTTCTAACAGAATTACTGCAAGATGTTGTTACTTTCCAAGCCAAGGATTATTGAGGCCCTCTTCTTCTGCACAAATAATAATATTAAAAATAAAAAATAATTGTGAACACATGTTTATTTTCAATTTTCAAATTTTAAAAATACATAATTGCACATACTGTTCCAAGAGAGATTAGATTCAATTGTTTGACTACCAAAAAGAAAAGAATTTATATATACATGGTTAGTATTCTCAGACTACACCAATGTCATTAATTCGAACTCTATCTAAATTATAAACAAATAGATTGTTTTGTGGTGTAAAAGTCTACAATACAAAGCAAAGTATGTGAGCAAAGTTTTTATTTATTTATTTATTTATTTTTATTATATGATTGCTTACACCTACTAAGGTTACAACCTATAGAAATAAATAAATAAATGAAGATAAAACCATAAATAAATAAATAGCTTGTACCTACTACACGCTTTAAAGGTGATGTAGTTGCTTTGATTGGTTTTCAGTACTTTATTGCAATATGTACCAAGAATCTTCATCATGTATATTTTTTTTGCATGTAGGTCTACAAACAAAAATAAAGACTAAAAAATGCTCTATATATGTAAGGTATAAAAAATAATTTTAAAAAATCAATGAATATTAAAATTATATGTCATGTGCTTAACCATCCCTATTGCCACGTGGGATCAAAGTATTGGCTAACATAATCACAAAGCTCCTCTCAATTCCATGGCCCATTCACTACTTTTGGGCATTCACTTCTTTCTTTTCTTTTTCTTTCTTTCTTCCTTCTTTTTTTAGTTTGTTTTGTATTTGAAAAATAAATAAATAAATAAATATTATAAAGTCGTAACTATAGTCAATATTGGCTTTGGAATCCCTACTTCTGAATCTGAATCTGCATCTGATGTGTGGAAGGTGACGTGGCAGGTGGTTTCATGTGGGTTTGATGACAAAAGCCTGCATTCCAACCTTATCTTAAAATATCCACACCTTACCCACACTTTCACTATTCAATCCATTGTGGCCAAGTTTAAAAGTCTACTGAATTGTTGCCCATGGCCCATCCTTAAGTTTAAATTTTTTTAAATGTTCCTTTATATGACATGTGAATAAAATTATATTTATTATTTTTTGGAAAAAGAAACAAAAATAAAAACTAAAAAAATGATGATGTGCTTATATTGATGATGTATTGAAATCATATAATTTTCAATAGAGTTAAGTTATTTTCCTGGATGAAGTTAACAACAAATAAAGGCTCACTTGTGCATTATGTGAGTATGACATTATAGATAATTTGTTGATGATGATAATAATAATAATAATAAAATAATAGTAGTCATGAATAAGAAGAAAAATAAGTTTAATATTTTTTACATTGACTTAAATTATTATGATGATTAAATGAATAATTCATGATACAAAATTTCAATTTGAATTTTTTTGCTGCAAAATTTATTTACCTATTGCAGTGTTGATTCTTTTTACAGTTGACTGGGAACCTTATTGAGGTCCGTAATTACAAATTTATAAAATTACTAAACTATTTGAAATTTTTGAAGGAAAAAATTAATTTTTTTATACATGTGATTTGGTTCTTTAGAATATTTTGTTTTCCAGTATGATAAATTAATTTTTTGTACATATAATTTGGTTCTTTAGATTATTTACCATTTACTACCATATTGATTATAATTTTATTTTTCTTCCAATCTTCTTTTTAATTTTTTTATATTTTTTTATCTTTAAAATATTTTTGATTGGAAAAAATATTATATATATATATATATATATATATATATATATACTATTTAACTCAGTTTTAGTTTACATGAATAAAAGTTTGATGAATTGTTTTTGAATATTTTCCTTGATTAAATTCGATAATTTTACCATCAAATTATAATTTGATTCTTTAAGCATCTTTTGATTTTTATTTATTTATGTGATCAAAAAATAAAATTCTAAATTTAGATATCTACAAATTTGGTATTTATAGTTATGTATGTATGTATGTATATATATATATATATATATATATATATAATATTTTTATCAATGATTAACTATTTAAGTGATAAATTGAGTATTTTAATTTTTTAAAATTTGATGACAAGAAATGAATGGTATAATTTGTGATATTTCTAAATCATTCTTCAATAATTGAAAATAACAGCAATAAATTCAATAACACTACATATATTTAAATTCAAATATATTAAAACTCATTAAAAAATTAAACTTAAAATTTATCTTAAATTTATTTATTTGTTATTAAAAATTCAAATCTTAAATATTTTAGATTAATAAAAAAATTTATATCAATGTTATTGAAGAACATTTAAAATATCTTTTTTAATATGTAAAAATAAAAAAAATTCAAAAGCATCAAGTAATTCTTCTAAATAGGAAAGATTGATGAAAAAAAAACTAATTAACAAGTACATGTGTGGTTTTGTCTAGATTAATTTATTTTGTCTTTGGTTTTTTTTCTTTTTTAAATTTTTTAAAAAAAAAATTATGATTAAAGAAAATTTAAAAAAATCAAAATTAAAACACCTCCTTATATTTAAGCTTAAATTTTAATTAAATTCTTATTAAGGATACGAGAATATAAAATAAGATACTTGAACTGGAAAGAGGTTTCAATAAGAAATTGACAAGGGCTTGAATCATCTAGATGAGTACACAAATAATATCAAGAAAGGTGAGCAAAAACTCTAAGAAATGAGTTGTTGAGACTAAAGAATTCTTCATCCTTCAATATATACTCTTATTTAGGAAACTTTTAGAGCAACTTCTATAAAACTAGGAAGCTTCTTGAGTAGCTTCTACCAACTTGGAAGCTTCTTGAGCTCTTTCTACTAACTTTGAAGCTTCTCAAGCTCCTTCTACTAACTTTGAAGCTTCTCAAGTTCCTTCTACCAACTACAAAGCTTCTAAAACGACTTCCACTAACTAAAAAACCTCTATAAAGTTCTAAAAGGTTCTATGAACTTCCAAAGTGTATATTCCTAACATCACCTCCTTTTCTAGCAATAAGTTCCAAGAAGAGATCATACCTTTGGAAATCTTCTTATACATATAGAAAGTTAAGAATATGTTATATTGATGAAGCTGTATATTCTGTTCTTTGTTCTTCGACAATAGGTTCTACTAGTCTTTGGAAAAATTCCTTATGGCCTTAAATTAGTACCTCCATTATTGAAACATCCCATCCAAGGATCTAATCTTCATTATAGCCTTTAAAACATCATCCAAACAAGATCTCAAGTTTAAAAGCATTCACCTTTCTAAACTTAAGAGATATCACTAAAGCTCAAGTATTGGAATTAAAATTTGCATAATTGGGTGTTGCTCCTATTGGCTCTAGCCATGGTAATACTTAGTGCTATTATAATGCACTTGCGGCAAGTGCATCAAAATTGAATAGGCCTTGAAAAAATAAAGAAAGTAAGGCAAGCTCAAAAATTATAGTATAAACAGAGTTAATATAGGACTAGTTTCAAATTATAGTATAAATAAGGTTAAAATAGGATATGATCTGGATTCGACTAAGAAATATTTTAAAAAATCTTCAAAATGTAAATTAAGATATAAATTAAAATATCTTAGGATATCAATAAAAAATCCCTAAAAAATCTTTAAGATATAAATAAAAATATAAATAAAAATATCTTAGGATATCAATTAAAAAATCATTGAAGAATCTTTAAGATATAAATTAAAGTATAAATCAAGGTATTTTAAGATATCAATTAGAGAATCATCAAAGGATCTTTAAAATATAAGTTAGGATATATCCACAATATAAATCAATTTAAGATTTTTTAAAGAATCTTTTTGAATATCAACTAAATATCAATTTGGATATTTTGCTAATATTCCGGCAGAAATTCAATTGAATATCAAAGATAATATTGATAAATATTGGTAGATATCAGGACTATATAAGCGAGTATAGGCGGGTATTAAAATATTATACTACATATACAAGATATTGCCGGATATTGATTAGGTTTGCTTAGATTTAGGCTTGAATAGGCCTATATAAATTTATAAAGATTTAAAAAGTATGAAATATATAAAATTTGGATTTACTTTTGATTTTCTAATTTTTTGTGGTTTTTTTTAGTTTTTTTTTTTTTCCTCACTTAGTAGGCAGCTAGAATCCTAGTGATTTTCTGAAGAGTGGTCTTTCTTCTTTACAACATACTTACTACTTCTATTAAGAGATTCTTTAAGCCTATTAGATATTAGTAGAATAGAAGAAATATGAGAATCTGATATTAGTTTGGGATTTGGGAGTATTAAGGAGATGCTAAAAACACTCTCAAATATACAGAGAAGTAATCACAAAAGTAAGTAATGATGTAGTATGTGCAGATTGAAGAAAGTCATGTTTGTAAGGCTCTATAGTCTATCATCAATCAAGCAAAGAGATTTGATAGTAGAAACATATCCAAGTATTTTAAAGTCTATATAGATGAAATGGAAATATATCAAATTTTTTATAAAATGATATATCTAAATTTTATATTTACTTGCATTTTTGAAGTCAACAAAAAAATCAAAGGTTTATATAGAGATGACATAAACTTTTAGAGTCAATATGAAGAATTTTTAAAAGACGAGTTTCTTGAAGATGATTCAAAGAAGGTGACTAAGAGAACATTTTTGAAATGGATAGAATAACAACCTAGAAAGCAGATGGATTCTAAAGAGTTACTTGGAGAATTTAAAAAGAAGTTTTTTTAGCTTTCAATAGCAGATAGGTAATTGTTGGATGACGGGAAGGTAGAATTTTTTTTACAGATAGCTAATGGAATCAATAAGATAAGTTGTTCCTATTTCTGATTAATAGAGGTAGAAGAAAAAGCCTTATTAATAATTAGAGACAAGTTAAGGAGGCTGTGGCAATAATCATGGAATAGAGCAGGATAAAGACTAAAGGAAGTATAATTGTGGAATCAATAGTGGCTCCTATTCCAATCCTAGTAGTTCTAATGATTCCTATTAATCTAGTACTAGTTCTAAAAAAAGATATTTCTAATGATATTCTTGAAGAACTTATTAAAGATATAAAAGAATTAAAGGTCAAGTTCAATGAGCTGGAAAAAAAGAAGAAAGTGAATTCTTCTAAATTTCTAGTAGAAATAAAGAAATGAATGAAAAAAATATATGTACTATGATAATGAAGATTGTAGTAAGAAGAATTACTCAGCCTATGAAGAAGATCTCAAGAAAAAGGTGATCTTTTTCAAGGAAGGCAAGATAAGATTGATTGCAATTAAAGAGCCTATTGAATTAAATTTTGGCAAAGATAGAATAAAGAAACTTGTATAAGGCCACATTAGGAGTTTTAGTGGTGCATTTATAGTTAAAGAAGCAAGTATATATTTCATTATGATGGAGATGGAAAATATAGAGATTTCTATAATTTCTAGCAAGGAGGTTATACTTAGGGATGTACATGTTATTAGAGAAAAGATTAGGTGGAGTGATCCAGTTGATGCAACAAATATTAAAATTTATTTAGAAGTTAATAAAAAGAAAGAAAAATCTAAGATATTATAGTTGATATTAAAAAAGATAGGATTATAGAAGAGAAAAGAACAGAGGAGTCCAATAACAAGAGGCAAAGTCAAAGGTTGATAGACAAAAATCAAAAAAAGCAGATTACGACTCCAATGGAGTCAAAGCCCTTTATATCCTATTTAAGTGACAATATCTCATTATCTAGAAAAAAATAGAAGAAGAAAAATGAGAAAGAAGACTTTAGAAGGAATAAGACCAAGAACCCAGCTTTTAAATTAAAGTCTAATATTGAATCCTCTATTGATATGAAAGGTATCTTTGAAAAGAAGATTTTAGATGAAAAAATTGAATTTCCCTTAAGGGAGGTTCTTGGTATAGTCAAGAAGGAATTTCATGAGCTTGTCATTGATATCATTAAGAAGAAGAGGTAGATGACATCTAAAGCAATGATAATAAAGACTTTGGAAGAGATAATAGAAATAGAGGAAGAAAAAGAAGTACAAGTATTTGTCTTATCTAGTAATAGTAAAGAAAGAGGTATACAAGATTAAAGGCATGAAATTTCTGCTGTTGGTGATGTGGATGTATTTAAAAATAAGAAGAAACTTAGCAAAAAAAAAAAGATTCAAAAAAACTAGTGCTTTTAGTACCTCTATCATAAAAATGCATATGAAGGAAGTTAAAATAATAGGATGTAGAGTAGAGAAGGCTAAGAATAAAGAAAGTGAGTAAGTGAAGATTTCAATTTGTAATTATGATAAGACATGAATTGAAAAAAAAGACTTGAATTTTTTCATGCATACTAGACTAGGGCTATCATAGAAGCCAAGGTGAGGCTAGATGAAAATAAAGAACACTATCTGGCATTAATTGATCATGGGTCTAAATTAACATAATATCCAAGAGTATTTATGAAAGGAAAATATGGCCTATTAACACCAACTATGGATGGATAATAAAGGCTGCAAATAATGATAGAGATGAAATGTATGGAGCATATCCAATTATTAGGATAAAAATTAGAGATGTAGAAGTAGAGCAAAATTTCTTTATATAAGATTTTGATGTCTATCCTATGATTTTAGAATAGTCATATATTACTGCTATAAGAATGGAGACTAAGGTACTGGATAATAGGTCTTATTATGCAAGAATTAGAAATTGTGATGAAAAGAACTCAGTACAATTTGTAACTATAATGACCAAAGATGAAAGAAATAGAAAATAGTTAGAAGAGACCTCTTTGAGGTCAGGTGATGATTTTTTGGACTTTTGAGGAGCATCTTTGAGGATGAAAAGTTTAAAGATGTAAATAAGTCTTTTAATTTTATACTTCTTAATATAGATAAGTTTAAAAATGAATTTTTGGATTTTATAAATTTTAGGATTTTAAAGTTTTCAAGAATTGAAGATTTAGATTGTGAATATCAAAAGTGTGTGAAAAAAAAACCAAAAAAATTTAAAAAAGATGGATTTGATTTCAAATAATAAATTTATATTTATAGAGTGATTAATGAAGAAGATTTAGAAGAAGATTTAGAGAATCTTTTAAAGAACTTGAAAGGCTTGATGTCTGAAGAAGATTTGAATGAATATGAAAGAATAATTATAGATTTATATTCAAGGAAATTATATGAGGCAGTTAGAGAATTTGCTTCATGGCTGAAGATAATTAAAGATTGTAGAATTGAATAAAAAATAAGAATTAATACCAAATATAAGATTATGGCTAAGAAGATAAAATCAATTATTGCTCAATTGCATTTTGGTACTTTAGAACATATTAAAAATAAAAAAATAAAAAAAAAATGAAGTCTTAGAAAATCTAGGAAGATTGGTCAAAAATTTACTCAAGAATCATTAGATAAGTTGAAGATTAGAGAAAGTGAATTCTGAATTGAAGAAGAGAAGATGAAATTTTTAGAGATGATATCTAGACATAGTAAGACTTTTGTTCTTATACCAAAAGAAATTGGTTGTATTGATCCAAGTGCGGTTGTACCTATGGTTATTTTTATGGTGTCAAGATAGAGAGAATTTGTTTCAAAAAAACACTGGACTTTTGGTTGTCATTACTTTTTCAATCAAGTATCAAGATAGATAAAAACTTCAAATTTATATAAGTTGTTCCTAAAAAGGGCAATTACATTAAATACACAAGCCTCAAGTACTCTATAATCTCTAAAATGTAATAAAATACACTAAATTCTTTATTAACCTTAAAGAAGATTTTTTTTTGAATTTCAATAGTGCATATCTTCAAATTGGACTGTCTACAAATACTCAGATTTCATACAAAGTATTGATATACTTTTAAAAACTATCACAACAAATTTCAACTATCAATTCATTGCCAACTTTTAGATATTGCTAAAATCCTAATAATAACTTTAAATCCTTATTTATAAATACTTACATACTAAATTCTTCATATTTTATAAATTAAATATTGAAATACCATGAAAATTTGGTATAAAGCTTTTCAACATAATAATTCACCTTTTTAAAAAAATTTAGACAAAAATTCATCTAGAAGCTTAAAATATGGTGGAAATTATTACTATCAACAAAATTGTCTACTTACTGCCTTAGAATTCAATCTATTATCTTCAACTTTTAATATCTCCTTCTTTCAAATTTCAAATGTAATAATTCTTATATACAAGATATAAGTCTTAAAATCACCTATACAACTAGACCTCTTGATCTTGAAAAAATTCTGTATAATTCTTTATATTCTTAAAAGTGTGATAATATATATGATTTATATACTTTAATTTCAAGTGTCTATTCTTCTATCATAAAAATTTCAAAACTTTTTATTTTTACTCTAAAATTGTAGTATAAAAAATAAGATTTCTAATTCTAGCCTTTGATATTTGAATGCTCTTTCTAAAGTTACTAAAATCCTTATTTTCCTTATAGCCAGTGTGCTCAAAGTCTATTCAGTATGACCATTGACAAATGGAGATGAAGATCTTCATCCCTTGCATTCATTTATCCATATCTTACTGTCATCCCTCTAAATAAGTTTTTTAATAGTTTAATATTTTATCTTTGAGCTCCAATCTCCTCTCAAGGCTTCATATTAAATATTTAGGTCATATATAATTTAAATGCTATAATCAAAATAAGTAAAAAAAAATCAAAATAAATTTTTTTATATCAAATCCTTTTAATTTAATCTACTAACTATTCTAATACACATCTAGACTTATGAACATATAATATATTTTGATTAATTTTTATATATTTTTAGCAATTATAATATGACAATGGTGCCTCATAAATCATGAGATTTGAAGCTGATTTCTATGCGAAGAGCTTTATTTTTAAAGTTAATAGATTTATTTTAAAAAAAATAAAAAAAAGATTCTTGAATCTTCCATTGTATCTTATTTTAATCATTGGTTTATTATACCTAAGAAGTCTGAAGCATTAAGGTTTATTTAGGATATACAACCAGCTAACAAAATTACCGTTAGGAACATGGGTACTAGAAAAAATTATAGATGAGGTGGCTGAGGCATTTGTAAGCCACTCTATTTATTCTATTAGAGATTTATATTCAAGACATGACTAGTTTCAACTAATTATACAAAGCAAGATCATTATAATAATGAAGAATCTATTGGGATTGATACATATGTATATTTTACTATAAGATGCTACTAACTCTATGGTACACATGCAAAGTGCCATGAATCAAATTTTAAGAGACTATATTTTAGATAAGACCATTTTTTTTTAGATGATATTCTCATTAAAGATTGCAAAGTTGAAGATATAAAGTTAGATGAAGATAGATGCAAGATATTTATAAAGAAACACATTGATGATGTTGACTACATATTGATAAAACTTGAAGAGATAAACCTAACTCTATCTCTTGAAAAATCAAGTTTTGGAATTGATGAGATAGTTATGGTTGAACATTTATATGGTTCTTATGATAGGAAATCTAATCCAGAAAAAATTGATGCAATTTCAAGTATGAAGCCATATAAAGATACAACTACAGTAAAAAGATTCTTGGGAGCTTGTGGTTTTTATTATATTTGGATATCTTATTTTGGATACATAACAAAATCTTTGTACAAATTATTGAAAAGAAATAAAAGATTTTTTTTAGAAATAAGAATACGATGAAGCCATAGAGGAATTGAAGGTGGTTTTAAAATTACCACCAATATTGAGGCAGATAGATTATTAGTGTAGAAGACCAGTGATTGTGAGTATGGATACAAGCTTGATAGCCATTGGATGGATTATTGAATAAGATGACAATGAGGGTAATACATTTGCTATCAGGTTTAAGTTCAAAGTTTTTATTGAGAGACAAAGAATTTATTCTTAGATTAAAAAAGAATTTTGGAATATCTTAATTGTTCTAAAGATAAAAAGAAATTATTTAATTGAAACAAATATAGTTCTAATGACAAATTATTTATCTTTATTAGATATGATTTCAAATTATTTGACTACTAATATTGCTATGTTGAGATAGATAGTATATATAAAATCTATGAATCTTATTTTAATATATATTTTTGAAAAAAGAACTATATTACAAATATGTTGTCTAAAGAAAGATATTTCTATAAGAAAGGAATGCTTTCTTATGATAAGGATGAAAAGGTTGAAATGGATTATACATGTGTAATAGAAATAGAAGACCTTGCTAGTGAAATCTTACCTTTCAATATAGATTTGTATGAGAATAAATTATGGAACATTGGTTATACTTGAGTACTTTAAAGAAGGAAGAAGATTGGACTAAAAAATATTTTAAAGACATCAAACATCAGACTTACGGATATATTTTGAGAGAAAGATTCTTATAGAAGAGGCCTAAAAGAATAGATGGGATTTCTTTGAGGATTATTGATGATAATAGTACCAAATATCAAATTTTAAGAAAATTCCATGATGCATTATGGATTAGATATAGGAGAGTATGGGCTACCTTCATCAAGATTTAAAAAAAAATATTGGTGAAAAGATATGTACAAAAATGTAGAAGAGTTTATAAATTCTTATTTAGAGTATCAATTATAGTCAAAGATTAGGCACAAAGATGATTTGAGCTGTACTTATCTATCTAGTATACACTTTCAATGGATGTTAGATTTAATTGTTATGCCAATTAGAATATGGGATATAAAATATTTGATTTTGGCACGTAAAGAATTGTTAAATTATATAAAAAAAAAGACTTTAAGAAATAAGTTGATAGAATTAGTTTATAAATTTATTTTGGAAGATATAATATATTATTATTAAAATATTGGAAAAATGAAGGTAGATAGGGATGAACTAAATGTAGCAAAAGCTCATGAATTTTTTAAAAGATATGGAATCTAACTAAAAATAACTACAACTTATAATCCAAAGGCTAATAGAAAGATTGAGAGAGGACATCTTCCAATTATTTAAGCTTTAATTAAGGAATGCAAAGATAAAGTTAAACTTTGGCTAAATTGCTACCATTTGCTTTATGGGCAAATAAAACCATACATAGTTTGTTACAGCCTATAGACTAATAGAATTAATGATGGGACAAAAACCTATGATGCCAACTAAAGAAAGTGTGCCTAATTGGATGTTTTTAGCTTGAGAGAATAATATTGACAAGAAAATTTTATTAGAGCTTCAAATCAAACAATTGAAGAGACTACTTAAGGATCATTAGAAGATTATTGAAAAATTGAAGGTTGCAAGGTTGTAGAAGAAGAATAGGTTTGATAGAATTGACAGATTAAGATCAAATCCTATTTAGATTGGTGATTGGATACTTGTATTTGATAACACATTAAATTATCAACATAGTGCTTTAAAAAAAAATTTCAAAAGATAATTTGGACCATATGTGGTGATTGAGGTATTTGATAATACAACCTATTTTTTGACAGAACTAGATGGAATACCATTGAGGTTTAGAATTAGTGATAAATAAATTAAATTATTTTTTAAAAAAATGGACAAATCTATGCTGAAGATATCTAAGGCTTAGAAGCTCAAAAATTAGATCAAAAGCAAATGATAGAAGAAGATTTGGAAGAAGAAGAATCAGAAGCAAGTAAAGATGAAGAAGATTAGGATAGTGTATGCCAGAGGATACACAAGTTTAAGGGGGTGGACGTCATAATATACTTGCAACAAGTATATCAAAATTGAATAGACCTTGAAAAAATGGAGAAAGTAAAGTAAATTCAATAAATATAATATAAATAAGATTAATATATAGCTAATTCTAAATTACAATATAAACAAGATATAAATGGGATAGAATTTGGGTCTGACTAAAAAAATATCTTAAAGAATCTTTAGAATATAAATTAAGATATAAATAAAGATATCTCAAAATATTAATTAAAGAATTATTAAAGAATCTTTAAGATATAAATTAAAATATAAATCAGGGTATCTTAGGATATTAATAAAAAAATCAATAGAAAATCTTCAAAATATAAATCAAAGTATAAATCAAGATATTTTAAGGTGTCAATTAGAGAATCAGCAAAAAAATCTTTAGGATATAAATTAGAATATAAATTAGGATATTTTAAGATATCAATCAAAGAATTAATAGAAAATTACTAAAGAATATTTAAAATATAAGTCAAGATATATCTACAATATAAATCAAGATAATACAAGAATATCAATTTGAAAATCTTCAAAATATTTTAAAATATCAATTTGAAATTTTTTAAAGAATCTTTTTAAATATCAATCTGATATCAGTCTAGATATTTTATTGATATTTCAATAAATATTAACAAGATATAAAAAATAATATCAATAAATATCAATGGATATCACAAATAGTATTAGTAGATATTGACAAATATTAAAGATAGTATCAATAAATATCAAATAATATCAAGACAATATAAGCAAATATAGATGGATATCAATATGGTATATTACGTGTGTATGATATAGCTTGGTATTAACCAAGTTGGCTTGGATTTAGGCTTGAAATAGTTCTATATAAATTTATAAAGGTTTAAAAAATATAAAAAATATAAAATTTGGACTTATTTTTAATTTTTTGATTTCTTATGGTTTCTTTAGCTTTTTTTTTTTCACCTAGTAGGCAATTAGAATCATAGTAATTTCTTGAAGAAGGCTCTCTCTCTTTTATAATAATATTGAAATATATTATTCTTACTTTATTCAATTGAAGGCAATAAAAATTGCATTGGTTTGCTTGAAGCTTAAGTAGCAAATAAATCTTTTGAATCTTGTTCTACTAAATCTTTCAACATTTGAAAGTTTGACATGGTGATTAACTTGCTTCTACAACTCCATTCTATCTTAGAATAGATGTCTGCATATTGATGAAGGCTTTGATTTGACTCTCACCTTCTTATAGGTATTTCTCAAATTCAATCTTTATCAAGAAGTTATTATCAAATATGTTTGGATTTATAAAAATAAAATCAATAAAATTCCTATATCTTTTGAGGCACATTAGCAAGATTTTTGGCCAATTTCTATATGTGCTCATTGATATCATAGTCACGCCAATGAACAAGATATTTTAATTTGTTCCACCTTTGCTATTAATCAAGCATCTTTTTAACCTTGTATTCTTCATGATTTTTGATTTTGATACTAGATAGCAATTGTTATATTCTTTTCAAAATATATGACTCTCTATAAGGCTCCAAAAAAAAGATATAAAAAATTGAATGTATCTTCATAAAAGAAGATAGTTCCAAATAATATACTATTGGATTAATTTTCTTTTGGATGGAAAATAGTCTAACTTATCACATGGTCGCTTGATTTTGATATTTTGTTAAAGAAACTATATTTTATCTCTTATATAAAAAACAAGCAATTGATTCTTGATTTATTTATAGATGCCTTGTAAATATCTTAAGTTACTTATAATTAAAGCTTGAAGATTATTTGGTAGTGCAATAGATACTTTGTAAATCCTTCAACTACTAGATTATTGTTCTTTGATATATTTCATAGATCAAATTTCAAATGATATCTATAATTAGAATAAAATAGTATTTATTAAGTTGAAGCATGAATAATATTATTACATATAAATTTTACTAATGATAGATATAAGATCCAATTATGTTATTGATAGTTAATGCTACAATATAAATATTGCTCCAAAACTTAGTTAACTTGTTTTGTTTGGCTATTAGTTTGAAAATGAAAAGCCAAAGAAAATTTAATATCTACCTTCAATATTTCAAAGAAGTATCTCTAAAATTTAGATATGTATTGGGATCCTTGATCGGATATAATATCATCGAAAAGACCATGATATTGATATATATTGTGAAAAAAAAGCCTTGCTATTTCTTCACCAGAAGTAGTCTTTTTATAAGGAATAAAATGAGTCATCTTTGTGAGTTGATCAACCACCACAAATATGTTGTTCAATAAATTGAATGGCATTAGATCTATGATAAAATCTATTGAGATAGAAGACCATAGCCATCTTAGAATAAGCAAGAGCCGCACGAGTTTATAAGAGTGATGTTGAAGAATCTTGGACCTTAAACAAATATCACAAAAGAGCATAAAATCTTCAATAGTCTTTTACATTTGAGGCCACCAAAAATCTTGGGAAATAAATTCTAAGGTCTTATTAAATCGAAAGTGACCCATAGTTAGAAAGTCATAGAAAGAATGAAAAATACATAGTCATTGGTTTTTTTGGGATATACAAATATTCTTCAAAATATAAAATGTCTTCTTCAAGCTTGAACTTATCATCATTTTTATTAAGGCAATGTTTAATATCAAGGGCCAAAGCATCATTAGTGGTTGCATTATGCACCTCATTGATGAAACTAAAATCAATAGGTGTCGATATAATAGTGAGGCAAAGATAAAATTACTTCGGCTTCAACAAAGTTGCATATTGTTGATCAAATGCTGCTTCTCCTATCTTCAGTATAAGATATAATATCTTTCATAAAGTATTAGACAATCCTTGTTACTTCTTAGATTGATAAGTAATAATAAAATTAAATCACAATAATGATATATTCCATCAAGTTTGATAATGATTAAGATTCCAAGCTGACATAAAATATTTCAAGTTTTTATAATCTATGTATGCAGTTACAAGATGCATTGCTTCTTTAAAAAAATGATGCTATTCTTGAAAAGAATCCATAATAGTAAGAAGTTTCTTATTATAGATTTTATAATTAATTTTGGCAACAAAAAACTTTTGAGAATAAAATACAACAAGATGGAGTTTATTATCTATATCTATTTGTGAAAGTACGGCCCTTAGTGCAAAATTTGAAGCATCAGTTTCCATGTAAAATGCTTTTATAAAATCTAGATGCAATAAGATTGGAACTGTAATGAACACTGTCTTAAGATCTTAGAATGCCTTTTCTAATTGAAGCTCATATTTCAACTTATCTTTACATGTTAGTTATATAAATAGGGAGCAACTTGAAAGTAATTTTTGATGAAGATTTTATAGAAGTTGGCAAATCCAAAAAAACATTATACATCTTTTATAGTCTTCAAAATGGCCCACTACATAATTGCTTCTACCTTCTTAGGATCTATCATCAAACTTTTAGTAGATACAATGTATCTTAAAAATTCCATCTTTGATTGATAAAATATACATTTTTTTGGCTTGGCATATAGATGTGCATCTTGTAGCTTTTATAGTACCAACTTTACATACTCTTTATGTTCAATTAGATTTTTTGAATAGATCAAGATATCATCAAGATAGATCACTACGTATTTATCTAGATGCTCTTAAAAGATATCATTCATTAAATGTTGAAAGATAGTAGGTATATTTATTAATTCAAAGGACATGACATTATATTCAAAATGTCCATATCTTATCTAAAATACAATCTTTTATTTGTCTTTGTCCTTGATTCATATCAAATTATATGCTCTACAAAGATATATCTTAATATAGGTCTTAGCTTAGTTAAGTTGTTCCAAAAGTTTTGAGATTAATAATAATAGATAATAATTCTTTACCATTATGTTATTCAATTTCCAATAATCAATGCACATATGTAAGGAACCATCATTTTTCTTCACAAAGAGTATAGGTGCATGTGTTGGAAACCTTTGAATGCCTGATGAAGTTCTTTGTAAGATTTTCATCAATATAATCTTTCAACACCAAAAGCTCATTTTGAAAAAGATTATAAATTAGGCCAAAAGATGGTTGCATTCTTTTTTAAAGTTCTATGATACAATTATATGGTTGGTGCTTTGATAATATATCATCATTCTTCTTTTAAAAAACATCTTAAAATTTGTTATATTATTTTAATATAATTACCGATGAAATCATATCTTTTTTAATTGAAGTTGCATAAATAATGAATAGTGTACTTTCTTTGGCCGATCTTATAAAGATCTTTGCTCCAACAAATAAAAGCTTATCAATTTGTAACTTTTTATAAAGTTTTCTTATAAGAATTTCTATTAAAAATGTCATTCTTTATAATTTCCAATCAATGAATGGATTATGTTTTTTTAAACAAAAAAATCCAAAAATAATAAGATTTAAAAGAGTCTTAATAATATTGAATACAATTTGGCTATTATGGTCTTCAAATGATACTTCTATAGGTGTTTCCTAGATGACACTATCAAAGGATAAGAGTTGTCTATCTATTACTTTTACATGAACAGTTTTAGATTTCTATACTAGGAGAATTTTATGAAGTTGAGCAAACGTTGTCATGTTGCAGTACGTTTATATAGTGAAAGGTATAGATAAGAGTAATTTATATTTAATACTTGATTATCTTAGTTCAATAGGAACTTAAGATACTTAAGAAAAGAGTTATGGAAGCCTCTTAGATTATTTTCTTGTTTTAATAGCTACTAGATAAAAGTTAGTTGTTAAAGTTTTCTTCTAGGCTATACAAACTCTATTACTGATTTTGAAAAGCCATAAGTTAATTAAAATAGGATAGAAAAAGAAAATAGTTATTATAGTTGATACTAGGATTAAGTTGAGGATAGGATTTAACTTTAAAATCCATAAAATTAGTTGAATTGATACCCAAGGAAAGACCAGGTATGAGACAGGGTTGAAATTAGACCTCTAGGGACAAAAACGACTGCCGAAGACAAGGAAGGGGGAGATTTGAAGATCAGCAATTAGAATTGGATAGCTAGCTTGAAAGGGGTTCCAAGGGCATTTAGCTTGTGACCATAGGATTTTAGAGGACTTAGCAATTGCTATTCAAAATCAGGGTTTGTATTGATGATTTGGTTTTTATATAAGATAATGATGGCTTGCATTGTTGAGTGATTCGTAAAATTTGTGTAGCATCTATGGTTCAAAATTTGATATTATCTAGATTGTTGGGTGTGCTAAATGTATACAAAAATTTGTATTAATCTAAAAATGAAATCAGGAGATATTTGAGTTTTGATACAAAGGATTGTCAAAAGTTGGCAGTTTAGAATTGGATAGGATTTCTGCAATAACTAAAGCTCTACCAATTGAATCAACATTATTTTTGGTATGCTAATAGAAGATTTGTAGGTTGAGCTACACACCAAGTTTGAGCTGAAGTTAATGATGAAAGAAGGAGAAATCACCACTAGAGTTTCTACATCAATCTTCAAGTTGGTAGCTGAGTATCATCAGTGCGCTTTTTGGGTGTTTTCTTGCAATTTGTAAGTTGGGTTGGACTAAATTTTTTTGAGCATGTAAAAGGCTTATACTAGTATTTTTGTGAAAAATTTCACACTAAGTGGGCAGTTAGATTAAAATTTATAGCTTGTTGAAGCTCATTGATTAGAATTAGGGCTTATAAATAAAAATATAAATTGCTTAATTATAAAAGAAACGAGATAATTGGGGTATATGTATGGTTGATTTTACTAAGAGGAGTGTTTTTAAACACTTTTGAATTGAAGCTCAAATTATATTCCTTATACATGGATGAAACCTATTAGGATTTCTTGAGTATTTGCAAATAGTACTTTATCTTCTACAGCCAAGTGTCCGATGTATTCCCGAACGAGACAACACATAATATGACAACGCCTCATCTAAAAAATGAGTGGATGTCTTTGAATCCAATAAGATAATTGCTTGAAGCTTCTGAAGACCAGAATATAAAAGAATTATAAAACCATAAGCACACTAAGCATAAAGGGAGGAATATGAATAATTTTGTGATGTTGAATTATCCAACTGCATGGTCTTTATTATAGCTGAATATCTTTGTTTTTCTAAAAAATTGCATTCTTAATTTTAATGATACATTGATTTTGTTTTTTCAAACAATTATAAATCTTATAGCCTTCTTTGCCAAAATACAAATATAGACCTTCTTCTATTTGACGTTTCTTTTCTTGTCGACTAAAAAGTTTAAAATATACCACATCAAGTTGCATATCTTTTACTTTTGAATGTAAATTTAGATTGCTTGTCAATGTATCAAGAATGTATTGGATTACATGTTATCTTAGTGAAGCCTAGAAACATTGATCTTGATAACATGGAAATAATTGATTATCACACTTTATAACTTCATTAAACAATGGTGGATCTCAAAGCAATAGTAACAAATCTTTCATATTGTCTATTAATTTCCAATAGAATTGATTTATTAAGGCTTTTTTATTCCAATTGATGTCATATGCTAGTTGCCTAAAATTAAATGTATAGACTGATGTAGTGTATACCTCTTATTGCAATGCTTGGATCTTGGCTCTTATCTAATAAGCCTCATCATATTATCTAAATGCTTCCGCAAATGCTTCTATGAAAGCTTCAAAGTTACTTAAAATTGGTGATCTCTTTTCAAACAAGGGAGCCAACCATGATAATGCTTGCTTTATAAGTAAGGTGCTAACTAATCCAATTTGTGATTCTTCTATCAGATAAGTATTAGGTTATAAAACCATTATCAATCAAATTTGGTTGAAAAATCCTTAGAACTTTAAATAAATATCATTATATTTTTTCAAAAGAATAATTCAAGGATCTTTATAGTATTAAATAGGTAGAATTCCTTGATAGAATATACATAATAGTGCATCTTTAAGTATAAAAGTTGGAAGTAGGTATAGTCTAAATTATAGTATATCAAATGTTGTATTGTTATGAAGTTTTGCAATAATCCCTTCAATCTCCTCAGTCCTAGTAGATAAAATAACAAGAGTATTTATAATAGTATCTAATTTGGATTTAAAAGATTTGATCATATTAATATCTTAACTTCTAGCTATTCTAAGAGAAAGAAGAAATAAATCTATAAAAAGATAATATTAGTTTAGAAGAGGATAATTTACAACTTCTAAAATATTTTAAAATCTTCAAAAAGAGAAGTGATCCACTCTCTTATAAGAAGAATAAAGTTCTAATATTATAATGAGAGAACTATTAGTTTAGAGGAAGATAATCCACAACTTCTAAAACATTAGTATACCTTCAAAAAGAAGAGTAATTCACTCTCTAATAAGAATGATCTAACTTTAATATTTAAGATGAGGTGAATCTTGACAAACTGACAAAGATACGAGAATATAAAACAAAAGATTTAAATTAAAAAGAAGTTTCAAGAAGAAATTAACAAGGACTTGAATTATCTATATGAGTATATGAATAATATCAAGAAAGATGAGCTAGAATTCTAAGAGATATATTATTGAGACTAAAGAATTTTTCATCCTCAACTGCAATATATACCTCTATCTAGGGAACTTTTTGAGCAGCTTCCATCAGATTAAGAAGCTTTTTGAGCAACTTCTATCAACTTTGAAGCTTTTCAAGTTTCTTCTACCAACTTGGAAGCTTTTGAAGTTCCTTCCACTAATTACGAAGCTTCTCCGACTATTTCTATCAATTAAAAAGCTTCTCATGCGACTTCCACTAACTAGAAAATCTCTAGAATGTTCTAAAAGATTCTATAAACTTCCAAAGTGTATATCCCTAATTGTTCTATTTTTTTATTATAAAATTTATTTTAAAGTTTTACAAGAATTACTAATTTAATTTTAATATTAAAATAATATTACAAATATATGTAAGATACATATGATTTTATTACTATTAAAATTATAAAATTTCTTTAAAATAATTTAGACTTAGATAATATTATTGTAAGGAGAATTTTTTCAAGTAATATTAACTTATTTGGTTGTCTTTTATGCTTCTATAAATAATGAAGATTAATAAAATCAAAAATTTAGACCACTATCAATAATAATATATTTTTTTGCTTATTAAAATAATATAATTTTTACTTACTTCCCATATTGATTTTTAGATTTATTTCCACTTATATATTATCAATTTATTCTCTTCTATTTTATACATACTTATAATCTTTTTTTTATCTTTTTTTATTATATTTTAAATTTATATTAAAATAATCTAAAGATTTAAATAATAATAATCTACATAGATTTTATAAAGAATTTTATTGATATATTATTTAGTTTATATACATGTATGTTAATATTTAGCTTATTTTTCTATTTATATATTATTTATTATGCCTAACTTGTATTAATCACCTCATATATTTTCTAATTTTGCTTGTATAATTTATTAATTTATATTTTTTTCTTTTCATCTTAATTTATTTTTTAGATTATAAAAAAGTAATTCATAAAATTATACTTATTATTAAAGAATGGTTTTGTCCATTTCTTAAACTAATTTGATGTTTTTCTTATTTATTTTAGATATACTCACTTCTTTTAGTTATTATCTTATTCTTATTATTCTATTTATTATATAAATATATATATTTTTTTATTACCTTCTTATTTCCTTATATTCTAATTTTTATATGATTTTTTTCTTTTTCTTTTCTTTTTTTTAAAATGGTTGTATTTTAAGCACAAGTTGTTATAAGAAGATCAATTTTATTGTGTCCTTTCTATGGTTCTTTTTGTGATGATTTTTTTTTTTTTTAATCATTAATATTGTTGCAATCAATTCTTTCTTAATTGGAAAAATTTCCAATTATATAAATTTTTCTTTTTACAAATCACCATACTCATTGATCTTATTTTGTTCACTCTTGTTTTTCCTTGATTCTAATTTTTTTGTTGCTCAATGCTTTGATCATAACTCTCTTTGGCAAATTTTATATTCCACAAATACTTCTAAGGCTCTCAAAATCCTCTTTGCACTTGTCTATAAAGCTTATGAACTTTGAAGTAAACATAGCTTCTAACTAACATCTATATGTGATGATTCTATACCTTCTTTGGTTTTGAAGTTCTTTGCTCTTATAACTTCAATTTATTTTTATAATCAATCAACATTGCCTTAATCTTTCTAGAATTATTCATTTTTCAATTGAAAATTATTCTTTTGATTTCAATCTTGTATAGAAATATGTAGAACAATTATCTCTATTTTAAGATTTCATCATTTTTTTTTATTTTTTATTTTTCTTTGATCTTAATATTTTAGATTTTTTATTACTATATATATTTTTAAAATTATAATATTTTAGATCTGTTATTACTATATTTTCACTTAAATTTTTGTTATCCTATTGTTATTCATTGTTATCCTATTGCTTTTATTTACTTTGTTTTTGCTCCTTGCCTAGGATGTTCTTAATCACTTTACTTTGTTCTCATAAACTACTCTTATCTTGTTATATTTATGCCTAAAATATGCAATCTATTCACATATTACAAAAAATATTAAAAAAAATACATACTTTATCCTAATAAAAACTTTATTTTATTTCAAAAAAACTTATATTCTTACATTACAAATTATATGGATGCCTTCAATATAGCTGCCATCTTATTTTTTTCACACCTTGTTGATACCCTAAAAGATACTTAGAAATATTTTAAATTAATATCTTAGAATCTTTAAAATTAATATTCTTCTAAAATTATTTTTTAACTATTTATTTATTTATTTATTTTCTTATTTATTATTATTTTAATCTCTTTTTATACTCTTGTTTTCTAAATTAGCTTATTTAATCATCTTTTTATATTACTAAACTAAAAAAATACTCTTTCTATAACCAATTTATATTACATACAAAATCTTTAAAATATTTTTGGTTTTTTTAGATAATACAACTTATTATCTTAAATTAAATATCAGTTTTTAAATTTGTTAATTAATAAAATATTTACATTACAACAACAAGGTTGTATTACTTTATAATTGTGAAGCTTAATAATTTATAATTTTGTGTTTAAAGATCAAGTGATGAGTTATTTTATTTTATTTTATTTTAAAATAAACATTCTTTAAGTTCATGCAATTGTTAACATAATGCATGTTTTATTGTATTAAATTCTCAAAAAAGTATTTTCAAGCTTCTTGATCTCTATACTTTTAAATCTCTACATTTTCATAAAGTAATTCTAGAGTTTTTTTGGTCTATATGAAAATATAGCTTTTCAACGCCATGAATTATTTAATTTCTAAGAAAACAGATCCTTGTACTTGGTATATCAGAAGAGTATTAAGTACCTCCAGTAAGAGAACTTTGTTCAAATGTAATAAAAAAATTCTATTTGGCCAACTATTGGATTCTTCTTAAATTATATATTTATGTGTGTGTATGTATGTATATATATATATATATATATATACACATACATACACACAACCAAAATCTTAAAATTAGGGCATACAATATTGTACTAAATCAAAATGATCCATAAATAGATTTGAGTGATTCTTATTTTTAGCATATTAAAGTAAATTTAAGAAACATCAACATGTACAGGGGTTTAATAGCAAAAACTTTGTTGTTTAAAAGCTCTGAAAGAAAACTTGCTTAACAAGGAATAGCTCTACAAAGTCATCAATAGTCCCATGAAGCAACTGGTCACAACAGCAAATCCAGCAACAAAAGATGCACAGACCAAAAACTTCCTTGTGAGCATAATGATATATTCATCACTTATTAACTCTATTTTTAAGAATTTTTTAAAACTATTTTGCTGCAAATATTAAAAATTATCACTTAGAACACAGTATGCTCACACTATTGGTCAACATAGAAGAAAAAGTATTTGTTTGTTCAAAACTCTGTATTCAAGCATAAGTGGCAATTATGGCTTAATTAGAATTCATGTCAATAACGTTCTATTAGAAGAAAAAAATTCTCAAGAACTTAGAAAAAGTAGTGTTAAATTGATTTTCATCACTATCCTACATGTGCATTCAAGCAATTTGATCAAATTTGTCAACTGTGGTAGATATAATGTCCAGATTTAAGATTATTTAAATGCAGATATAATGATAAAGAAATATGATTATGAAAATATGAAAATATGTGATAATTTGAATAATAAGATGTTAATTTCATGATTAATGTCAAGACTCAATTTGTAACTCTAATAACCACCAAGATTACAAACAAAAATAAGTACAAGAAGATATAAGAGTATGTGAAGTAACCCAACAAAGAAAATAAGATGTTTTGATTGTGATAAACTTAAGCATTAGAAGAATAAATATCTCAAATCCAAATGTACCAATAGCAATGGTCATATGCAAAGTGAATCTTGTGTTATAATGCATGATTGAATTTATCATTTTGCAAAAATATTTGTTGAATCTTAAATTATTTATAAACTCACCTAGTTATGTCTGTATGACACAGTAAACCTGTCCAAGTGTATTGCATTGATGGTGATCAAGACACATGATGTGTAAACTTTGAAGCAAGAAATATATTGTATAACAGGGTGAGTTATTCAAAACCTTTAACACTATTTAACACTAGTTTTGGTTGTTAGAGCAAACAACAAGAGCTCTTGATCTTCTTAACTACAATGTGTTAAAAGATTAAAATGAAGAAATATATATATATATATATATATATATGTGTGTGTGTGTGTGTGTGTGTGTGTGTGAGAGAGAGAGAGAGAGAGAGAGACAAGAATCAACATTTTTATGTATTACTCCACTAAATAATTTTTGGTTTTTCTTCTTATGTCAAAATCTAAGGTAATTTTAGCTACAAAACCTTGATTTTGCAAATATTAAGATATGTACAAAACAAATAAGATTTGATAATTTTTGAAAAAGAATAATATTTTTTTTCTTGAAAATGGTGCATTTTATGTATTATTTTAAGAAATACTATATAAAATGATACCTTGTGATTTTTTCTTATTTAGGTATATTGTAATTCATATTTTTGATAGTTTTTTTTAACTTGACACGAATATTTTATAAAAAAATGTCAAATAAGCATATTAGAATTATATTTATTTTTAAAATTTTAATTTTTAAAATTATATGTATATGTAAACTAGTATAAAATTTTAGTATAAAATTTCTACTTAGTATTTTCTTTCTAGCTGATAATAAAGATAACGATTTTTTGAAATTCTTCAAGGTAACCAGAATAAAAAGAATGATTAAATACTACAGCATTGAAGAATTTACAACCTGAATTTTTTTTGATGAACTTAGTTAAATTTATGTTATTTGTAATTTTGGCACATACATATTGTTAATCTTAATAAATTGTTTTACATATCCTAAGAATATTTATTCACACCAATATTAATGGTACTTTCTAGCCATCTTGGAAAAAATATAATATTTTTATTTTTATTAAAACTAGAGACTAATTCATGAAATGTTTTATAGCCATTTTCAAAATATTTGATTACAAAAGTGGAAGGAATATAATTTTCTTTTGCATGAATCTATAAAAAGAATATCACAATGACAACTTTGACAAATTATGAAGGAACTAAGAAAGATTTCACTACCTTCTATGTCCCTCATGAAAATTACCATGTAAAACAAGGCAACAGGATTGTCATAGTGTACTTGTAGTATGAGTTATGCTGTTATGATTTTTTCCTTATTTGCAGGAAAATGTCTAATAAAAATTAAATTAAATTAAATTGATTACATAATTAATATGTTTGCATCAAATGCCACATCATGTTAACTTTGGTTCTATCACAACCCATATGTTCAACATTGTAGGGCATTTAGATTTTATTTGTTTATTTATATATAATTGTATAACAACAAGAATTTGCATACCAAGTACTTAACCCAAAGGCTAACATGTTCTATTTGTTGGATATAGTCTAATAAGCAAGGGTTTTAATTTTTGGAAACCATAGTGTGAAAGGGAAATAAAGAGTTTTAAAAACATATATTGCACTTATTTACTTTGTTAAAAGTTAATTAAAAAGATAAAGAACCTGTTTAATCTTCTGTAACTGTGTTTTTAGTCTAAATCCTAATTTTAGCACCCCTTACATTAGAACAAAATAAAAAGTAGTTGAAAACAAAATATTTCAATAAATTTTTATTTTGGCATTAAATGTTATTTTAGTGGAAGACCTGCAAAATATTAGCAAGTCCTTTACATTAAGACAAACCATATTTCATTGTTTTATTACCCAAAATTTGTCAAAACAGCAAAAATAAATTCAGCCATTAAGACAATTCTTGGATAAAATTGGAGCCACTACAGATAAAGATTTGGTGAGAGTTATTTTTAACTTTAATTTCAGTCAAGAAAATGTGAGTTTTTGTTGATAAAAAACATTGAATTGGTTTTGAAGAAATAAACAAAAGAAAAGAATAGACACAAAAAATTATGAGAAATAAACGTTGATGCTAAGTGTTCATAAAATAGATCATCAAGTGGGCCTAAAAGTATTAGTGTATAAGAAAAACTTCGCATATTGGATGAAGTGTAATGCAAGTAGGGTCTACATCCATGGCATGTATAGTATTAATGATGTAAAATTTGATAACATTTGATAATAGTTTACAAACGTCTACACACATGTGCTCTCCATCAGTTCCAGACAAAACTATTTGCAACATTTCATTGTCATAGTGTGATGTACTTCCAATTGCAGAAGCTAGACCTGAAAATCTCATGACTGTAATGTGATATGACAACTTATCAATTCGCACTGAAGAATGTGTTCACATCAACATCACGGATAATACCCCAATTGTGTGCGAGTTAACTCAAGTAGCATTCAGCTAAAACCATCCTGTCTGTCACATTTTTCTTGTCACCTTCAACATCCAGATATCGTTTGCTAACATTCTAATAAACTACAGTACAGCGTGGTGGTGTCTTCGAGATAGTTCAGTCACAATTCTGGGGGTTCATCCTTCCTCATTTCTGGAAAGAAAATTCCATAGGGAATCTAAAATGAGGTTAATTCTGTGAGAAGAGACTTGAGATGTCCGCTTTGGGTCACAAGTCAGAGATAACTATGCATGATGTACTAGAAAGAAGGGAAACTGCAAATTAATAAAACTATGCATCGCATTACTACGTCTCATACTGTTCTTCCAAAGAATGAACTTACTCTCACAAGCCGAAGGAAAACTTTCTGAACACTACTAACCGAAAATAGCCAGATCGCTTCAAGGAATCCACTGAAAAAGTGGCCTGGCTATATCTGACTGCGACTCAATTTCACACTCAAAGATTTGTTGCATGAGGGAATCGAAAGATGGGATGAAAAAATCGAGGACACAGTCCAACCACGATCAAAAAATTTATGATTAAAAGAATGGAGCAAAATGAGACAATAAGGGAGAAAGGTGGTGCCCTCCTGCCAGGGTTGTGGCCCCTTCCCGAACTCTCGCAAGTCAAATTATATATAACAACCAACACACCGGACTATGTAGTATAATACCCTACCATTGAAACATGTCTCAAGGCTGATGAAGTGGGCTGTGATCAGCTTCTTCGACTGCAATCCATGGACGCAATCAACAACACTAGCACAAACAATGTGACGACCCATCGGTGGATGCCAGCAACAATCGAGTCGGGCTTACAACAACAGTCCGAAGACCACAGCTGCGGCAGATCCAACCACCCATGAAGTAGCCACGATCGTCGTTGACGCTGCGCTAGTACCTGGAGCTTGAGGACCTGGAGCCTGGGCTTCTTGAGCTGAGGGAGAAGATCCCGGACCATTGGGGACCAAGGAAGGTGTAGGGCTTCCAGAGGTAGGGCTAACTGAAGCAGGAGGTGGAGCCGTAGTAGGTGTAGATGCAGGAGTGGTGCTTGGTGCTGCAGGGGCCGTAACGGGTGCGGAGGTGGGTGCCGGAGGTGAGGATGTAGGTTCTTCAACAGGTGCAGAAGATGGGGTGGTGGATGTCGGTGCCTCGACGGGTGGGGAGGATGGTGTGGATGCAGCAGGTGGCAATTGTGGTGCCTCAGGGGTAGTCGATGGAGGAACCGAGGGAGAAGCGCTCGTAGTTGGAGGTACACCCCCAACCACAGGAGGAGTAGCGCCGACAGGTGGAGAAACTGGAACCGATGAAGGAGCGGCGCCCACGGGTGGGGAAGATGGGACTGTCGGCGGAGTTGCTGCCATCGGTGGAGAAGCAGGGACTGTCGGTGGAGTAGCGGCCATTGGAGGAGGAGCAGAAGCGGAGCACTGGGAAGCATCAATGGGAAGGTTGCAAGCGCTAGGCAATGCGTAAGCTTTGGTAGCATTCACTGAAGGATTGGAGCCGACTTGTGCGAAGCCCTGGCACAGGCAATATGGGCTGTTCCTATTCAAGCTGTCGACTCCAGCACAGCAAGCTGGGCTCGGTGTGGTCTCCGTTCCAGTTACTGATACGTATCCAAGGCACGGCGCCAAGGATGCCAATGCTGCCTGACAATCTGCAGAGGGAGCCTGCGCGTTCGCTCCTGCGACTAGGAGTGTCGCAAATATAACTGCAATGCACAATCGCTGATCCATGATTTCCAACCTCGCTGCAAGGATGGCTAGCTCGGAGACTGCCTTAACCAAACTGCAATGCACACACACACACACTCGCTCCGAGACGACTTGAACCGAGAGCTCAGCAGAGTATACCGAGATGCAGATTCAAGTGTGCATAGAACCTGGAGTTCGGTAGAATTCATACTCCAAAATCGCAACGAAGCCGATCTGGTGATCCGATAATGTCGGTCTGGTGACGAATTGGAGCGGACTGTCCAGAGTGGAAGATCATGCTTGCAAAGGCGATGAACCCCCAATTTTGGGCTGTTCGAAGAAACACACTGTGGGATGACATTAGCAGTGTTTGTTTGAATGCTGCACTGTCGGTGTCGCTCACTGTCCATGCCTGGCACGAAAATTGTGGGGGAATCCGACGTTGCTTTTGAGAAAAGGAAATGGCTGTCACTGCAAGTTGCACACTCGGAAAGGATGGTCATTGTCGGATTGACGCCTTCTGAATGGGTTTGCTATTCTGTTAACTGGGTTGTTCTGATTGTTGGATTGCACGGACCCTGCGTGCTCCAAAACTGGGACCTTTGAAACTGTTGCCTTTGCACATGGGGCAGGCCTGGAATGCAGTCCTGTCAGGGTGTGGATCCCATGCACCCCCCCCCCCCGCTCAGTTTTGGGCTCTGTCTCTTTCATTGCCATTTGCTGTTTTTGAAATTTTTACGGGTGTTGTCCATAATGACCTTGAATTACCTTATGGATTTCAGGTTGTGTTCAAGTTTGCAGAATTCCCTAGAGATTGGTAGTTCTAATTCCGGTTGTGAAACCACAACCATATCTGTTGGATTCTTTGTTGTATAAGAAAATAATAATAACAATAATAATAAGAATTAGTTAATTAGAGATGAAGGTGACGAGATAAAGTGGTGGGATTTTGACCTTGATTTTCTACAGGTGATCCAAATGTCAATTGTGCTGAAATTGAGTATGTAGAATTAAACCGAATATTACAAAAACAGTATAAGAGGCTAAGCCAAAAAATCAACCTAGAATCAAGTTCCACCTCCTAAGATGTTTTTTTGAGCATTGGTCCCTTCAACATTGCAAGGGATTATTTTACAAATGATGTCTCTTTTATGGACATCATATAGAATGTTTATTTTATTAAAAAATAATATCTAATAGATCTTGTTTATGATTATTATTATTATTATGTATATATACCCTCATTCACTCAGTACTTGTTTTGTAACTAGGTTAGAAGACTATTTATATTAGAGTGTGTACAATGTGTGAGCAATGCTTTGAGAAAGCACAAGAAAATGATTTTTTTGGAAATTAGACATTGTAAATTGTATATATATATATATATATATATATATAAATATATACATGGATATATGTATAATTTTAAAGCATTTGTAAAGAGAATAATTAATTCATCAAAGAATTAACAATACTTGGTGCATGGTACTTATTTATCTTGATTACTTTTTATACAATTGTAATTTTTGTTTTATATAATAATAAGTAGATTTTGGATATATATATATATATATATATATATATAAATATAATTTACTTATTAAAAAAATTAATTTATTAGATTAAAGTCTAGTATATATATATATTTTTTGTATAATCAAATATGGTTGTTTTTTTAAATAAATATTTATTTAATTAAACTAATTTTATATAATAATATAAAATAAATAATAATATTAATTGAAGTTAATTGAAGCATATTCTTGCAACATACTAGTATAATTATTTTTACAATATTTGACAATATTATTTTAATTAATATTTTAAAAAACATTGTTAGATTTTTATTTTATTTTTGAAACTTTTATGTTATAGAATGCTTACAAGAAACTTTGAAATACAATTTCTAGTTTTTAACTATGAATGTATTAAAAACTAAAACAATCAAAATAAAATATAAAATAATCAAAGTAGATCCTTTTGAATATTACATTGGTATCATTATGAATCAAGTGATTATAAACAAAAGAAAAAATATAGAAAAAGAAACAAGAAATAAAAATATAAAATTAGCTACATCTAAAGATTACTTATATAAGTTCTTATTTTTATTAAGTAAAAAAAAATATTATATTTATTATCTAAGATAGAGCTTTGTAGATAAAAATATATTGTAAATGAAATCCAACCACTTAATACATTATCTATAATACAATTAAATGAAATGTCCTTTCAAAATATTATAAAAAAGATTGTAGCAAGTATAAAAAACCATAAGATCTATACTCGTTTAAATCACATCAACACTATCAAATCTCTCTAAGCCTCATTAGCACTTATAATCCTTCGTTATGAAGCTCAAACCTCTACATTAACTTAAATGTTCAACTTTCTCAATCTTATATTCTTAAATTTATTAATATTAAGTTATTTAAATATTAAATATTCTTATTTAATATTAAGTTATTTAGATAAATTTATATAATATTTATATAAAAAACTACTTATTTAAATATTATATAAATTTATATAAAAAACTACTTATTTATATAAAAAACTACTTATTTAATATTAAGTTATTTAAACTACTTATTTAATATTAAGTTACTTAAATATTAAATATTCTTAAATATTCTTAAATTTTTTTTTATATAATAATAAGTATTTAGAGTTAAGTCTTAAAAAAACATATAGTGTCTTGGATTTGGCTACTATTATATTGATGATGCTAGTTTTAATTTTTTTCTTTCTTTCTTTATATATTTAATTTTTTTCTATTATTTAAATAATAAAATAGAATTTTATTATTTAATTATTTCTACAATTTTTTTTTTAACAATTTTTTTTAACAAACATATTTTATTTTTTATACACCATTATTATTATCTTACAATTATTTTTTAAAGAAATATAATATAACTACATAATTCAAAGAGTATGGAAAAAAATTTAATGTTTTATTAAATGAAATAAAGACTACAGTAAATCCAAAGATCAACTATTTTAATTAAAAATTTAAGAATCATACTGGTAGATAAGTAAGATAAATATAAAGTGTCACAACATGATATTATGTTTGTTATTTAGTACTAGATATTATAGATATTTGAATTAATTAAACAAAATAATTAACTCAAATTGTTACAATATGATATTGTGATGCAATTTTTAATACAAAACATGTCATTAATATTATTTGATGCATTTGTAATGCTTTTAACTCAAAATCAAATTGAATAATTATTTAATATCTATTACTTATAGATTTAAGATAAAAAAATTATATATTTTTTGTAATTATTAAAAAATATATATTGTAAATTTGTTTTATAAAATGAGATTATAAAAAATTCCACTTTAAAATGAGTTTTTAAATTTTAACTTTTAAATTTTAACTTTTAAAATTTAAATTTTTGTAAAAAATTATTTTTATATCCTATTTCTATTATTGATTTGATTTTAATAGATTTTTGATTTTTTTTTGTAATATTCTTATTTTGCTATTCCAATATGCTTGCACATGTGGATCTAACAATGAACATATATCTTGTCTTGAAACCCTTCTTTGAAGAATCTTGGTTGTTTTTTAAGAAAAAAAATTAGAATTCTTAATTGTTATTATTGACGATAGTTTCTCGTCTTCACAATTATTAATAAAAACAAAGTCTCCACAAACCCAACTTCTGAACCTCGAATGGCTTTCCATACATCAATTACCTTTGGTAGTCCACAACAACGTTTCGTCCATCCACAGACGATTTTTGAGCCTATCGTCCACCCAACGAAACAAAACGGACGAAACAAACCCACTCCGGCGAGGCACACTGTTGGATGGGCCATGAAAATGCGACATGCGGGGGGCGACAATCTGGAGCAGCAGCACCGCAATCACGCAACAGGAAATGCGCTTCAACGACTTCCATCGGCACCCAGCTGCTCAAATTTTCTTACGGCATTCAATTTGGTATCCTACAGCGGCGCCGCCACCTCATTCGAAGCCGGCATTGCGGACTTCAGTTGGATCGCCTCTTTCGTGTTTGTCAGTTCCTGCAAAGGTGCTGAAATTCTTGTCGTGTGTGTGTGTGTGTGTGTGTTTAATTATGAGTGTTTGAGGGTTCAGCTTCCAGGAATTTGCATTATGAATGTTCATGAATTGTTAGTGGGTTGACGGACCTGTAGAATCTGGAATTGGCTCACACTTGGTTGTGTGCATAGCTCTTGAATTCGTGGACAGGGAGCTGTGTTTTGTGGGTTGTGCCCTAATTTCATTGTCATGGTGTTGGTTGTAGCATGTTGTGGCCAATTACCTGCTAGCGGCGGTCTTTTTTATGGATATATATATATGTATATATATGCATATATTTTTTTTAATAGCTTTAGAGATACATTAGAGATGAAGTTTTGGTATATAAGTTCACATTAGTCACATCGATGTAGCATCACAAGTATCACTACATATTACACTGATTTGCGACGTTACCACTATGGGTTGTAATTTTCACAGCTACTATCTGATACCTGTGTGAATGTGCTGTTCCATATCCGACCTCTGTCTGTTAGTGACTGTGAACACTCTGCGGCTCTCACAACATACATGCTCCTTCAGTCACTTCTTGTCAGAAGATCCTAATCCAGTTCCAATTTGATGTATTTCGTCACTCCTGTTTTATGTTACAGTTCTTCGTGACATGTAACGTGCACTAGTAGTTGTAGCTGTCAGGTATGTGCATAGCAGTGTAGTTAGGTGTAGGCCTATGTGATCAGGTAACAAGGTCATACTGCAGAAAGTTAACGTTTCCATTCTCGTGTAAAGTAGTTGAAGCTGTGTGTGTTTGAGGGTAAAAGAGCGATAGGAACTTTAATCTCCGACAACTGAACGAAATCATTTTGTCACTCCAGGTGGAAGATCTTAACGCAGCAACTCGGTGCTTGAATGCCTTTAGACATGTTCCAGGAGCACTGGGCAGCACCTTGGAATATGGTGCATTCAGACGACAAGCTCGGTGGTCATCACACATGAAACCATGTCGTATTTTGGTGGTGAAAACACTAGAATAAGAGTAGCAGTCTGCAGAAGCGGTAGATTGTGAGGAAAATATGCCCTGGAGATTCTTATCAAGGTATGTCATTTCTGTAACAGTAAGCACGGAGCACATCAATCTGGAATAGTTACTACAACTGTAACATGTTTCTGTAACATTTGGAACATCGCTGAACACATTGTTTACCATTATCTGTACAGTTGCAGTTTTATTGTCTTGCACTTCAGACCTGCTGCATCATCTTGGTGGATAACAAAACATGTTCCCAGGATTTCTCCAGGAGCACTGGTGGCCGTGACTGACAGAACGGTTGTCATGCCTGCAGAAACGAAATATCTCTCAACAAAAAGCACTTGAAGAAACGATGGCTGGGATTGTTTCCTGATTCTGATCAGGAAGAGGAACAGATCAGGATGTGGTCAAGGTATACTTATCTGATAAACGCCAGTGTTGCATTTGAGAGATTCAGTGTTGCAGTTTCTACTGTTCATTAGGGCTAAGCTGGAGCTGCTAGTTCTGAATGGTGGCTGACAATTTACATGAGCATTGAAGTTGTAGGGACATTTAACTTTCAATAGACTTTCCCAGAATAATTGTAGCAGACATGATATGCAAGAAGTGTGAGAGCCCTTCCACCCTATAGGAAACATTGGGATGTCTCTTTACACCTCTTCATTCTCATCTATTAACTAACTTGAGGGTGTAAGGTTAGGTGGAATTCTGGGATTTGTTATGTGGCTAAGGAATATGTGTTGAGGTACTACAATAAATATGAATTCTACCTTTACCTGTCCTCTCCATTTAGTAATAGTGTTGCAGGATTGAGTACAAGCTTGCAATTGTTTGGGTTTGTGATTTTATTTTATTTATTTATTTATTTTTTAAAATCATCGTGACATATCAGTGATAGCTTGATTAAATATCTTATCAATCAACGTTGTTATATAGTTATTTGATAAATCATTTCCCAAGGGTGTACTAAATTAGGATTGTTGGGAAAAATATTATTTTTCTTTGTTGGTGTCATAATTAAAACACACAAGATCAATGTTTAAAATAAGGAAATTTTAACCTACAAAAGTAATTAAGTTCATAGCTATGTTACTATAATACACATTATAATCATTGTGCAAAAAGACTCAAGAATGTTAGAGTTTAAGTTTAATCATGAAAAGTCGAATTAGTTCTTTTGAAATTAATACTAAAAAAAATAATAGAAATGAGATTTTGTAAAATTATTCTAATAGCAAAAATATTATATAATTTGGAAAAAGAAATTTTGGAGGATATATATATATATATATATATTTATATATTTATATGCACACGAATATTTATGCACAAAGTAAAAAACTTAGATTTTTAATAGTTTTTTAATAAAATTAATAAATCTTTTATTATACTTTGATGCAAAATAATATTTTGGTTGGAATATATTCAATTCCTTGCTTCTTTAAATTTATAACTTCATAATCTAGCTTATCCTCATATTTTAAAAATTTGTTATAACTACCAATATAATCCTAACTATTTCTAATTTAGTTCTTATCTTAGCTTGCTATTGATCTTTTGATTTAAAAAAACCCTTATGAATAAATGATTTTAAATATTTAATATATTAAGATTTGAACCTATGTATTTTATTTTATTTTTTAAAATTACCATAAGTTAAAATTTTAATAATATTTTATTTTTTAATTCTCTTAATTTATACGTGATAAATATTATTATTCTTATATGATTTTAACATTTTTTTAGCTTCTTATTATAAAGATCTTAAAAGTATATCATCTACCATGTTTCTTATTCTATAATATATTTTAAATATTAGTTCAATCTTATATATTTTATCACAAATAAAATAGTTTTGTATTTCAATCTATTTTTAAAAAATTAATATTTATTATAATTTTTCCAAGCCAAATCACTTTGGAAAAAAATTAACTTGTCATGTTTTTTGTTTCTATGATAGAAAATATTATAATAAGTTTTTTCTTATAAGTTATTAATAATAGCTTCTATTTATATATATATATATATATATATATATATATATATAGTTATTTGATAAAAATGATTGATTTCTAACTTTTTAAATTTAATTCCATAAATATAAAATCTATTATCTTAATACATCTACAATATCAATTATCTTCATTTTTGTAATATAAGACTTCTTCTTACAATATATTTTTCAAACCTCATTGATGCAAAAGTACAACTAAAATAATAATTTGAAGTATGCATTGTCTTAACCACTATTTTTATTTTAAGTTAATAATAAAAAAATTTATAGATATAAATATTTTTTAACATATTTATCATAACTAATTTTTATGTTTAATTAATTTTTTTATTTTAGTATATTAAATAATAAATATTAAAATATTAAATTAATATCATCTTTAAATATATATATTTATAAATTTATTGAGCATATAATTATATTTATTAACCAACCTTAGTACATGAAACTAATAATTTAAATTTATTTATACATGCACCTTCAAATTCTTAAAATTTCTAAATTACTCAATTTTAATCTTAAATATGTATATTTAATTTAATTTGGTTTTTTAAAAATAATCGTCAATAAAAATTATAAAATATTGAGTTATAATTATAAATGCATCTTTACTAGCTTGCACATATTAAAAATTATAGTGGCATATGTTACTTTACTTTATCTTCTTTTTTTTTCTATTTAATTTATTTATTACCATTAATATACTCTTTATAATCCAAAACTAAAATATTAATTTTTTATTAGATGATATATTTGTTTTTTTTTAATTTAAAAAAATTCTATATTTTTCATATTGACATAGCTAAATTAATAGTAAAATAAGAGATTCTAACTTATCCTAATTAAATGAAGTTTATACCAATATATTCTTTTTTTATTCTTTTTTTTTTTTTTTAATTTTTTTTGAAAGTATTAAAGACAAGTAATATCATTTGGGACCCATTAAGTAGACACCCCTCTTTTATTGCATAAACACCCCTCCTATGATTTCTTTAATTTATTAAGATTTTTTAAAATATAACTATATATATATATATATATATATATATATATAATACTTCTTGTCATTTGTTTAAGTTGACTGCATAATTTTATAGATTATTTTCTTTGATATGGAATATACATCTATATTTCAATATGATATCAATCATTTAGGCACAAGAACAAAATATCAATTTTTTTGTTATTTTTTATTTATTTTTCATTATCCATCTTAAAAGTAATATAGTCATAAAAAAAAATATCATCATTAAAAAAATTCAAGTAGGAATGATATTGTTGTGTATATACATATCTTTAAATTATAAAATATTACAATTGGTATATATATATATATTTTAGATTTTTAAAGATTTTTAAATATTATTTATCTCTATACAACAACTTTACTATAGTATATTCTATAAGAAGGCATTATATATATATATAAAAATATATATATGAATATTTTCATCAAATAAATTAAAAGTTTATTGTATTTTTTACTATATCAATTCAAATTCTTGACTATTAATCAAAGTTTATAATAAGATTACAAATACTTCTATTTTAATAAAACTTCAGATTTTTTATAAAAAATATTAATTATAAATTATTTTAAATATTTTAAATACACATAAATTCTTTAATAAAAATTCAACTAAATTTTATACGTGATTGATGTATATGATTTGCATTTGATGATTTTAAAAGTTTTTGTAAAAACTAATGCTATTATATATATATATATATATATATATATATATTACTAAAAAATATTTTAAAATTTAAACTTATATAAATATTTAAAACTTAAAATATGTAAAAATATTTTAAAATTTAAATATTTATATATAACTTTTCAAACTTTATTTGTTATTTATTTTATTTTTTCATCTTATTATAAGTTGTATGATTAATAATTTAACTTTGAATTTGTATTTTAAAAACTAAAAGGTAAAAAAAATAAAAATAAAAATAAAAAACTATAAGATGTATTCTAAAGAACATCTAATTATTAAAGCAGAAGAATCAAAAGAGTCAAATCAAAAAGCTTTATAGTATTTTTTAATCACTATAAGAAACAAGAATGAATTTTGGATTTTAGTTAAGAAGCATATATAAGTATGATGCTAATTGAAGTATAAAAATAAAAGAAAATGCACAGTTATAATTTCAACCTACTTCAGCTAATATAAAAATTGCATAAAATATTTTAAAATTATATTTTTTACATTTGTTTTTTTTTTTTTTTTTTTTTTTTGTTTTGTTTTTTTCTTTTTCTTTTTCGTTTTTTTGGTTTTTTCAAAAACTTTAGTTAAAAATCTTATTGAATATCCTAATCTTGGCTACTATATTCTCTATTTATTTCAATAAGATATTTTTTAAAAATTCTGAGTCCATTAGTAATTTGATAGGTAAAGCAACTCTAAATACATCTAAAGTTATAATTATGTATTAGCTTTAAAACTTTATTTTTAAAAAATGATATTTTACGAAGAGATCATATTTTTTTTAAAAATATCATATTACACAATAAATTTTGGTACCATCGTCCCAAAACAGAAATATCCATAAAGAAAGCGCTTTTACATTTAATTATGCATCCTTTTTATTTTGGTATTGAGCATTGTGTTTGTGTGAATGCACTACTAGGCTTGCACCCACACCATGATAAAGCTCATATTAACCCTGACATCTCACCTATATTGCAATTATCAACACTGTAAAGAGACAGTTTTTTAAAACCATGAAGAGCTATCCAAGATATTTCTGCAGAATACAGTTTTACTGATAATTTTACACAAAGAGGATAGAAGGTGCCAAGTGTAGGAGACTAGAAGCTCACACAAGTGGAACATCCGCATCCATAGTTTAATACATCCAGTTATATAAAAAAATTGCTATTCAAGTCAAAAGGTATACTTGCCTAGCAACTTAGCACAGTTGTACACATGATTGGAGGTTCAGAAAGAGTTTTGTACCTGCAACGGAAATTAACCATAAGTCCTGCTCATGTATCACAACCTTTGAAACAAGTATCTGCCATCCAATTTAATATTTCCGCACTCCACTTCGTTTCCAACCAGTAAAATGAAGCTCACTCATGGGAGGCTTGGCGACAAGCAGAGCAATACTTAGGAACAAGCTTGGATCACTCTCAATACCACTGTTACAGGAAAATATTATGTGGATAAAGATTTGGTTCGATAGTCGGAAGAATCAAAAACTTACTGCGACATCAGAGACATGAAAATAAGTTGCAGGATCTACTGCAATACCCTGTTTCTTTTCAAGTATGCACATATAAAATCTCAATGATGAGCAATCCAATGTTCACATAGAAACGGAATCCAGCAGTAGCACTATTCAAATTGCTGAAACTGGAAGCAACGAGATGCGTACCGAGCACACAGTCGGAGACGAGAAGTGCAGAGCTCCTTCAGAGCTGATTTATTTATATTTCCTGTACGATAGTACATCGTGAATGAAGGTTGCGGCGCCTTTTAATCTTGTACACACCTTCAGCTTTACTGAGTTTCTCTGTGAAGACCGAGTATCAGATGGTGGTTTGCACAAAATGTGTTCGTGCCAACTATTTTGTCCGCTTATAAAATAGTATACGAAATTGCATTAGCCTGGTAGGTGACTATCTTCTCGAGCACCAAGGCAGGATCATTCCTATTGACGTAGTCCAACTCAAGATATGTTGGAGAGAGCCAAACAGGCCCTGCAAGTCACCGCCCAGCGCTGTACATGACACCAGGTGTCACCCACAAATATTTGTTCCTGTTTGACAAATGATACTAATTACACTCGTAAGTATTGCATTCCTAATTGGCCAAAAACTGAAAGAAGTTGTGAAGGTAAAACGAAATGCATGCAAGCTATCCTGGTGAATCTCTCAAAGACATATCATGTACTGAGAGTAAATGCATTTTTTGTGGCTAAGTGTAGTTTAGGTAATGGCAATAAAAAGGTGCCATTCTTTTCTATTGAACATAATAAATTTTCAAGGCCAAGATCATGTGTAGGCATCTACACCAGTTTCAGCGATCACTCTAAAATCTTAAACTAAGCTGAATGCTTCCAGAAAGTTCGAGAAGCAAACGAAGCATGAAGATAATCAGCTGAGCGTCCTTGTTCCCAACAACAGCACGAATCACAACACAAAACTTGAAGATGAACGAAGAGAAATTCGTTTACAAATCCCGTGTTGACTTGAGTTATATTTCCGCAGGAAAAGAAAAATAAGTCCACATTTCTCTCATGTTAATCATTTCTCTCAAATTGGGCGCCACCAGAACACTCTTTTTACAGCAAAACGACATAACCCACACCTGCAACGAAACGCAATTCATGCAAGATCATGAGAAACCTATGAAGCACACGATCTGGAACAGGGAAACTTGGGTTAAAAGTGGACCCAGCGCCGCATCACCAGATCGCATTGGAACCCTAAATGCTCAGAACCTACATGAGACGATCTCCTTCTTCCTCAATTCGCACCCACAAATGTCCCAGATATTCGTGAATGGGAAGAAACAAAACACGAACAAAACAAAAACAAAAAAGCTCAATGTTGCGGAGCAAGCAAAGCAGCGTCGGAAGGAGACGGGTTCTGGGACCTCGCCGGGTATCGTCCGGGGTATCTGATTAGGTTGATACCCGAGTATCCGAGAAAATTCTCCAAATTACATAACTTACTATTTTTTATTAACTTGGCGATAAGTAGACTTGAATCCTGTATTGTTGTTGTTGTTGTTGTTTTTTTTAAAGATAGAATAAGCAATCATTGTGTTGACCATCTACGTCCTATTCCATTTTTTGATAATTTTTTGTTTTTTATTTGGTTGTTTTTATCATTTTTACTATATTATTGAACCACATGATGTAATTATAATCTAATAGATATGCTTGGTCATAATCCTAGGTTTCTTAGTCAAATCTAAGTACATTTCTTTGTATCCAAATAGTCTACATGCATATTCTTTGAAGTAAGATTTAGAGTGTCTTAAATTTTTTAAATTGTTAGTTTAGGTTTTTTTTTTTTTTTTTTTTTTTTTTTTTTGTTGAAATGACTATATTTTGAAAGACTCTATTAGAAAAATTGCCATGGTCTTTATTTTGTTGGACTTATAGCTTATATTTTTAAACAATCATGTTTCTTAGTTGATAATATTTGTACTTGTAAGTAATTTTTAAATCTAAAGAACACCATTTATATTATGGGAAAAAAATTACATTAAAAAAATAATTTTATATTGATTTATCTTTTATATATCTTAACAAATAATCCTCAATGCCAAATTAACCACATAAATTATTTCTATTTTTGCTCAAATCTGTAATTACACATCTTTCTTGTTAAATTAGTAATTTGGATATAATTTGCCATTCTATTTGGCTATTTTAAGGTATTTTTATTCTTCAAAAATCTAATAAAATTTTAATTTCATTCAATAAAATATGTCTAAAGCTTTAATCTTAACTTCTATTTATATATGAGATAGTAAAAAGAAAAATTAGACACTAGTCTGTAAAATAATTTTGAATCTATAATTTTTGCTTTATTTTATTTTATTTTTTTATATATTTTACTTTAAAAAATTAGATTATTTTAAAAAAATATAATTTTAATACATGCAAAATTATTGTGTTTGTTAACATTCAATTCATAGAAAATTCTTGATTCTAACAAATATACAATTTAATTTTAATCTCAAATTTTTAGATTTTTATAAATTTTTAATATAAAATATTATTTATATTTAGTAAATTTACTAATAAATTTATATATATATATATATATATATATATATTTGTAGAGTTTTATTTATTTATTATAAAATCTAATCTAATTTTTTAACTTAAGATATTAAATACAATCACATGACAAATGAAATTTTATGATTAAAATATATATTTTTAATATAGTGCCAAATTTAATAGTCTTGCAATTGTATACCAAATTTTTTTTTTTTCCAATTAGAAGGAGGAATCTTTTTATATTAATGTTATATATTTTTTTAATTTTTACATATTATTTTTAAAAGTTGAGCGATTGTGTTCAATTAGATATGTCTTTCTATAAGAAAAAGATTTTGTACTACTTAGAAGTTTTGCATGGTCTAAGATAAAAGTGATAAATCCTTCTTATTCATATTTTTCTTAATTGAATAAGTGTTTATATCTTAGATTTTTTATTTTTAATTAAATCAAGAATTTAAGTAAGATTTAGCTATGATTTTTTAAATATTTTCAACTTAGTTAGTGTTTGTGTATGTCTAATAAAATTTTAATTATTAGATTTTCCAAATTTTACTATTAATCAGAAAAAAATGTTCTAGAATAGATTCTTTTGGATCTATAATTCCTAGATTTCTTTCATTTTTTTGTTTGAAGCTTGCTTTTCAAACAATCTTGGTTCTACTTCTTGCTTAGGTGTTGCTCTAATAGAAGTTTCAAATCATAGATCAAACTATCTTAATATCTTTTAAAAAATCCACCTACATAAAGATAAAGTAATACAAGAAAATAAAATAAGATGTTTACTATGATGGTTTTTCTAACTAAATTTAATCTTGTTGTACACAAGTGGTTTGATTTATAATACGTAATATATAAAAATAAATAAATAAAATTAATCTACAATTTGAATTTAAAAATGAGTCTAATGAATGAACTAAGTAATTCTCTAGATACATTCCAATTAAACATATTTGCCTAGTAAAATTTTAGAGATTGATCATTTTACTAATATATGGCAAATTTAATCTAATTTATATCATATCTAGATACTAGGCTAAATTTATATAAAATATTAATCATAATATAGATTAAGTTTTTTTCACTTCTAAATATAAAATATCCTTTTTGAAGCATATTAAAGTTGAATAGAGAGTACTATTAGAAGAAGTTAAAAAACGGCAACAATTTTTTAAATTTTATAGAAAATAATAATTTTAAAAGATATATATATATATATATATATGTGTGTGTGTGTGTGTGTGTGTGTGTGTGTGTGTGTTCTTCTTCAAATATAGGTAATTCAAGTGAGTCAAAAGTATTATTTTATATCCCATATTATCTAATAAATACTTTAATTTCTTTCTACTATATAAGAATCTACAAGTTAAAACTTTTATATTGAATATGTTTGATATACCTTCTCCTTTTTTAAATAACCTTTTGTAATTAGAGAAATTATCGTCTTTTTTCTTCATCATATTTCAATCTTTTTCAAAAATTTATGAAACTCCTTTTAATAATTTATCCATAAGATTGGTTCAAATTTATTTTATTATAGTAATTTTTAGATATATAAATTATATTTATATTTAACTTTTATTTTAAGACTTCTTCAAAAATATTCTATTACCATTAGTTTCACAATAATAAATCTATATTTTTTATTAGATACTTTATAGATATATGAAAATTTGACCATCTTATCAAGGACACAAGAATATAAAATAAGAGACTTGAACCAAAAAAAGGTTTCAATAAGAAACCAACAAGGACTTGAATTATATTGATGAATATACAAACAACACCAAAAAAGATGAGTTAGAATTATTATTATTATTATTATTATTATTTTACTAGCAATAAAAAAAAACTTCAAAAATATCCAATTAAGAATAATATGTTTATTTAGATTTATACTATCTTTCAAAAGAACTAGATCTATACATTATTAAATGTTCCTTAAAGTTGATATATCTAATTTAATCTATGTTATAAGTCTATAGATATTTTTAAATTTTAAATTTCTTATATATTTTTTAATTTTAGAACTAAGTTTATTGAGAGATGAATTATATAATTGCTTAACTTGTCCTTCACAATAATATTTTGGTACTATCATTTTTACTTTAGTATAATATTTGAATGCTTCAATTATGCTTTGCTATCTACATGAATTTGACATCAAAATTTTTAAGAAAATATTCTTTGAATTTTGATTTTAATGTATATATATATATATATATATATTTAATTAAAACTAATTTTCTCTCAAGTTTGTTTCCAATGTGACATACTGCACTTATCAATCTATAAACAATCTGTTCTATTCTTCATAGTGATTTTTTGTATATTAATATGTCTTCTCCTCTCTCCTCTTTTTTGTCCCCCCTTTTGCCTCTCTCCCTCAATCTATCCTCCTCCCCCCCTCCCTTTGTGGTAGGCTACTTGCTTAAAATCCCAAACTTGAAGTATTTAAATAAAAAGTCATCTAATAGAAAATTATTATAAATAAATTATTTTATATTTTCTTAATGATAGAATTAGTCATCTATAAATCAAAGTTTTAATCTTCTATATAATTCAATGCTAAATAAATTTAAGCTATATTTTTTTATTATTTTATTTTATCTTCTTCTATAATTTTTCTATTTTTAATAATTCTCTACAAAACAACAATAAGATATTTCTTAAATAAATCCATAAAAATAATCTATGTAAAAGATGTTTTTAAAAAAATAATAAAAATCACTTATTAATAGGCTTTCATTCAAAGAATAAGCCTTGTACTATGTAAACTAATTCCTATATCTATTTTTTAAATACTTCAAACAAGAAGTAAGTTATTAATTAAGAAGTAGTTAAAGGATGTATTTTAGCCATAATAATGTTGTCATCTACTAAAATCTCTCACAAATTATTATATATTAAGAGTCCCACATACTTATGCATAAATATTTTAATTTGATACTGAGTATTCAATTGAATTTTCAATTTAAATGTTCTAAATATGACATAGAAGTGAAGCTTGCTTCAAAACTCTTTTTTTTATTTTTATCTTCCTTATAATTTTAATTTTGAAATTAATAAAATAAAAATAACATATAAAATGTAATTTTTAAAAGATGTAATTATACTTTAATGCATAACAACAAAAAAGATAAAGAAACTTGCTGTTTTTTTCAATTAAAGCTAATATAAAAATCATGTATTAAACACAAAAACATATATGTACTGGAAATAAATGATCGAGGTTTGATAAACTTACTGCTTGAAATGAAATTACATATAATCTCATAAAAGTTCATGTACAAATTATTTTTTGAAGTTTGAATATTTGTGAAAGCAATGTCATAATTATACAAAAAAGATCCTTACAGATATTTTCGTAAATTTATTATTAATATATAATTACAAATATAATATTAATTATTTAGATTTTATATGCCATAATATGATGTGATAGTATTACCACACTCTTAGCCATTCTTGAAATACATTAAAAGCTCCTCATAACACTGTGTAATCCATGGGAAGATTTATGCATCAAAATTGACATAATTTAACAACAAATAAATTTATTATGTAATAATAAGAATAATGTGTATATATATATATATATATATATATATTACATGTAGAGTTTATATTTTAAGTTCTAAACTTGTTGATTTTATAAATTTTATATTCTCAAATTGATGTGTGTTAATTTATACATTAATCTGCATTCACTGTTTGAATTTCAACGAGCACCTGTTCTTAATTGGATGGAGTTGGTTTAAACTTCAAAAAAATATTTTTAAATATATAAAAAGGTATTACATGAAATTTTCAAATGCAAAATTTATTGTGCATTGACCATCAGAAGTTATTTTATATGTATTTTAAAAATTGAGATGTCTGTAAATTTTCATTAAGTGTGGAAAAATATCAAACTATGAAACAATAAAAACTAAAATAAATTACAAAAGATTTATTTTCTTTTTATGCACAATTTGTTTTGAATTTTAAAATAAGTAAAAAGAAAAGGGGAAAAACAAAAAATTCAAGAACATTATTCTTTCAATCAATGCATATTCAAATCAATCCATTCAATATCACCTTTTCAACATCCAAAAGGACAGTATATTATATTTCTTTTGGTTGAATTGCACATCTTCAAAAAAGGAAAAAAAACAAAACAAAACAAAAAAAAAAAAAAAAAAAAAATACATCTTTGACATTTTTCATCATGGTGAGCACTTTCCTACCAACAATCTAAATAATAAGGAAGGAGGGTTTTCATATGTGACACACACAACAAAGTTAAAAAATAGAAAGCCACACAAATTATTTTATCCTTCCAAATTCTACTTTTTTTTTTCACAATAAGAGCACTAATATTTGGTCACATAAAACCTCTCTAAGCCAAAAAAGAAAATAAAAATAAGAATTCATTTAAGGCTACTTAATAAAATAAATTCAAAAAATCCCAAAATAAAGCAAAGAAAAATAAAATAAAAAATAAAAAAATAAAAAAATCCCATAAATAAAAAGAGGCACATTTTGATTCATCTCCATGTATCCCTAAACCCTAAAACCTGTGTCAAAGAAAATGTTTACATGCAGATGAACCAAAATTCATACAAGCAAATGAGTCACACTTGACAACACACACACACACACACACACATATATATATATATATATAGACATAGACATGGAGATGAATGGAAACTCATTCGAAATAAAAGCGGTACATTATTAGAGCATGAAAGACAATGAAGACATGGAGACGAGCACCCCCAGACCCGAGACGACGATGGAGACCCGATGAATGTAGATGACATCTATCCAACAACACATCCAACACCCAACAGTCACGGGGACATGACAGCCAACAAGAGACGACGACAAAGAGGAAGAGGACGAAGACGAAGAACATGGTGATAGTAATGCGCATTCAACACAGAAACGATAGGCAGTGGAAGCAGGGGCTACAAGGACGACAACCAGGAGGAGGAGGCAGAAAAGAAAGAGAGGGAATTGGCTTTCGACCCGTTTGGACATGAAGGAGGAAGGGAAGGAATTGAGAGAGGGAGGGAGGGAGGGAAACGGAGAGATGGGGAGGAGGGGGGACGGGGTCACATGATTGTCGAATAATTGCAGCTCCGCCACGCGATGCTGCGATGCTGCCAGGGAGGGAATCAGCCCTGGAATCCTGCGCTAATGCTCAGAGACAAGACCATTTCGTGGAAACCTCACCGAACCCCAGTGCCACCAGATGCAGACAACGCCATCTCGCTTTTGGCTTGTTTTACATGGAGCTACGCGACGAGCTTCGCATACGTCGTTGCTGCTGGACCAGCTGAAGCCTTGCTGGATTTAGAAAAATGAACTTGTCGTTTTCTGACTTACAGTAACCCCTGATCAGAGAGTATGACTCTCTTTATTCTTTCCCACTAATTTAAGCGTCCGGATTTGTTACTCTTCAACTTCTAGAATGGAGAGTTTTGTCTTGTTAAAGGCGGTCCTTGGCTTTAGCGGCAAAACCCCGCTTTCCATGTGTGTGGCGCTTTGACCGAGACTGGGTCTTGCTATCAAGCAGTTAGTGAACAGATGGTGTGTAATAATTTCCGTCATGTGGCTCCAGCTCTGCTCATGGATGACATCAGAAGCCTAAGCCTCTGAGAATCGTGCTAATCTATTCTACAGATTCCCCCAAACGAACAGTTTCCACTTGTCATTAAAAAAAATATATTCTACTTATTAAAATGGTCAGGGAGCATGCATGAATGGTTTCAACCACGTTGGTTTTAGAGGTTCGATGTAAGCGGCGGTTTGAAAAATCTCTAGGTTTGCGCAGACCGTTTCGCTAATACAAAATTGCGTATTAACATGAGCCGTTTTGACCACCTCCCCTTTCCTTGGCTGTGAAGTACAAACAGAAACGTGTACTGTTGGTATAATGACTGTTCTTTTTCACAGACAAGCACAGGACACTAGACCACCATAAGACTTCAAAAGTTCTATCACTAGTAGACAAATGTGAATTGAACAGTGGGGATTGTCAGGACATAAAAAATTCCCCACGGGCCTTGAAGCTGAGCAGAGCTTTGCCAGGAGATGGACTTTCGGATGATGGTGCGCAGTGTTCCCCAGCACATAGCGTGAGACTACTTTTTGAAGATTTTCTCCCCGGAGTTCGCTGCTAATACCGCTAGGATCTTTACGAAAAGATCAATGGGTTCGGTGCCTGGGACCGATGTCACAGTGGATGAGAAACCGGGGAAAAGGAGTGAAATTGAACATGCTACGGTCGCGAAGGGGTGAGTGATATAGGCAGCCGCCTTTCCTCATCTTTTGTGAAACCCAACAGTTGAGCAGAAAGCGTTGTGCTGCACCCTCTTGTGAAGGCGAGCGCTTCCTGCGAGGAATGTCAGCCCCCATTCTCCGCCTCGCTCCGCTTGGAACTTTTGCAAGCTCTTGCGAGGCTACTGCATGGTTGAGAGTTTGTTCGCACCAGGAAGGGGATTGCGGTGCAAGCTTTTCTCCGCATCTCTTTCGAATGCTCAAGTGAGGATCATGGAAACAAAAGGGTTTAGAGAGTAGTGATAGGAAGGAGAAAGTTGCGAAAGAAGATCTTTGGGGCTGCGAAACTGTGATCTTGCGGTGCTAGTGCGAGGGTGTGAGTGTTGACCTCATCCTCGTGGATAGAGGGACTGGGACGTCGTTCTCTGAAGTTCAGCGAAACTCTTCTTCCAGTCATGAGCTCATCACGCTCACACGATCGGTGAGTGTGTAGATTGCTCTCATCAATGTTTGTGGTCTCTGTGAGCGATGTTCTTGTGCACACCTTCACGAAAAAGGTTGTCGACCTTCAATGCCCTCGAAAAACAGTCACAAGGCTTTTGAAGTGGGCGATTCGAATCATTGATGCGCTCTCTATGCAGCTACATTTCAATTTCCTCGATAACTGCTTCGTAATCGGAAAATCAAGGTTTTTGGACGCTGGTGTTAGATTCACCAGCTGTTGTGTAGAGGGTTCATTGATTGTCGTTACAGAACTACATGTGCATGTTCAGAAGGGAAAAAGAAAAGAAAAAAGGGAATTCCAGGAGGTTCTCCATGAATATCTCACGAAGTCTAACTGCTTGTTTCCGTAATTGTGGTACTACAGGTGGTGGAGCTCGGAGACGGTTGCTGTTGTGACTGGAGCTAATAAGGGCATTGGGTTCGAAATCGTGCGTAGGCTAGCACTGGAAGGTCTGACTGTCGTACTCACTGCGCGTAATGAGAGCCGTGGAATCACGGCGACCCAAGATCTTCATGCCCAAGGTTTAGATAATGTCGTCTTCCGCCAGCTTGACATAAGCAGCCAGGAATCTGTGAACGATTTCGCAGACTGGATTCAGGATACCTACTGCGGCCTAGACATCCTCGTCAACAACGCTGCGGTTTACCATAATGACAACTCGTACGAAAACGCTGCCGAATCCATGAGTGTCAATTACAGGGGCACTATCGACGTGATCGAAGCGCTTCTGCCGATGCTCAAAAGCTCCCATGCAGGAGCAAGGATTGTCACACTCAGCTCCTGGGCAGGACTGTTGCGAGTAAAAACACACACCCACCCCCCCTCCATCGGTCCATTGTGCTTCATTTTAAATTGATGTTTTTTTTGTTTTTCACTTCCCACAAATGTCCACAACACACATGTCACACGATTCCACTCATCATCGTCAATGCGGTGGCCGTGCAGTACCTCAACGATGACAATTTACGAAACCAGCTCATGGATGCCACCGAATTCGACAAAGAGTTCTTAAACAGGACAGCCGAGAAGTATCTGCAAGCGTGTCGCAACGGGGAGGGGATTCACTACGCCAACAACCCTTATCGAATGTCAAAGGCGCTCATCAACGGCTACTTGCGCCTGCTCACACTCCGACTACCCAACCGGCGAGACGGCCACAAAATCTATGTCCACAACACCCACCCGGGGTTCGTGCAGACTGACATGTACTGGAAGTTCAGGCGCCAGATCGACGACGAGACTTACGAAGCCCAAGTGGCGAGCGGGAGGTTTGGCAGCGACCAACTGATCGGCGTGGAAGAAGGTGCCGAGACTCCAGTCAGGCTGTGCCTGACGTCTGATCCTCTCCCCTCCGGCCGCTTATGGTGCAAGCATCAGGAGCTCAGCTACATCTAACTCACCAACTCCACTCTCTTGCATTCACTGGCATGCTTCTCTCTCTCTCGCTCGCTCGCTCGCTCTCTATCTCTGTCTCGCCTTCTCAGTCCATGGATCGATGTACCTCACCCCACGATCCGAGTTCTGGTGCACGAGGCGTGTAAATTATGCTCCGATGTAGAGTTATGAGGGTGTGCTGGATCGGTCACTCTTAACCAACCTTGACAGCATTCGAACACCGGAGAAAGAATGTTGAAAAAGCTTTAGTTACTGAGCCACATGAGGTGGAGGCTCCACGGAGCGGTGAGTCCACATGGTGATGGATCCTGCAGGCCGTGGCGATGATGCAGACAACAACATGATCCCGTGCTGGTTTCATTCCTTGTTTTCCTCTTGTCGGTAGTTCTAGACTTGAGTCTTGCCCTTGCGCTGTTGCCCCTCAGCTTCTTTGCAACAGCGCGGAACTTGCCCCCGTTGCAAAAAGTCAATTAGGATTGTTGACTTTTCTTAGGTACCACCATATTAGGGATTGTTGTCTAGCTTCTTTTTTATATGAATATGTTGTTGATGACGATGAGTTTGTCTTTCTTTGGAATGCTGTGGGTTTCATTCATATTGGTGACACATTTGGTTGCTTTTACTGAGATGCATTGGCTTGGCAGTATATCTTGTTAATTGTCTGTTTAATTTCTATTAAAATGTTATAATCACTAGATGTATGATAGATATAATTGTTTTGTACTCATTTGGTACAGGGTATTCATTATACAGTTGTACAACCAACCTATTATATATGATTGTTTACAACTTTAATGAATACTTTTATTCTTTTAACATCTATTTATAAAAAAAGTTACAATTAGAAAATGTACAATTAGTAATGCAAATACATATTTGACAGCTAAGCCTACCTTGGGAGTGTGGAGTGAGCTTAAAATTGATGATTGGAATTGATTTGACTAATGGGATACATTAGTATGGACCAATACATCCTGTTCCTACAACCACTTCAGGATGATGAAGAGTAAAAAGTTTATGCTAATGAGACTTATGTGGATGTCAAACTATTGCTGAATAATTCACTGTTTTTTATGTGATGTAAATTATTTGTAATTATATTTTGAAACAAGATGCTAAGTTTATTAAAATAAAATGTCTCAAACTTTGAACCAAATGCCACTGTGAAATTTGCTAGATTTTCTTTATTTCATTTTATTTTATTTTTTAAACTAATATTTATTAATTTCCAAACGTTCCATTAAAATATCAGCACTGAATTTTGCAGTAGTCATAAAATCATTTTAATTAAAATGTACAGACATGCATATAATTTCTTTTTATTCTTCTAGCATCTACATCACATAATCATACTGCTGTATCATGTTTTTTTTTGGATCTGGCAACTACAAGTAATCAAGCATTTCTCAAGAGCAAACAAAATTGGTGTATAGATGTTATTTGACATTTATGTGTTTGAGTAAATATTATTCAGAAGGTCTTCTAGAACACTATAAAAGGGGAAAAAATAATTAAAAAAAGAAAAAGAGTACAATGGATGTATTATATTAATATAAAAAATATTCATGTAACTATATATATATATATATATATATATATAAAGGATAAATTTTGAAAATTTTCTGTAGATTTGTTGAATTTGTTGGGTTATCTTATGATGTCAATGTATGGATCACAACTGTGTTCTGTAATTTCTGTTTTCAAAGCAAATGTGCTAATTGCATAAGATGATTATCATTCACAAAATATTAAATAGAAAAAATTTCAGATTATGCTATTCCTGAAAAGTAAACATTTTACTTTTCAGGAATATTACCATGAGATTTTTAAGTAACATTGGTCAAGTTTCAAAAACACAAACAAAGCTCAAAAGTAATTAAAAAGAAATAATTCTAAATGCTAGTGCAAGAAGCTTGCACTTAACTTCATATTTGGCAACAATCATTGGTTATTAATGTCAACTCTATTTTTTCTGATTATTTTTCAATTTTTTTTGTAATACTATGACATATTACTCAAATATATAAATTATTTCTTTATTTTAAGTTTTTTTTAGAGTTGTGAAATTATTTCATACACAAATCATTATCTATACAATACAGTTACAAATCATTTATCAGTCAAGTACCAACTGAAAATGCAATTCATATTTCATCTTTCTTTTTTAAGTAATAATGGCTCACGACCAAAATGATGAATATTATCTAATTCATTTCCAATGAATTTTTTCCCAAACTCAGCTTTACTATTTAAATTTACATTCTAACGCTTAATATTTTTGTTCAATTTCTCTATGCTACGGTCTATTAGAATTAATATCATAGTTTATTAGATTAAATATAATAGTTTATTCGTTTTTGGTAAGTAGTATTCATTAAATTCAATCTAATAGTCACTATGCTTAAATCACACTCATTCTTCATTAGAAAGGTTAGATTTTTAACAACCTACATAGTATATGTATTACTTCTTACAACTTTGTATTAAGATCTTCTTTCAATTTAAAAAATCACAATATTAAATTTCATTAGTTAGTAATTGAACTAACAATTTCTTTAATTTTTTTTAAAACGGGAAATTTTTAAATACTTTTTGCCTATATATACATGTAAACATATACACATATTTATTCATACATGCATAAAAATAAAAATAAAGTTAATATAATAAAATAAATATACTAAAAATGATTACTTATATAATTAATTACTTTTATTTGGAAAAGTTACATAATTTTTTTACTTATTGAAAACAAGTGTGGAAGCAATATTTTGTACCTTTGTTATACTTATTATTATATAGATGAATAAATTACTTTATTTTCCAAACTTTAATACTTACTTTATACAAGAATGTATGATCTATCTAAATTGACCTTTCTTGGGCTGTTTATATTTCATATCACTTTTTATCATCTCTTTAGTGAGTCTTAATTATCAAGTATTGAACACATTATTAGAAATCATTGACCGAATTTTTAATATTTAGAAATTCATAAAAATTATTCACTATGAAGAAACAAATGAAGAATTAAAGCAAAAAGATTGTAACACAAATGGATGATAAATTTTATAAATCTTAATGTATCTAAATTCATAAAAATAATTTGAAATAATAATTTAAAAAATGATTATTATTTTTTTAAATAAGTAGATTAAATATTTGATTAATCATTCTTATTAATAATTTTAAAGTTTTAGAATGTTCTTTATGTGAAATGCTTTTTAATTAAAAATATATACAATAAAAATCTCTAGGAACCTCAAAATTTATGATGATATTTATATAACTTAATAATTTATTATATCTAATTTACGCTAGTGAATTTTGTAATCAGAAAATATATTTTCAATATTTTAAAAAAAATAATAAAGCATACACATCATATTTTGAAGTTTACAGTTTTGGTTAGTCAATCAACCAAGATTATAATGTTGGTCTTTAATTTCATATTTATATATATATATATATATATATAATATTATTTTTAAATATTTCATCACAAAACCTAGCTAATGCTTATGCATTTGCATATATAGTGAAATGTTTGTATCCTCCCCATTCTATATCTCTATGAGAGATATTGAAAGAAAATAGACTACTGTTCCAATAAATTCTAAGTTAGGTGTTGTTATAACTAGATTAGTTTACAGATTCAGAAATAAATAAATAAACTTGAGGGATAAAATAAATAAATCTTTACATTATTTTTAATATGTATATATTACAAAAAAATTGAACATTTCAAATTCAAAGATGGCTTGTTCAACTTTGATGATTTTTTTGTTCAGTTGAGGAACATGAATCCCACAAAACTTAAGTTCTTATTTACACAAAATGACCTTATAGTGGAACAATTTGATATTGAGAAGACAATGGAATTAACCTCTAATAATTATGGGGTGTTATGGATGTAAAATCACAGATTATAACTATTGATTAATTTAAAAATAAATAAATTTACAGGCATAAGACATATGTGTTAGAACTGAATTATCTTGTCTAGAAGCAGATAGACTTTTTAATGCATTCTTAATATTGATGGATTTTGTCAAAAATCATCAGTTTCAGTGGACTTGACTTATTCTGAGTCATTATAAATAATCAACACAAACTCAAAAAAAGAAGTTGGTTGTGTCTTCAAATTAAGTCATATTAATAAATTTAAATAAAAAGGTAATAATTTTTTATTTATGTATCCAAGTAGAAAAATTGGATCATCAAATACAATATAAATATTATAACATCAATGAAAATTAAATAAGATTCTTTCTTATTCATCCAATTCATGCAAAATATACAAGTTAAAAAAAACTGTAAATGTATATTTGAATATATATATATATATATATAACTCTCTTATCAAATTCTTTTTTAATGATAATGGAATTAGTTACTTTAGATTAAAAGTTTAAAAATAAATTCCATGGATGTATTCTTAAGAGACATTGTAAAATAATCAATTCCAACAATCTTCTATCACAGATTTTTAGAAAAACTACTGCATTTTTTTCAACATTTGTAATTGCAAATGGATCTAGATAAATTCAATTAACATGCTTCAAGTTGACATTTGACTATTTTTAAAAACTTTCTTACATCAGAACCATTACATGAGAATGTTGAATCTCATACTTGAAACTAGTAATACTGTTTTGGATATTTACCGTATACAATCAAAGCCTATAAGCAGGCCTTTGTAATCCAGGCATTTACAAGAAATATTGGATATAAATTAAATCCAGCTATGTATGAATCTAAGTTTTGACACATACTCCAAAAATATCACAAGAAATTGCTAATAGGTGACATAAAAATTTCTTTAGACTATGTTAGATTTTTTGCAATCATGAAAATATTATGTTTCTTTCATTGTAAAATGTACGTGAGACATAAATTTGTTAAATCGCTATAAAAATTGGTCTTTTTAAAGTTTAGTAACATAAAGTTTGCTACAACAAGTATCTTTAAAAAAAATATTTGGAAACGTAGGTGCAATTGTTGTCTTAAAAAAATCTTTATTTTTGTAATTGTTAATGAATACCAAGTATGCTAATTAAATTTGATTAATACTTATATATATGTTAGCATCATTATATTTTTTTTTATTAATTGGAAAAAATGTAATAATTAATTATTAGTGATAAGTCCCAACTCCAATGGAAGATTGGGTGGTAGTTCATTAAAAGATGTATCATTGCAATAGTTGGAATATACACAAATATATATGTAAAAATATACACTTGTTAATATTAATAATTGAAAATAAAATTTTCTACAAGCAAGATTCTCTCAAGGAATTTAATAATAAATCCACCAACTTTCTTGATATTGACAATAATGACATCATGCAAGTATAGAAATAGTTGGTAAATTATATTTATATCCTCATCAAACTCATTGATATTTTAAAAAGATCCTTCAACTCTACTAAGCTTGTAAGTGTGCAAGTATCAATATTAAGCTACTCACTAGACTTCTCTTGCTTGTTAATAAGAGTTCTACAACCTTGAAGTTTCTTAAAAATAATATTAACAAGTTTATTAATATAGCAAATAATGATAGTACATATTCACCAAGAGTTGCTAGAAATATTCAAATGGCTAGGAGGGAGTTCATAAATATAATTAATTAGTACAATATGGTACTTAATTAATCAATCAAGTATCTTATCCATATTAATCAATTGTGAAAGAATAAAGAATAAGTAAATAAAATCCATGATATTGCTAAAGAATTGATGTTTATACAAGTGACTAACTATCTTGGTCAAAGACTTCAACCACATCTCTAAGTTTATATAGACATTTTATTGTGAAATTTTTTTGATGCAAACAACACTCAATTTTAGAAAACAATGACTTGCTTCTTACAATAGAGATGGTGCAACTTAAAAGACAACCAATCATGTTGGCAATCCTATAGAATGAGGCAACAATATTCTTGTTGAATAAGCACTTTAAATACATATGAAGTCATAATTCTTAGTATGTAGTTTTATTAAATGCAATAGCAAATAATTATGTAGATTGTAAGAGTTGGAAGAACAAATAAAGGTTATTAGTTGCAAAGATACAAACAAAGGTGGGAATATTGTTCTTGTACCAATCTAACAAGCTCCTTGTACCTATCATGATTATGTTTACATAAAATAGATTACTTTTTATTTTTTCACATGTCAAAGACTCAATAACATTAAAGTGGTCTTCTTTTTTTATAGTGTATTAATTTTGGATGCAAAGTCAAAAGTAAGATCCAATGCATATACCAAAAATAAGGTAGAACACCAAGACTACAAAGCTAATTGTGGCACACCTTCCTATTTGTGCCACATGGCAAAAAATAAATCTTGTTTGTAAAAACTTGTAGTCCTTCACTGTTGGTCATGGATTCTCTAGGTAGTCAATTTGAAGCTGCAAGTTTAAAGCAAAAAATTTCCTATCTTGTTAACTTTTTTTTTTGAATCATGTTAATGGTAAATTTTGCACAATAATTTTAGTACCTTGTATTTTTGTAATATTGTATATCTTATTACTTCACTCATTCCGTAAACCAAAAAAACGTTTTTAGTATCTGAAGAGTGAAAATCAATTTGATTGCAATTATTTTTATTTATTTTTATTTTTATTTTTTGTTGTTGTGAAGTTGCCAATTTTAAAATTTTATTTGTTTTTTTTAAATTTTAATTTATTGATTACAATATATTTAAATTTTAAGAATTGAATGTTGAATTTAGATACATGGACCAATACACATGCTTTTAACAGTCTTATTAGAAATGAATGACTCCTTTTTAGCAGACCAAATTTGTGTACAAATTACTCTGCCTAAAAAATTCAAATTGAATGAATATGTATATGTAAATAATAAATAAGTAAATAAACGAGTGGCTTCTTTTGTGAATACATTATACAAAGGAATATTATCATTATATCAGAATTGCAAAAACATACAAATTTCGTGACATATTTCAATAAGTTTAAAATAAAAATAAGCATGACTTCCAGGTAGATTTGTACTTTTGTTGAAACTACAAGATACATTAAAATTGAGCATTGATTTTAACAATTAAAAATGATTGACCAGCTATGTCACAATTTCAAAAATTGGTTTAGTAACAGATTAAATTCCTCATTACTCGACACACAAGCAAATAAAAGGGAACATGAGTTAAGCACTTTTGGCTCTTTTATCTTTTCTTTTTTTTTATGTTGTTTGTTTCTTTTATAGTTATTATAAAACCATAAATAAGACCTTTCGACAATGAGTTGAGACCCCCAGAAGTAGAAATTATCACTTTTCATTCAACGTGCTAATAAAAATAGCTTCCAGTGCTTCATTCCAAAACTCAACCCTATTTGTTTGAGCAATATCATGCAATATCATACTGGGTTTACTCACATGAGGACATAAAACCCAGCTTGAGTTTCACTGCTAACTTTAATCTCAAGTGAGGCTAAGCTTTACACCACCGGCGCCTCCAAGGTTGGGGGTTCTCATGTCAGCACTTGCCAACACGGCAGTCCACGTCAACCACTGGCCACATTATCCGTCCACGTCACACACCCCACACCAATATCGCAAGTTGACATGGAGAAAGGAGGATCGAACTACGAGTACACGGCAGTTGAGCTCTAACAAGTCCAGCGGCGTTTCCAAGGAATTTGAAGGTGCCCATTCTGTTGTATAAAAAAGCTACACGGTTCTCATAAGCAAAGTAAAGAAGTGCTGCTTTTCGAACCTCCATCGATAAAGCTTCCACCTCTGTCAAGCACGGCAGCCGCAAAAAACACAACGGTGCGGTAAGGTCACAATTAGTAGACAGTATTCTATACTGGAGACTAGTGTACTATACTGAATACTTCTCCCAATATTCCCACTAGAACACTAGTCTTCATCCTTGAATTAAATTTCATCCATAGAGAAAATTCATCTATTTTGAACAGATATATGTGAATGATTTAGGGTTCCAATCTCTTTTTTGGGTGTTGTATTGTTGGGGAGCTCTCTGGGAGTTCTTCCACTACTTCTTCAATTTTGAAAAGGTGTGTAATTTCTTCTCTTGATTTGTATTTGTTTGTTGCTTTTTATTTGCTCTTCACATGTTTCTTGTTTGGTTTTACAATCTGGTTTGTTTGATTTAGTTATGGAGGTGTGGCATGATTGCCGCTATGGTTGGACATTGATACAAGGACTGCGGCGGGCTTTGGCGAGGTGCTAAAGCAAGCTCCAATGGAGGCTTGGTTGTAAGCCTTGCTTTTTTCCTAATAGTTTGGATAGATAGATGTATATTTTGATTTGTGATGGATTTGGAATAAGTTATTTTACTAGGTTGTCTTCCACTCCATGATGTATTAAAATATGGATATTGTATAAGGACTTATTGGTTTGAGTAGACTAACAAGGTTTGTATGATTATAGAATGATTTGCTTATGCTGTATATAGAGGAAGTTGGTACATGCCTAGTTGTAATAGACATTATAAATGTTTCTCTTTGAAAAGAGATTTTGTAAATATATCTGCTATTATATGTATAATTGGTACATATTGTAGTTTGATTTTCTTGGCAAGGATTTTCTCTTTAGTGAAATGATATTGTGTATCCACATATTTGCTTTTGGAATGATATTTGGAATTTTCATTAAGAACAATGGCACTTTGACTATTGGAATATATGGTAGTGGGTTCACATTGAGGGAATCCAAGTTTATGTAATAATTTTTTCAACCATATAACTTTAGCTGTTGCTTTTGTTAAAGCCATGTACTTTGATTCTGCGGATGATAAAGCAATAGATTGTTATTTCTTACTACCCTAAGAGATAACTTTTTCAATCATTAACAAGCAAAATCTAGAGGTGGGACAACATGTGTCTTTGTCATTTGCCTAATCAGCATCAAAATAACCATGTAGAATATCATCTTGAAATAAGTGTTGATATTTTATTCCAAAATTTAATGTGCCTTTTATATATTTCATAGTTCTTTTCAAAATTTGAATGTGTGTAGATCCTGATTTAGAAAGATATTATACTAAATTACTGATAGCATAAGTACAATCTAATATAAAATTAACAATGGCATGCATTAAACTGCCAACAACTTGAAAATATGGATAATCTTGTGAAAGATTATGGTCTTCATGGCTTTAATAAATTCCTGGTTGAATTGGGATACTTAATAGGTTGGAATTCAACATATTGAATTCATTAAGTTTATTTATTAAATATTTTGTTTGATGGAGGATTATCCATCCTTCTCTATTTCTCAGGATGGTATTGTTAATAATATAATGGATTTCTCCTTCATCTATAATATCAAATTCTTCTTGTAAAATGTCTTTTATTTGATGAATTAAAAGAATCTTATTTTTGATAACTATACAATCATCAACATAAATTATAATTATGATAAAATCTTTATTATTGTCACTTTTTATGTAGATATTTGTACTTAATTTTAGACGTTAATATTTGTGAAAAGTTAAATATTGATCTAATCTTTGATACCATATTAAGATTGTTTAAGGTTATATAAAGATTTATTTAATTTACATACCATGTTGGTATTTATAATAGATAAACCTTCATGAATATTCATATATCTATATTTTTAAATAAAATCAATTAAAAAAATTGTTTTAAAATCGAGTTGGTGGATTTTAGATTATGTTGAGTAACTAAGGCAAGAAGAACTTTGATGGAATTAAGCTTAACTATAGGAGAGAATATCTCTGTGTAATCAATACTTTGAACTTGGATGAAATCTTGTGCAACTAGCCTTGCTTTGTACTTATCAATACTTCCATCAATTTTAATTTTAATTTTAAAAATCCACTTTAAACTAGTTGGTTTTCTATTAGGAGATAGATGGGTCATTGTCCATGTATTATTTTTGTCTAAGGATGTAAGTTTTGCATTGATTGCTTCTTGCCATTCGTTAGTATCAATCCTTCTGAATGCTTCTTGAATAGATTTTAGAACTTCTATATTAGTAGAAATTAGATGGGCTTAGTGGTTTTTATTACATTGTTCTTTATATTCTTTTCTTCTTTGTATAGATTCTAACAATCTTATGGTTGGTTTTATAATTCTTGTAGGTCAAGAATTAGAAGAAAGACTTAGTTCTTTTAATGTAGAATGGACGTCTTTATTATCAAGAGGTAAGATCTCTTTATCATTTTGTAGTGATAGTTGAGAGGAGGCTTCAATGACATCAATATAAGAAGGGGGTTGTTTCTCTACATTTTAAAAATTAGTATATATTTGGTGTTGATCAAATATATGTGTATCTTCTAGTGGTGATAATGACAATGAAGACATTCCTTGAATATGAAGATTGTTATATTCATTAGTCCTTATAATTGTTGAAGGGTGCTTAAATAATTTTAAAACAATTAAAAAAAATTTATTGTTCTTTTGCTAGTATGTTGTTGGGTTTTGATTATATAGATTTCCATTGAAGAGAACATCTCTTGAAATGAAGATTTACTAATTTTGTATATTTATAAGTCTATAGGCTTTAGATTCTTTACTAAAGCTTAGAAAGATGGCTTCTTGAGAATGAGAGTCTAACTTCTTTCTTGTTTTTTTAGGAATAAATACATGAGCTTTGCATCATAAGATTTTGAGGTAGAATAGATTTGGTTGTCTTCTATACCATAATTCAAATAGTATTTTGTTATCTTGTATAGATTTTGTTGGACTCCTATTTTGAAGATAGTTTGATGTTTGGAATACTTCACCTCAAAAAATTTGAGGTAATTTTGAATATGATAATATAACAAGAATAGTTCCTATTAATGTTCAATTCTTTCTTTCAAAATCACCATTTTGTTGTGGTATATAGATTGTAATATATTCCTATTTGATTCTTTTTTTATTACATAAAGATTTAAATTCATCTAATTTGTATTCAGCTCTACAATTGGACCTTAATATTTTAATTTTGAAATTTTTTTATTTTTCTACAAAGTTTTTGTATAAAGTGAATTTTTTAAATACTTTAGATTTGTGTTTTATTAGATAGATATGAAAATATCTTCATAGATTGTCAATAAATGTAATGAAATGAGTATTTATGAAGTATGTTCCAACTTGCATAGGACCACAAATGTCAGAATACATAAGTCCTAACAATTGTATTGTTCTTTGAATACCTTGTGTAAGAATATATATATATATATATATATATATATTTTATGTTGCTTACTTTCTATGTAAGGTTTACATAAAGCAATTTTCTTTTCATCAAAGAAGTCAATTTCCTTTGCCATTGTTTTTATTTGTTTTAATCTTTGTTGATTTACATGTCTTAGTCTTAAGTGCCACACATCAGCTCTGTTTAAATGTGTAGTAGCTGGAATAGCAATTTGGTGCTTATGTGAAGTAATTGTTGTATCTAATTTGTATAAATTACGATTCAATTTGCATGTTGCAATTGTTTCACCAAATTTGTTTGAGTATAGATGTTTCACAATCTTGTTTGACAATCTTTTATCAAGTGACGTGGTTTCTTGCAGTAAAAACACTTGTCAATAGCAAAAATTTTCTTTTCATGTGGCTTGGAAGTACTACTCTCTCCTTGTGAACTGTTTCTGAAATTCTTATTATTATTAAAATAAGATTTCTTGTTGTAATTCTGAAATTTCTTCCCTACATATAGGGTTGAAGTTATGACTTCCTGAAACAGAAAACAAAGTAACGTGTGTTATTCAGTGCCTGGTGGTCACACGATGTGCGATTTACAGAAGCCTCACCGAACAGTGGCTGAGATTATACCTCGGCGTAGAATTTGGAAGGTCGACGGAGACATTGCACAACTGCTCGCAACGCCTGTAAAAACTCACCTGCATCTTTCTTGCCAGTGTATGGTTTAATATGTATAAGTTGAGAAGAGTTGTTTTTTCTTTTTTCTAGAATAAGAGGTTTAAGAGGCCTTCATTGCAACAGAAATGGGAAGAAAGAAAAGAGAGCTAACCTTTTCGAAGTCATGACCGTATTGCTGTTCGTAGAAATTCATGGAGGCCGTCAGCTGGTATGGGCTCCGGGTGCTGAAGATTCGAATAAGAGTCTCCTCATTACCCAGCTTTCCAGTGCACACTTTATTGAGTTGATGTGCATCAATTAAAGCAATGTGGCGATCCACGGTTGTGTTTTCGGGTCGACTGCCGCGGGCTAGCGCCAACAAGAGCTGTTCCGAAAGAGAGGAAAAAAAAAAAAGGAGACATGGTGTTCAAATATCAGTTCCTTTGCCTTCCAACTTGGCGCATCAAAAGGGCACACATGTTCGAAAACCTTCAGGTTATAGAGGATTTTACTTTTGTGATCGCAAGCTGTCTCTTCGATGGGTCTTTCATCTTATGTTTGGCGCTTCTCCAAAATGCCATTTGCTCTGAACCCGACAGCATAGAAATATGTTTCAGTTTGTCACGTAAAGACTCTCACCTCAGACCACATAATGTTGAACGCTGAAAGAAGAGAAAAGCCTGGAGAGTACCTTGTTCTGGGGCTCTAGGAAGACAAAACCCGAGCCGTCGATGTGATTTTCGAGTGTCTGATTGAAGAGACTATAGTAGGCTTGCTTTATCAGGTATAGTTGTGCGGAGGATCGTGTGCACAGCATTCTAACCACTGCACGATCCTTCTTAGGACCCCCTTCCCTCAAAGCTTCGTATAGAAAAACAGCGTCTCACTCCGACGGATCCATCAGCCACAGCATCAGATATTTCTCAGCTTTGCAACTCATGGACGCCTTAAGGCGTTTAGGCAAGCTTTCAGCAAACAAGAGCTTGTAACCCTCAGCAATGCTCTGTCGTTGCGCTTGGCTCCTCTCGTTCGGAAATAGACCTGTTATGGAGTGTTAAAGGGAAACATCATCAACAACATAGCCTTAAGGTACGCACAATCTGGACAACTCTCAGCTAATTCTGCACTGCTGGTGGTACCGGTTAGACCTGCAAGGAGCTACCAGAAGTCTGCCATCATTCAAGCCTCGTAAGGGCGAAGACAGCCAAGGCAGGTTTCAACAAGATTCGAAGAGGGTCGATTCCTCGGCTATCACTCATCTGACACTACAGAATGCAGCACACACAACATGTGAACACCACCCAGCACATTCTCTCCGACACATCTGTCAGTCCGCACTGGGAACTCCGCCACAGAAACTGGTAAGGCACTGAGGATTGCAAGACATCGACACGGACTCAGCTGACTATAGTTCAGCCTGCCAAAGAAACTCTTCCAGATCAGCTCTGAGGTCAGACTGTCATCAATACAGCGAGAAACAATGGAAGCGCTATCGCTTTTGAGGCAAACTCAGCGACTGCCTTTCAATCGAACTACACTCCTGCGGCGGACCTGCATTGCGACTTTTCACCAAATGGAAAAGCCCGCAAAAGGCCACTGTTAAACTTTAACGCCCTTGAAGGACACCCGCCCAACCTGCTCGAATTCCTGCGAGAAAAAAGATTGTAGTGCCAAAAGCTGGCGGCGCCACACAAGGGCTTCCATACCGAGCACGCAAACTCCCATGATTCTCTCTCGCGGTCAGCCCACAAACTCCCATCTTTAGAGCCTTCATCACCACCAGCAACCAATTCTAGCTTCGGCACCGCATCGCTCCCTCTTTCCGCCCAGCTTCATGCTCTGAACGTAGGCCATGCATGACAAACACGGTGGGGGGTATCTCATGAAACACCCCACTAAACGTATCCTAATCATGAAATCACTTACTAAAACCTATGCGAGACCTGATTATCCTGATCAACTCAGAGGACCAATCTTGAGCGGAAAAACCAAGGAGACGAGGGGCTCTTAAAACGGATCTAAATTTATTGCTGATGACGCAAGGGCGGAAAAATCTGAGACCAATGGGTAGCATGGGATTGATGCGAGGCCAATCTGGAAAGCGAAGCGGAGTGGCAGGGCAGTGGTTGTTGGGACGCTCTTGGGACGCTCTTGGGACGCTCGCACGTGAACGAGGGCAAGTTGGGAATGCGGCACCGGGCTGTGAGCACCTGCACCTGTGGGCGTATGTATCCACCCCTCAGGACATCGGGGCTGCATTGATGGCGTGTGGCTGGGACACATTGAGCCTGCGCCTTCCGGCCCCATGTCCTAGTGCTGGAGCTCCAGATGAGCACGGCATCTATCTCCTCGAGCGATACGCGCATTCGACGGCGACGACCGGGCCTCAGTGAGAGGCGGGATGGCGTCTCTGTGTTAAATGTGGATGAAGAAACCACAGCAGAAGAAGAAGAAGATGATGATGAGCAATCCTTTGCCACTTGGTGTAGTCACCTCGCGAGTTGCTTTTCCTTGCCAGGGTCAGGAGTTCAATCAGGCTCACGTTCTAATTGCTAGCTGAAGACCATTTCGCCATATGTATACGTGCCTGTGTCTATATGTGTCTGTTCATGTGTGTGTTTGTGTAAGTGTGCATTTATATGTATGTATATATATATATATATATATGATTGTGTGAAGTGTGTGTCCCTGCGTGTTTGTATGTGTGTGTTTCGAGGTGCCTTCGGCTGAAGCGAGGCAGTCCTTGTGGCTGATGGGTCTTGTGTTGTGAGAATTGGCACTGCACAAACACTAAACCTGGTGTGCCCTGTGTTATTGTTAGTGTTAGTTGTTGCTGTGTTGTGATCATGGCATGGAGTTGGGGTAGCAATTGTTGGAAGGGATTCACAGTTGTTGCAACTTGGTCTGGTTTAGTCATTCACATCAAATAGAATCTTACCTCTTATCATCAAAACAATAAATATACTGCAAACAAACACCATACAAGAGGACTCAAGATTTTATTTTCTTTTATTTTTCTTTTTTCCTTTGGAGCATAAGAGGGTAAAACTTTTTGGTATTACTTTTACTATTTTTTTGAAAGAAAGAATAGTTCGCACATCTGTAGGTCATTCCATCAAGGTTTTGGAGTACGGTTATAACTACAACGTTTAGAAAGTGGGTTTTTATTTCGTTTAACAAATCTATCAATTTCAAATATGCCTATTTTTGTGTCTTTAATCCAAACTTTTTCAAATTTTAAAAAATAATCAGTATTCTTTAGAATCTTCTTATAAGTTGGTTGAAGGTTCTAAATTAGTTTTGCCATACTTTATTAGGCAATTCTATATGGTTTGTTCTAATTTAGAATTTGGCTATGTTTTATTTTTGAAGGTCATGCCATCATGTTATTTTTATGTCATCTAAAAATAAGTTTGTCCAATTAGAAGCCAAAGTATTTTTACATCACTTATTTGGATTATGTTTTTTTCAAATATTACTTATTAAAAGCCAAGTCTAAAACAAGAATATTGGTAGGCTTTTTATTACTAAGTTGATATAACAAACATATTTTCTACTACCATGTACTTTATACTACATGATATTTTTAAAACTAATGAATTTCTATTTTGTTATTTTTAAGATGCACATAACATAGTTACTATTGATCCTTCTTCTTATTTTATAGTTATTCATCTCTACTAAATTACTTACATAATTTTTTTCTTTCTTTTTCTCTTATCCAATTATGTAATATTTTTAATTTATTTGAAATTAGAAAAGAAAGATCCATTATTATTTATTAATTTGGGCTAAAGTAAAAATAATAAAATCTTAGAATAAAGACTTATCTTGTTTGGCATTACATTCACTCAAGCTTAAACTAATTTACCTAATGGAAGTCTTTAGATACCAATTTTATTTATATACTAATCTAAAATATATATAAAAAAAGAATCTAATAGTTTATAGTCTTTACTATTATATAACTTTATAACTAAGAATTTAAAAAAAAAAAAAAAAAAAAAAAAAACTATAAATTTTATTTAATAATTTTTTTACCTTATTTGTTATTTTTAATTGCATGTTCTTTATTAATTTATATATATTTTTAAACATAGTAAAGATTCTTCAAAATTATACACTATATTAGTTTAAGTTTTTATTATTTGAACCACTGTCAAAGCCTACCATTATGGCTAGAAGATGTGAAGATGGCCAAAAACTTTAATCCATTTACTGACCTTAAAAAATAGGAGATCATTTTTAATAGTTTGTATCTATTTTAGTAATATTTTTTGAATTAAAATTTTTCAAAAGAATTCATCCAAAGGTGTCAATTGATATTTTGTTATAATCATATTCTATAATAGATTATTTATAATGTATAGCATCACATGAATTTAATTTCTCTAATTTCAAACTTGTATAACTCAAAAGTTTTGAATTTAGAGGTGGTTGGTCATATAAAGTTAAGATCTTTGTCTAATCAAGGTGAATAATTAAACACAATATAGTAGTTGTTAAGATGTTTGTGTCTCAATTCTTTAATTAAAGATTTCTAAGCTTTGCAAATTTTCTTCTACACTTTGAAACTTGTAAAAAATTTGGTTGAATAGCTAGTAATTTAATACATGTTTACATTTAATTTGCAACTGGTTTTGAAGTTTTTTATTTACTTTGCCTTAAATTAAATAAGTGTAAATAGATTGTATACTATTCATAATATCAAATATTATAATATAAATTTTTACTTCAAAAATAATAGAGAGTAAGTATCAAAGGCTACGACACTTAAGGTAGGATGTTTTTGAAGGATAATCTATGATTTTTTTGTAGAGATTATTTGCTAGATTGTATATAAGAAAAAAATTAATAGTATAAGAATAAAAAATATATAAAAAAGTATAATAAAAATATTAAATATTAAATATTAATTTATAATATTTAATTTAAGATTAGATTATGTAACAAAATGGAGTTTTGTGCTACAAGAATGCATATTAGAGTTGCAAGTTGTGAGATGTAAGTATTAGAAATGGACAGAGAAAATATAATAGAAGAGAGTAAGGAGATGTGAAATGAAGGCAAAGTAGAGCATTTGTTGGATGCTATTGGAATCTAGAGAAATACAAGGAGGCTACATCTAATGAGAATTTTGCATGTTGAATCTCTTTTATACAATTTTAACTAGAATAATTTCGGTTTTTTAATTTGTACAACTCCCTAAGAAATTCTTGTAGACAAAGAACAAATGAGAGCAAATATTGACCATTTGACTCAATATGCTTTAAAAATATGTTTATCCTCAAGATTTGTTCCACACATTACTACTAAAGTTATAGTAAGATATTAAAAGCATATGGCAAGGTAGAAATTAGAAATCATCTTGATTAATCTAGTTACAAAGCAAAAAAAAAACCATTTTAATTGATTATATCAATCTTCTAATATATTGTTGATTTTGCTTATCAAAAGAATACCACATCAAAGAGTGTAAGTTACTCAATAAACCAAAGACAAGGCACTCAACCAATATACACAAGAGAAATAGAAGTGTAATTATTAACAATAATAAATAAAATTCATTCTAGAGAGGCAATATGGCAGCAACACATATTTTAGAAGGTGAACAAGATAAAAAGATACTTATTATGTAGATGCAAATGGTTTCATGCTAGTACATCACTACCAAAAAGAAAAAAGAAAAAAATAAAAAAATAATATGTAAAATATCAAATTTTTTCACAAGAACAAAACTAGCGTAAAAAGCGTTGTAGGAAATATAGGTTATAATTTAGTAATGGAGGCAACATACATCATGGGATCAATACCTTATACCACAAGGCAATAAGAATGTAGTCTTATAAACATGAGCATTAAAGGTGACATGATATAAGAACAATGCAAGGACTCATTAGCGGAAAACCTAGTAACAAAAAATACTCAAATGATTAAATTGCTAAAACTCAAAGTTTTAGCAAAAAAATCTATTACAATACATATTAATGTAGTAGCTATTGGCTTAGATTTAATATCAAGCTATGACATTCTAACAAGTATAGTAAAGATCACGGTCCAACAACAACAAATTGTTACAATCAATAAAGCACATATTGATAAATATAATAGATCAAATAATATTAGTACTATAAATTTATATGTGATCAAAAGCATGGCAATCTAACATAGTTGTGAGGCGCTTCAACAATACTCAAGCGTGATATAGAGCATCATGATACAAAATATAGTAGTCAAAGCCTAGCTCATAACCACTACTAAAATAAAAACCAAAATGGATTAGTATTCAATATAATATATATGAGTTAAGCATGGACTTCTTAATTCTAAAAGTCTGACCTCTAAAAAGACTATACTAATAAGAAAGATGGTTAATAATAGATATTATTAATGTCCAAGATTTAGATCTAAAGACATGTAAGATTAGTACTAAGATGGCAAAATAGAAATAAATCCTCGATTTTAAAAAAAACAATTTAATTCACCATTGGTGCTTCTAATATAAAAACAATAAAAAAAAAAATTGGATTAAGAAATAGATACAAATATAAAATCTAGTTTAGGTAATTCTTTTGACCTTGTATTTTATTCATTGTCAATTGCAACCAAAGATAGCTTGGAGCTATCAAAGATGCCTCCAAAAGCCAATTCAAATGTCTTAATGCAACCATGAAAAGAGATTGCCACATAATAGCCAAAATTAAGTTTAGATAATTTAAAACAAGTATTGGTAAAAATCATCTATCATGGAAGTAAAAAAAATTTGAGTAGTCCATTCTAATATCTTCTTTTCTATATAGATATAAGGATAAGTAGTTGTTAATTTAAAAGAAGAAAAAAACACAATCATCTAAAAGACAATTGATGCAAGATATAAGGTTTATTTTACCTCATCCTCCTACTCTTTAGATGAAGTCAAATATTCTTTTATATAATATTAGAGGATTGAATGACTTACAAAAAAAAAATTAAATTAAATTAAATTAAATAATAATAGTATTATACTTAGATATGATACTATATTCTTATAAAAATACAAACTTTGTAGTAAAAGAATTTAAGAACTTGGATACATGATTTCATTAGGAATTGGCTTTTACATAGTAGAAATATCCTATAAATATGTTTAAAAGCCTAATTTAATAGGAACAGGTAAGATACATATTTTTACTTCTATTCAACTAAAGCATGCAATAATTAATATACAATCTCTAATATATAATATTAAAAGAGGCTCCAAGTGGACATTGGAAGTAGATAATATTTATACATCAAATAAGTATAAGGAGAAATATAAGCTATAGAATGACATATTAGATTTATTATCCAATAGCAACAATTAGATTATTAGAAGAGATTAGAATATAACAAAGAAAATTAAAGAAAAATCATCTAATTTTAATAGAATGTTGGCTTAGAAAGAATCTACTATATGAAAATATTTAAATCCAAATTGAATCTAAAAGAGCTTTTTTTACTCTAAGAAGATATCTTTGGCCCAATTAGATAGATTTTATAGTAAAATTATAAGGATTATTTATGAAAACAAATTATAGTTTAAAATAAGAAAGAAAGTGACTTCTTATTCTAATCATTGTCTAATAGAATTTTTTATTCAATTAACTCCACATTTAAACAAAAAAAATATTATTCTACACTCAATTCATATTATCTGAAAGATTCTATAATTTAAGCAAAGATCTTTCAAATATAAAGATCATATTATCATAGAAGTCAATTTCTTCATAAAATGAGAAGATTGTGACATTTTATAAAGCTTTTTGTATAGATTAAGTATTTTTAAACATAAAAAGTATTCAAAATATAAAGTCAAAGTAAAAAAATCCATGTGATTATTAATTATAATCTATAAAACCAACTAGTCTAAAAAAATTTGAAATAATTACAAAAATAAATAAATAAATAAATTGAATAGAAAAGAGAATGTTGTTGTATCACATCAAGAATAAAAACAAAACTAGACAAAGACAAGGAAATTAAAGGTTTTTTCAAAGAAACTAAAAAATAATTTTAAATCACATATATCTAATTATATGATGAATATGGAGATAAAGTGAATGATCTATCAAGACTTCAAAAGATTTGTAATGACTTCTATTATCATTTATACTAAGAATAAAATAACTCAGTTCTATATTATAAAAAAATAAAAAGAATATTAACAAAATTTTCATTGTGGGTTTCAAAAAGATTAATATAAACCTTGTAAAACCTCTAGACTTGGATAAAATTTAACAAAAAATAAAAGAGATTAAAAATTAAAAAAACTCTGTGTATTGGTGAGGTAGAAGTAGAATCTTTCAAATTATATTTGAATACCATTAATAATGACTATCTTGTAATAGTAAATGATATCATTGTAAAAAGAGAATTTTCTAATTAGATAATTAGAGGCAATAAAATACTTCTATACAAGGGAGGGAATAAAGACGTCTTTAGTAATTAGCAACCTAAAATATTTTTTAATACTTTACATAAATTTTTTACCAAAATCTTCCAAAATACTCTTCAAAAAATCTTAATAGAAGTCATATACCTTAATTAGTCAGCATTTTTGCCTTTGAGGAAAATTCTCAATAATTAAACTTTTTTAAATATATAATAAGATAATATGGAATTTTTTTCTTCAAAGCAATGAAAAAATAGGTTTTTATTTCCACTTCATTTATATAATAAAACTATTTTTTATCAAAGTTAAAGCATCAATATGCCTTAATAGTATTACAATATTTCTTTTTAATTATAAAAAAATTTGAAGCAAGATTGTTTACTTGCTCTATATCTATTCATCATTATAAATAAAATATTAAACATAGGTTTTTAAAACAAGATAAAGAAGAATAATATTTATGGTATTAAAGTGCTTAGAAGAAGAACTTAATAAACCTTAAGTCAATGTGTAAATGATTCAATTGCTATTATTAAAAGAGAAGAATCCTCAATAGTTATAGCAATTGACATTCTTCATAAGTTCAACATAGCTTATAGATTAGACATTGATTAGTCCAATTCAACTACATATTGGCAATACAAGAAGAATCTAAATCTTCCATATGCAATCTTATACGAGTAGTTATATGCTCAAGTTGATGAAGTGCCCAAATTTTTTGGTACTTCTTTTGGCAAAAACATTTCAATGCTAGATATAGATCAATTTTCAGTGAATTAGATTTTTTAAAAAAAACTTAAGAATTGGCGCACAAAAAAAATTAATATAATAATCCATGTAATTATTACAAATATTGTCCTACTCTCATCTACAACTTCATATTAACATGTGTTGGATTCAAAAAAATATTAAAAAAAATTAAAATAAGACAAGCAATTTTTTAGGAAGTAATTCTTCATCTTTAACTTATACTAAGATGGCTTTAAATATTTGTTGCAAATTAGTTAAGGAAAGAATTAGTTGATCTTAAAGAAGCTTTGACAACATTACTTTTTAAATAGATTTGAAGAATCTTATATGCAAGTGAATCAAATCTCTAATTTTTCTTCTATTATTAATTAATGTAGATTTTTTCAAAAGTCTTTAAAAAAATGGAGTCAAGATTTTAAATGGGATTTGATTCCAAATCATAAATAGAAATCAAGTTCTAAAATATGACTTTAAATAGGCCATATATGGTAAAAAATACTACAATTTTTAATAATAATAATAATAATAATAATATTTATTTATTTATTTATTTTTAATAATATAGAAAAAAAATCTATGATAATATATACACTTCTTTTTTATTATCAATAATAATAATTTTGCAAGAACAACCAAATTACATAGAAATAGGACACAATAAGATAAAGACATATATAATATACAAACAAAATATTTTATAGCTAGAAAAGAAGTAGAATTTGGATTTGCATTTATAATTAAAGATAAAATATTTTATATGATCTATCATTTAATTATCTAAGATCCAAAAGATTATTATTAAAATAAAAAAATATAAAACTATTACTTTTATAATTAGATAATTAGATTAGCTCTTTATTATTAAAAAAAAGTCAATCTTTTTAAGTATGCCTTCAAAATGAAGGCATCTATATTCCTAATTAATAAAAAATCATAGTTTGTAATACCAAGATTTGTTAATATAAGAAATTATGGAGCAAGAATACAATCTAAACTCTTATATTTAGATAATAAGTTAATTAAAGTTTTTTTAATAGCTACAAAAAATTTAAAAAATATGAAAACAATTCAAAGTTTTGCTAAGATTTTTTGAATAAAGAAGCTATATTAATTTGATTATTTACCATAGATGAGTAGTATTTAATGCTTAGAAGCCTCAATCCAACTCAAATACTATAAATATTTATCAAATTTGTATATTAGGCCTCTTTGAAATAATAATATTTAGATTTTGGTAGTGCTTTAAGTTAAAAGAATATGAGACTAGGCAACTATTATATATAAACTAGCCACAACAACCAAAAAAGAGGGATTGTAAAAAGCTTTTATATAAAAACAAATCAATTTTGCAAAACAAATCTTCCAAAGATTCAAGAGATTTAGAATAATATGGTTCCTACTTAGAGATTCTTAATTATAGATCATTTAGGTTCAAAACAATAATATAGCATTTAATAATGAAATGTGGAGTGATTTTCAAATAAAAAAATACAAATAAAAAAATATGGTAAAATATAGCAGATTGCTATGGGATATCATCAGAGAAAAAATAAAATGTCAACTTGATTGAGATTAATCCTTATTGTAAGAATAAAATACATCTTAGATAATAAATAAAATCTTTAGAATAAGACTAGGCATGAAAATTTAATAGAATTCTAGAATTCTTCTATGAAATTTAATAATTTATAAAGATGAAGATAGAATCTAATCAAGAGTAGGTAGAGATGCTAATATCTTACTTTGATTTTTCTCTTAGACATAGGATGTTAGGAACTTGGATGCCTTTGTATCTTTTAACTACACATAATCAATGCATAGGATATATTTTTTTTATATTGTATAAATATGTATATATATATATATATATATATATATATATCAAAATATTAAATAAAATTTTTATAGCAACTAATCAAGAAGAGAAGCTTATAATAGTTTATAATAATATTAAAGATTAATTAAATTATTGACTTAGATTATATTTAAAATTTTGATTAATGAATTTTAAAACCATTAGTTAGAATTACCAATTCAATCACTAAAAAAAAAAAAAAAAAAAGATATAAAATAATAATTATTGTTATTATTGATAACAATCACTTGACAATTAGATGTGGATATTCCCTTAATACCAACTACAATATGAAGCAATGTCCAATGTTGGGTGTGTCTAAAAATATTAGATCTTATATAAAAATAATTCTAAAAAAACCAAAAAATCAATATAATATGGACAATAGAAGTAATAAAATAGATCAAGAAGGCTTTAAAAGAATATTTAGATATGCCAAATAAAAAAATAAAAAAAATCAATCACAATATAATCAAATTTTTAAAAATATATTCTAATTTTATATTTTAATAATATAAAATAAAGACTTATTTTACTTACAAAGAGACTATTATAAGTACCTATAATTATACTTAGTAAAAATAATAATATACAAATTACACTCATTGTCTTTTTAAGATTAAAAAAATTATTTAAAATTGTCAATTAAAATTAATCTAATGAGTCGCTTATTGTTAGAAAAATGAATATAGACAAAAATTTGAAAAGACAATATAATTATATATGATTAAAAAGGAAGAAAGTGAACAAAGAAGAAATAAATATAAAATAGAAAAAAACTATATTGGCTATTTTTAAATATAAATAAACTAAAGAGTCTTGAATCAAGTTTAAAACACAAAAAAGACATTGATAAGACTAATGATAGCCTTATAAAACCTTTCTAACAACCATAAGGCTTATAATCTAAGAATCTAAGTTATAGGTTGCTTCATAAAAGTAAAAAATTTATAAAATAAATTTTAAAAGATACTTGGCATACTAAGAAGAATCTAAAAGAACCAATTTGTATCTAAAAAGGTTCATTATTGTTTCTTGACAAAGATATCATATGCATATAATGTTTCTATCAATTTCTACTTTTTTTTTATTTAAGTAATATAGGTATCTGTTTCACTTACTTAGTTGTTGCCAACAAAATTCTATTAAGCCATAAGGCTCCAAATTGTCTTTTTTTTGCTAACAAACTTTACCAAAGAATAAGCTAGCAATCCACACTACTAGCCTCTAACCTAGTATAAACATAAACTACAACTATTGCATCTCTTTGAGTACTTAATTCTTTACAACTACCACTTAATTCCTATTACTCTTAAAACTCTTTTTAGAACTTTGACTCTCAGTTCTAAATATTAAAATCATAGCTAAATCACAATTTTTAAAGATGATATTTAACCTATTCATATGTCATTTTTCTAATTACAAATGAGGTTTTGTCTTACATTGATTGATTCAAATTAATAGAATTATCTAATTAAATTATCTTAATTAGTCAAATTTTCCTTTTATAATCTTTATCTTCTTAATGTATGCAATCAAATTTTTACATATCTCCATTGTAAATTTTAAAAAAAGCTTGTGTTGTAAATAGATAAAATTAAATAAATATTTTTTCTAATAAATATATTAAAATATCATATTATATAATATAATACAATATTACTTTTATAAAAAATAATATTAAAAAAAATTGGTCTCTTCTAATTTGGAAGTTTTAGTGCTAAAAAATTTCTTTATAATCAGTTAATACTCATTCATTTTTGAATTTGCATAATTTCTTGAAAAATCTTTAAAAATATCAATAATATTATAAACGACCTATTTACTTTAAATAGTTTTATTTATAATTTTTAATAGTAGAATTTATTTTTAAAAAAAGTATTGATAATATTCAAATATCTATCTTTACTTAAGATCATATTATATAAAAAATCACTAATATTTAATTTAAGATCCAAATTATATTTTATTTAAAAAAATTATATTTATTAAGTAAAATTATATTATTTTTAAATTTTTAGTACGTATATATATATATATATATATATATATATATATATATATATATATATATATACACATATATAATTAACTTATTACAAAAAATTATATTTTTATTAAAAATTTGGATTAGATTTAATAGATGCTAATGATTTTAGTTGAAATATTGGTTAAGTAATAAATTAGAATTTGAAAATTCATAGAAAGCATTAAATTTAAGATATATATATATATATATATATATATATATATATATATATATATATATATGTATAAACTAATTTTATTTAGATTAAAAAAATATTATTTAGAAAATATTTATTTATAATACTAAATAATAGAAAATAGAAAAATAATCAAGTTTATAAAAATATATAAAAGGATTTTAAAAACAAGTTTTTTTAATTATTATTAAGGATATAATTATAAGTCTTATATCTAAAAAATTAAAAATATCTTACCTTATATTTTAACTCTATTTTTAATATATACATATATATATATATTTTAAATTAATTAAAATAGATCAAACATATTTTAGAAAAAATATGCAATAAAATAAAAAAATAAAATTTAAAAATTAGACAAGGTAGTTTTTTGGATATACATATATTATATAACATTCAAGTTTGATTATTGTGTTTTATGCTTTATTATTTCAAGTAAAAAAATATATTTAAATATATTTTTAATAAATATATATCTATAAATATATAATCACTGCTATTTTCTTATCAGTTAGTATTATCACCTCAAGATATTTTGCTACATATTGAAGCATACTGATAAATTTATATTAATTTTGAAATAGTAGTTTGTGCTAATTGGCATCTAATTTTTTAATAATATAATTAAAATTTTAAAAATAAATAATTAAAAATATCTAAATTATATATATATATATATATATATATATATATATATATATATATATTAAATTCTAAAATATTATTAAAAAATAAATAAAACTATTATTTTAAAGTTCTATTTATTAGGCCTAAAATTCTTATGTCATTTTTGTATCAAATAGGAAGATATTTTAATTTTAATTTTTTAAAAATATATATATAATTTTATATATATATCTTAAAAATATTTTTTAATTTTTTATTCAATTTTTTTTTTAATTCAAGAAAAATACTTATCATATATGATTATAATATAGATAGTGTAGAAACTTTTAAATTAATTTTAATATGGTATTTAATGTAATATATGGATTTCTTTTAGATAATGATTTTATCTTTTAAGGAGGAAAAATAATTTTAATCTATCCAAAGAATTAATCAAAATAAGATTATCTTCCACATACAAGTTGCAAGCAAATTTAAAGCTTGGAGTGCTATGTTGGCTATTTCTCTTATATAATATTTTAAGTAAAAATATATTTTAAAAATTAGGCTTAGATGGTATCATTTGATCCCAAGTTTATGAAACCTTAGAAGGTCTATATATCTACAAGTCTACTTCAAAAGATCACAGTCAAGATGTCTTATAAAATTCCCTTACTTAATACAAAATTTTATTATAGAAGCCTTTACTTCAAAAGATAGTATAGAAAATACTATAGAAATGATCAAATTATTTTTTATTATAATTATAAATATAATAGCTTATATCTTGATTTAAAAAATTATAAAAAATATAAATTTTAATGGATATTTTAACAACTTTAAACACAACTTCTTGAATTTTTGTAAAAACCACATCTTGAGGTGGTTCTAATGCAAATTCCATGGAACAATATTATTCACATCATATAAGAAAAAAGCATATTCTATCTTATATTTTATTCTCTCAACCTCTTGGATTAAATTTTCTAAATATAAAACCAATCAAGAAAGACTTTTAGATTTTAATCAATCACAAATTTTAAAAGTTACTACTTTTTGCAATCTCCACTACACATAAAGACTCCATTTCTCCACTAGTTGTCCCTTATTATTAAGTTAGGACTATCTCATACACAAACATTGCCACCTAATATTGAATTTGGAATGAAACTTCAATCCTTAACAAATACCATGACAACAAACATTTTAGGTACTTACAAATATCCTAGTACTCAACCACACAAGTGTCTACAAGAGCACATATACATGAACACATACATATACAAAAACATACATGAACACATACAAAAACAAAAACAAGTATGATGTATGCATTATTGCAGGGCCCTGATATTCAAAACCCCCTCCCCAAGACGAGGCCACCAACCCCTCAACGTCAACGGCGACCGGGATGCTGCAGAGAAGCTTCGAAAGCGCAGCAGCAATCCCCGTCCCGTTGGGGGCACTGTCGGTGGATCTCCGAGTGCATCATCACTATCACTACCAACGAGGATGGCAGCCACCAAATTATTGCACCACGCAACAGGAGTAGGCACCGGAATCTCCCCTTCACGCGCATGGCTGGTAGGACCGTCGTACTCTCTCAATCCCTCTCTCTTGCAGTCATTCATTCATGTTTACTTGCTTGCTTGCAGTGTGTGGTGCTGAAATCGTCGTTACAAGCGTTTCTCTTTCAATCTGAATTATGCGCATTTCTGTGAGCGTTTCGTTTGCGTGAGACGTTTTTTGTTGAAGAGATTCCAAGCTAGTTGAGTAGTGGGAAACTTCTACGGCAGGGGGATGCACTCTGTTGGGATTTTGTTGAGATTTAAGAGTTTGTGGTGTTGGGTTCGGGGTTCTTGAGTGGATTTGCGGAGTGTCTGCTTGGGTTTTGGTGTTTGGTCTTAGTACGTCAGAGCTTGCGTGTTTTTCGGGGATTTTGAATGGGAATTTGAGTTGGGTTTTTTTCTTGTTTGTTTGTTTGTGTTTTGAGGTTGAGTAATGTACACAGGACAGTCGGATCATAGGCCCGAAGGGGCCGGAGTGAATTCGGGGTCTCCGAATGTGATGGAGCCCGGGGGTGGTGTTGCCAATGGGGCGGCGGTATCATCCGAAGGACGTTACTACTCCCACGCGCCGAGCCCCGCGTTGCAGGCCGTTAAGAAGAACATCAACCACATGTCGGGTCTTATCTTAGGATTGCGGGTCGCAGAGTTCGTTCTCAGCGTCCTTGCCTTTAGCTTAATGGCATCTGCGGAACAAAACGGCGCGGTTTACAGCACTTTTACCTCGTACAGGTGAGAAGTCTGGACTTCACAGCCTTTATATGAAATGAATCCTGTGGGCCAGTCATCCCCGTGAGGCAGAAATCTTAACACGATTTTGTCTTTTTTTCTTTTTGTCGATTTATTTTGTCTGAATCCAGGGTTTTGGAGGTAAGCAATTGCGGTTCGTGAAATCCTCAAATTGCAGTCTGTTTCCTCTCAAAAAGAATCGGTCGCTTTAAGTGGATGTCTTGTTTCGACTTGGTCCTGTTTCTACCGCAACACCTAGTGTCGCGTGAATTGCCTTACGTCTCCATTATAGCGTAGAAGACTTATTTTATAACCCTCATCAACGTTGTTTGTTCATCGACTGCATTCTTTTACTCCTACACATTTGGTTTAGGGGTTGAGTACGAAGTGTCTGGGCATAACATCGACACTAGTAGATTCAGCACATTGATGATTCTGACCCCGTAATAGCTTCAACCCTTGTATTTATGTCGTCTTCCAAGTGTTGGACTCTACTGATTGTCTTCAATGAGTAGCTCATACAACTTGTTTGGTTTTCTGCAGTTTTGTACTCGCTATGAATGTGCTTGTAGCTTTATACGCAATAGGGCAAATTGTTCTGAGCGTCATGCTCCTGGTATCCGGAAGCGCCCCAAAGAAACTCTACTTGTTCATTACCTTCGGATGTGACCAGGTAAACTGTGTTCTTTACCAAAGCCTCTGAAGTATTAGGATTGGTCTTAGTGACAGTGGGATATGGAGGGTCAAGTGCTGTCACGGTTGTTGAATGTTCTCGGTCAACGGGCACGTTAAAACAAACAAATAAACAATTATTAACAATAAAAATAATAATAGCTATTAAGATATAACTCATACCACTCTGAAAGTGAATGTTTGTACAGTTAAAAATCCCAGCTAACATTAATTGAAGGTTACTGTTCACATGCGTACGAAGGATGTTTCTGTGAAATGAATATTTAAAATAAAGACGAATTAATTATTGTATTATCACTAAGGTTACTTCTAATTAAATCTCAGGGTTTTATTTTCCTCGTCTGTATTCCTTTTTCCATCCACATCTACAATATACTTAGCCACTACATAAATATGAGGTAGGTTTACGCTAACAACGGGCTACAGAAGCTGTTGATGAATACTGACGAAGAATAAACAAAGACCATGAGAGTAAACGTATACTGAAAAAAACGGCTACATTGAATGGGGAAGCATGATACTGATATTCCTACTTTTACAGTTGTCAGCATTCCTTCTCATGGCCGCAGGAGCTGCTGGAGCTTCAGTCGCTATGTTAATTAATCGCAAAGGAGTTATTGACGATTATGGCAGTGGTTGCATAGATGGAAAAATCACAGTGTTTTGCGCACATGCAGAAGCCTCGATAGCTTTCACCTTCTTGTCGTTCTTGTGTGTTATGATATCCTCGTATCTTGGAGTGTACGACTTAGCACCTTACCTCATTCTTTAATTCACTGTGTGAAATAGCTTCCGTTGTACAAAAGTACAGATATACAATTTTTTGGGAATAAATTCCATGTACAAATGTAAAATGTTGAAGATATACCAATTTGTAGCAGAAATTTATGTAATATACACTCTTTTCGATGGTGGGAACAAATCAAATGATTTTGTAGTTAGTGAAATGGAAAATTATAACGTAGTCTGGACTAGCATGATAAATTGCACATCATATAGGTTTTTGCTTTATTAGCAATCTGCAATGAAAGTTGCACATATGCTTCTCGAAGATCAGCTTACAAAACTGCATGTGAATGACACGAAATATGTTACTTGGTGATACCATGATAAAAAAATAAACTGTTCAATCGTTATGCGCAAACCAGTCCTCATTAGACAATCAATATAACAACCTTATAAAACCTCACTAACAGGCTGCAAGAACGAATGTGATATTTCCCTCGAGTACGAGGACCTTAAATACTGTGTTCACTTGCCACGGAGATTAATGAGCTGATCCACCACACTCGTATCAGCCAAAGTGCTGATATCACCAAGCTCGTCCAATTGATTGCTGGCAATCTTCCGCAATATTCTGCGCATGATTTTTCCACTCCTCGTTTTGGGAAGTCCTGGAGCCCAATGAATTACATCTGGTGCGGCGAACCCTCCAATCTGCCAAGGACGAATTGCACATAAACCAGTTTACAAACTTCGTCTCCCCAGATACTAATTTGGAGGGAGCAAGATTAGCACAATCTGAGAGCAATTCAAAGCTTAGGATAAATTACAGTAACAGGGCGCTACCTGTGAACGAACAGCGTTGATGAGTGCTGTGCGAAGCTCATCGCTGTACTCGACATCTTCTAGTAGGGTAACGAAAGCATAGATACCTTGGCCTTTCACCTGCACAAAATTTAAATACAAATTACCACACGTAAGCTTACGAGACACTGTCCCTAATCACAAGTTACCAAATACTAAGGAAAGAAAAAGAAAAAGTAGGTCAACCTTGTCCGGTGAAGAGAATTCAAACACACAAAGACGAAGGAGTGTAAATGGTTTCATACCTCGTGATCGAACCCGACGACTGCAGCTTCAGTGCACTGGGGATGCGATACTAGCGCAGATTCAACCTCGGCTGTGCCTATGCGGTGTCCACTGCACCATCGCATTCACAAATGAGGTAAATACTTACTTATAGACAATAATAAATGAAACTTTTGAAGTCGAACCGCAGGCGAGACAGCCTTGAAAACAACCAACCCATGGATGAACACATACGCCAATCTGAGAAAAAGCATCAACCTTGCAATGCACAACCCACCTGACATTGATCACATCATCAACTCGTCCTGTCAACCAGTAGAATCCGTCTTTATCCCTGCACATAGCGGTTACGTAATGATAAATATTGCAAGATGATTATATGCTACTTTCAATCGCAAAGAAACATATCCTTCTCTTTTTCGTTGTATTACATGAACACCGTAGCCACTTTCTAGTATACAATCATCAAAAGGCCTCCCAAATCAGTATGAAAGTAGACCTGCGGCATCCATCTCCACTGAAGTAGTATCCCTTGAAAGGAGCAAAATACGTAGTTTCATATCGGTCGTGGTCTCCCTGCAGAGTTCTCATCATTCCTGGCCATGCTGCCTTGATGCACAGGTAGCCACTGCATTCTCCAGTCTGTGCGTGTGCATGTTCGTCTACTACAGCAGGCTGCAGATGTAACACAAAAGCTTTAAAAACGAGAAAAAAGAAACTAAATCAAAGTAGGAGTGAGCACCTCATACTCAAGGACTTCCAAAGAAGTATTGAGGGGGTTTATTTCTCTTTCTCTTCAAAATAAGATTCGTTTCAAAACACCATACTACACAAATTATACGTTAAAATGATGGGTGTTTAAATCATCGCACCTGGATTCCAAAGAAAGGCAAGGTGGCAGATCCAGGTTTAAGACTCCAAGCGCCTGGAAGCGGAGTGATCTGAAAGCGATGGCGTCAGCAGAGAGCTAATACTTAGCAATCTCGACATAGAGTGCAAGACATACGATACATCTTAGTAAAAAACTCAACCGAGAGCTCAAATCTATGGAAATAACCGAAAGTGCTAAAGCTCCTCCGCCAATGTACAAAGCAAGCAGTAATGGTTGGCTCAGGTACACACCATGAAACCCCCTGTCTCTGTTTGCCACCATGTGTCAACAATAGGACAGCGCTTATCGCCAACTACTTCGTAGTACCACTTCCATGCGCTTGGATTAATGGGTTCTCCGACACTGCCAAGTACTCGTAGTGACTTACGAGTATGTCGTTTTACAGGCTGCCACAACCACCAGACAGATGATTAAAACAAATGACCAAAACGAAACCCTAAAATAAGGTTCGAGATGATTGCTTGTTTCAATTGCATTAAAAAGTAGGTCTGAGATTGTTGACATGAATACCTCGTCACCTGACCGCATCAATGAACGAATTGCAGTTGGGGCCGTGTAGAAAATGGTCACGTTATACTTGTCCACTATTTCCCAGCAGCGCCCTGCATCTGGGTAGTTGGGGACCTGCTCACAAAGTCGCAAAAAAACTTGACTAACGCAAAGAGACGCGGTAAAAACCCACTAGGCTTCTTAAAGGAAACTTTGAAAAAAAACAGATGATGCAACACTTGAAGCGAAACGAGGAGACAAACATCTTGAGGAACGTTTGAAATAGATTAACGATGGAACTTATGAACTGAAATTGATTGATTCATGAAGAATGGGAATGACTTACCCCTTCAAAAACAACAATGGAAGCACCGTTAAGTAGAGGACCGTATGTTAGGTAACTGTGACCAGTAATCCATCCACAGTCTGCTGTACACCTGACACACATGAGCATGCAACACATGACTATGTCTTCTCCTAGAGCATGATCTTAGAACTGAAAGCATGAAACTCATCAAGGGCTTACCAGTAGACGTCGTCCTCGTGATAATTGAACGCATACTTGAAGGTGGTCGCAGCGTAGACCATGTACCCTCCTGTTGTATGAAGCACGCCCTGCCAATTTCATGTTCCTAATTTCAATCTGTCTGTCGTACGCCACAAACACGCAAAAATAAAAACAAAAAACAAAAAAAACTACTAGAAATCTGATGATAACGTGCAATCCAAGAAACTTATGACTAAAATAAAACAGAAGATAAGCTCAAAAAAACTCTTTACCTTGGGCTTCCCAGTGCTTCCACTTGTGTACAACAGAAACAAAGTATCCTCTGCATCGACCCACTCCACTTCACATTCTTTTGAGTGAGATGGCACCACATCCTGTAATGAAACCCCACAGAAAATATGAGTCACGATAATGAGGGGGTTTGTTAGTGGAGTGGTGGAGGTTATAGGAAATCATAGCACGCAAAGCCATTGGAAAGGAATTACCTGCCACCAGACATCACGGCCTTCTTGCCATGCAGTGTCTTCTCTCTTCAATGCTGAGTTGTTATCATACGTCAAACATAAACCTGCAGATGTAAATACGAATAGCAGGGAACACAAAAATGAGAAATTAACAGATGGAGCTGGAAAATCATCAAGACAAAGCATATTTGTCAGATTCCAACTTGTGATTTTCCTTGAAGGTACTCACCCACTGAGTGACCGTTCTCTGCCGCAGTTTTCAACGCATCGTCAACGATGACCTTCAGTTTGATAACCTTGGCGGCACGCTTCACTGCATTGCTGGTCAAGATAATGTTTGGTTTGCAGTCCAGAATGCGCTGTGACAGCGACTCCGCAGAGAACCCTGCAAACACAACTGAATGAACGGCTCCAATTCTTGCACAGGCAAGCATGGCGATAGGCAACTCGGACAGCATAGGCATGTAGATTGCCACTGCATCTCCTTTCTTCACACCTTGGCTACGCAAGTAGTTTGCAAGCTGTAATCAACCGAAGAAATCGACACCTCCATCAAGAAAAAATCTGAAACTGAAATGACTGAGCCAATTCTGCGAAGCTGACTTAAATCCATGAACCAGAGATCAAAGTCCCGCACCTGGCAAACACGTTCGAGCACTTCTTTGTAAGTCAGTATAGCATCCACGCCGGTGTCATTCCCTTCCCAGAAAAAGGCCACCTTGTCTCCGAAGCCAGCTTCGATGTGCCTGTCGAGAGCGTTGTAGCAGATATTGGTTTGCCCGCCCTTGAACCACTGTCGTCGATGAAAACAAGGACAAAATGATCAAAATTAAAAGGACGACTGAATTCAAGAGCCACATGCAACACAAGTATTTGTGACTGATCCATTCAACTGACTAATTGAGACACGAATGCACCTCCACGGCAACGCGCCCAGTTCGGACATCAATATTTTCGGAATGCAATTTTCCTTCCGTGGTCGGCCATTTTTTCTTCCAAAAGAACGTGGATGCGATGTCGCCCCAGAACCCGTCGGGATCCTCCACGGATCGCTTGTACATCTCGTCATACTGCACATCTCATCAACAGCCTATCAGTACGCCGATGGGGTCCACGGTCAAAGAGGACTTCCAAAACCACCGATTGGATCCACTGTTGTTGCCAAAAACTCCAAGACCAACCTCCAAACCCGGCTAGGAACAGTAAGTTTTAAAGTACTAAACCTGGCGACAATCTGTGGTGGCGCGCGTGTTGGGTCTAGGTTGAGACTATTCCTTGAAAAACCACAACCTAAGTGCAACTTCTTCTGGCCCCTAAACGGATTTCGATTCTGGCATTGAACTGACACAAGTCAAGATTTTCATGAAAATACTTCAACTAAGAAAATGTGGAGATCGTCTAGATTCAACGCTTCAAGATTGCACCTAGTCCACCCCCGCCACCAAAGATATCGCTCGCGAATTTTACACCAATCAGTCAAACCAAGCGACTGATTGGGAGGAAAACAAATCCAAGATCAATGAAAACTTCGATGCTCCTAGGCTCAAGAGGCTTACACCGCCTCACAGCTACTTCCAGTCCCCAAATGCCCACCCCTCACACACAATGTGAGGCGATCAGAAGCCTTACTTGCGCTCGGGACGTCACTAACGCGCGCTGCCGAAACGCTTCGCTCGGTGCCACGAGCTCCTCCGCGGGATCGCTCACAAAACCCCCCAAATCCGCAGCGGAGAGCTTAATGTTCGGCCGCACAGATGCCAGGGTGCTCAACTCCGTTGAGCTCACGCTTCCGTTGCTCCCGTTGCTCTTCACATTGTCAGACGCCATCGTCTCCAAACTACTCCCCCAAAATGCCCCAAACGCAAAGACCCACCTCGGAAACAGAGGTGGAAGAAGAAGCGGAAGGGCAAGACTCGGAGAGCTGGGGCTTTACTTACAACCCCGAGGCAGCGCGGCGCGCGGGAGGGTTGAAAACTTGGCACAGCCAGTGGGCATGGACCAAGGAAGGGGCGCGAGGGAGCTCCCGAGCCTGGCAGCGGGATCGAGACTATGCAATAGTCGGGTGCTTCCAAGGTCAGCTTTTCTAAAGCATCCCATTGACACGACACCGTGTCAATAGTAAGTATCTGCGAGGGATCGCGAGGGCACGGGCGTCTCGCAATCCCGTCATTGGTCCAACGCCAGAACCCCCAATCCACTGCAGGAATAATGAAAAAAAATCCAACGCTTCTCACCATCTGCCAGTCTCTTTCTCTCTCGCTCTCTCTCCCTCTCTCTCTCGCTCTCTCTCTCTCTCTCTCTCTCTCACTCTCTCCTCTGCGAACTCCCACAAATGGGCGCCGCATCGTGCGCGGCTGTACCCAACGGAACCAAAAATAAGTGTTCACTCTTTGGTCGCGCCACGGAATCGATCTATGACGGCAGTCGTCGTCGTCATCGTCTTCGTAGTCGCAGCAAGATGGGCCAGATCCGCGGCTTCGTTGACTTGCGCACTCATGGTTTGACTGTGGCTGGTTGATAAGTTCGTGGCCATGTCGGCCTTTCTTGCTTGCTTGCTTCCTTCCTTGTGAGGCTCCTCAAACGAGGTCACGATCGTCGCGACCATCCCTCCGAGGTCTATCCGGAAAATCCTGCACGTTGCTCGGGCACTCCCCCTCCCGCCGAAGCAAGTTCTGATCTTCGTTGGATGTGTAATCCACCACCATCTAGCTTAGCTTAAGGTGAGATACGCCCGAGCAGTGAAAGTGCCGAAGCTTCGATTTCCCGATTGAGGCAATTTGTCGATGCGTGATTGTGGGACTGGGTTGGTAAGAATCGTCACGCGTCGACGCGTGCGGGCGATCCCGACCTCGAGATTGACGATGCCATGGTTAGGTGAAGTGCGGCTTTGGTTTGGTTGATGTATGTAAGTGTAGAGGAATTTGTGTGATTCTTTTTTGGGGTGAGAATTTGTGAAAGAAATGTCTTGAGATTGTGACCATAATTGTGGGCATAAAATTGTTATGAGATACTATTTATAAAACTTTCAAAGAAAATCAATGTAATACACCAAACAAGGAAATAGTGATTGAACAATACTAATAGGAAAAAGATTTGGTTTTATGTGAGAATATATTCAACTAGTTACTTAGTTATAAGTTTGGACAAGAGTAAAAGCGATCTTTTGATTTCAATATGATATTTTCCACAGACTATGTTTTATTGCATTCTTTTTGGCTTCACGAGTTATATTCTGTTGTGAATTTCATAATGGTTATATTTGATTGATCTCTTATTTTATAAATAGTTTTCTATCCACCAATTCTCTTTCTTTGATGTTTTCTAATGTATAAAACAAAACCATAAGTATGTAGTAACAAATATGGTTTAATATTCTATTCATGTGTGCAATTTTACTACATAATTTTAAAAAATCGTGAAAAATGTGTAAAAATTGAGTTTGAAGTTTTGTTTGAATGGTAACAATTGTAGTGCATAAATTTTTTTTTTTGACATACAGATGTATCAATAGATAGTCTATAGCATGTGCTTGGAGATTATATAAAATTTGAATATTAGAGAAAATTATGTATATTACAAAATTAAACAGCAATGTGGTTAGTAACCACAAATTTTTTTGAAATTGTACAGCAAAAATATAACATTTTTCAAGTTCAAATTGATGTTGCATGAATCTAAATTTTAATCAATTTAATTTTTTTCAAATATAATTTTTTTTCTGCATTTTCAAATGATGTTTCAACTTATACATTATAACATAATCATTAACAGATGTTATTCTTTACTAAGTTATCATTTTACACAATTTATAATCAGGAAAAACCATGAACTATCCTCACTTTTATTCACTATTGGGGTACCATCATATTGTTTGTGGCTCATGTGACTATATATATATATATATTAAATTGGTGACTTTATTTGTATTTTGAACCACAAAATTACATTGGTGTATAAATTAGTAGTTGTAAAATTCAAACCAACTAACAACTTTTCAACCATATTTGAATCTATTTTTATAAGACTAATGGGTCTATGGATGATTATCTGACCATATATATATATATATATATATGTATTTCAGAACATGAAAAACATTCAAACAGCTCTTTCTTTTCTTTTCATTTCTTTTTTCATTTGAATAAAAATTATACTAGATACATAAGTTATGCTATTAATTTTTCAATAGTTTTTAAAATTCTTATTTATAAAATTTACAAAATTACTGTAACCTTTATCATGAAAAACAAGCTAATAATTTCAGAGTACATTTTTAAGTACAGCTTGAGTTGTATTTTGTGGTTTTTCATTTTAAATTTAAAAAATAATATTTTGGATTAGTAAATCATAACATAAGCCTAATTTAAAATATAAAAGGTAATTTGTTTGATAATATTTCCAAATTAGTTTACTTTGAAATTTTATTAAGAAATTTCAAATGTATAAAATTGAACACAATGAGTGTGTGTGTGTGCATATATATATCTACTTTATATAGAGAATTTTGGTGTCTGTCCTTGAAACTCGCTAAATAGGCTAAATTTTTCTGTCTATCCTTGACGTTTGTTGATTGGATGAATTTTTTAGAAAGGAATTTAATTCTGGATTAATGAAAATTATAAAAATAAAGAGAATTTAGCAATTTTTTTTGTGAAATTCATGAACATAATTAATCTTATGTTATCTCTATTCTGGTGGGACCCACATGCATTTGTTGCAAGAGGAATTAGCAGTTAAATTATAAAATTTCATCCTTTTTTTTTTATTAATTATGCAAAAAGCAAGGCTAAGTTTATGACCTAGGAACAACCTCTGTTCCAACAAAATATTATCATCTAAGTGAGGAATATTAGTTAAGGAGTATAAATTATGTGGGGTATCTCTCTCTCTCTCTCTCTCTCTCTCTCTATATATATATATATATATATATGTTTTTTAATTTTAAATTTTCATGTATATATATATATATATATATATATATGTTTTTTAATTTTAAATTTTCATGTATATATATATATATATATATATATATATGTTTTTTAATTTTAAATTTTCATGTATATATATATATATATATATATAAGCATTTTAGAAAAACCACTCTCGTACAGCATTGATTTATTTATATTTTGAAAATGTAAGAATGTCACTACATTGTTTGTTTTTATGAATTGTATCAAACACAAAATATAAATATGAACATAAAATGATTCTCTCCATAACCATTGCAAATTCCACAACAACTTGTAAATTTGTGTAAGTCCTTTTTGGTGCTGATTGATTTTGAGAATGGAGAAATGCGGACAGAAGTGAGTAATGATCTTTCAATTTTTAAGTTTCTAGAAACAGCAGGTACCGAGGCCCCATATCATGGGCGAATATTACATCCACAAGCACCCAATTAAAATTCAATATTCCCTAATCACCCAAGATCATGAAATCGCCCTAAAATCGTGGAATATATGACCGTGCACAAATTCTGTGATCACGGTGAAAGGGTAACCCCGTGGTCATGAACGCACACAGCCAGCTCAGAGAGGAGACCAATTTCGCGAATTCGTTCGACGGTTCTGGGCAAAGATGTATTCTAGTGCGGAACAGGCCTCCTTCATGGACTGTTCTGCCCGAAGGTGGAACGAAGGTGAATGTCAGCGACGAGCATTTGCTTCGCTGCCCCGCTTGGGCTCCTATTTAGCTTCCTGTACGTTTCATGTTTCAGTTTCCAAGTGCTGCTGAATCTTCGACGTTTTTCTCTGGCATGATGTGGATTTTGTCTTTGCGAATTGGAGATTGCGGGAGTTTTGGTGGATTTTTGCTCGCTACAATTTTGGCGAGGCTAATCGTGGCATGAGCGAGAGTTATGAATGAAAGATGGCGGGCCAAGTGCAGAGATGGGCCGCGGCGAAGGCGTACCGACTTTGAAAGAGAGTGCTGATGGTCGGATCACTGTAGTGATTCGTTGATTTCGGCTCAGGTGAGTGTCCGGCTCGAAATCGGCATCACTTCGACCTCAACTTTCAATTAGCGGGGCGTGGTGAGGTCACTCCTGCTTGCGCGTTCATTTAGATGACAGTGAGCTTTCTTGACATTGATTCTATTTTCTTTATGCGGAAGTTTTTCATGTCTTACACATCTCAGATTCTTTTCAATTAGACGATGCAACACCTAGGAGATACTAATATCTGGGGAACTCTAAGCACAATGTTGATCTGTTTTTCGATCATTCATCGATTTGTTTAAGGTAAAACAAAGCATAGCACAAAGTCCGTGAGTTATTCCCGGCATACAATGTCGGGCCTCTAATTTCCTAGCTTTTAGAATATGGAAATGGTAGATTGTCGTCAAATGATAGGCGTCACTACATGTAACTAGCAAGGTGTATATGCTATTTTCTTAGGATCCAGGTCTTGAAGTAGTGCCTCTTACAAGCTTGAAAAACACCTTCAGATCTAGTTTTGCATTTCCTTCTGGGCCAAGGTTATCTTTACATCATTGTTCAGCCATTTCAGGGACCAGCTCAGGGGCAAGCTCATGTATGCTTGAGTTTTGCTTATATTGAGGTGGTGGTTTGTATTGTCTAGAACATCTGATATAACTCATACTGAAGGTTTTTTGGTATGATTTTTGTCAATGAAGCATATCTAAACATATTCATGCAGACTTCCAAAAAATTAGTTGATACTAAGAAATCTCATCTGGAATATAAATGCATGAGATTAGGCGCTTTGGTGAAAGATCCTTGGATAAGAGCAACTGGTCATGATAATAGAGAAATAATTGTCCACTCAAATCTTGCTATGATCTCACAGAAGTTAGTTTGTTTATGCCTCATGAATTGTGCTAGAATCATTTCTATGTTCAAAGTGCACACTTACATGCTGAGATTTAACAGTGGTACATTGAAATTGTACATAGCTACACTTGAAACAATCATGAAGTAAGTTAAATGACTCTTGTGAGATTTGCATCTCAAATTCAACAAAGCCTTGGACAATATAAATATATTGAGTTATTTTTTGGTTTTCTAAAATTTGTGTGGTGATCATTGTTCTTATTATTTTTCCACTTTTTAGTGGTTTTTATGCTGAAGAGAGAAGGTAAGAAATTCCAACTTTCAAAGCTTGTGATTGGAAATATTGAGAAGCCTCCTCTTAGTTGGCTTTATTTTTAGGAAAATTGACTAAGAGGCCATGAGAGGAAAAGATGAAACAGAATGCAGTTATTTTTTATGTGATATGCATAGTGTTGTCCTTTGAAATATGTCTAAGGTCCATCTTGAAAGATGGTTTTTACCCAATTTTGAGAAACTATGTTAAAAACTGCTTAAAGTATTTATAATTATTTAGAAATCAAGCTTTTTATGTTTGGCATAATTCTCACAATCAGAATATGATTTTTCATATTTTAATATTATATTAAAATAATGATTTGATGCATGTGATGACCTCTTCTTTCTTCATACTATCTCCAAAAACCATAAAATAAAATAAAATAATATCTTCACCAACCAAGAAACATTTTTAAACTTTTGAACTATGGTCTGCCAAACTTTTGAACTGTGGACTTCACATAATTCGAATTCAATAAAAACTTTAATGATAATAATATCATGGTAAAAGGAAGTCAATGCAATACTGAACAGTTGACACCTCTTCCAACACAAAACATCCACTCCTATCCACAAAATTCCAGACACCATGGCTCTGCATGTTCATGCAACAACCTCACCTTCCCTGAAATTAGACCAAATTACACAATTTAACCAACTGCATGCAGCTACTGAAAAATGTGTTGCTAACACAACCTTTAGATTATATTTGAACTATTTTACATAAAAAGCTTGATTTCTAAATTATAATTTTAATTATTTCTGAATCCCTTCTTAAAACTTAAACTCTTACAGGAGCAGCCACAGTAGGAAACCCATTGATGTTTACCTTCACACAATATTACAATTTAGATAAAACCTCAATTAATGATGCTAATTCCAAAATAATGAATAATTTAATGTTTCATTGTACTATGCCAATTATATCTTGAAATTTTGGTGATAATTTGTCTTGTGGATGCATTAAGACCAACCATGAACAATAGAGGTATGAAAGTATTAACTATACCCAATTATTTAGGCACAAGCAATGAACATATGCAATTGATATTCTTGGTATGTGAATGACAAGTGCTATCCTTGATGAAATAATATTATCTTGCAATGAGGGGGTCTGAATTATGTGAAGAGCCTAGGTGTAATCAGCTGCAGTTGTTTCTGCTATTTGCTGTCCTTAGGGAGCTAGCAAGGGAACTTTAACAATACTTGGCTCTACAAGTAACATTTTACATTTTTCTCAATTATTCATTTATTTATTTATATTGCTGTAAGTTAAATACTGGTGCTTGTTTCTTTCATTTCTACTATTGTGTTTGTTTTCTGGGAGGGGAAGGAGTGGTTAATATGACAATGATGTGAAGTTTATCTCTATTTCTACATTTTTTTTTAGAGACAACTAATTGATTTTAGAACTAAATTAATGCAAAATTGGTGAGTGAGCAAGGTTGTGTCTAGTTTCACTTCTAAATGATTCAGAACCAGGTTAGTTGTGTGTTTAACATTACATTCTTACAGAAGCCTTGCAACCTGCTGGAAACAATGACTGACAACATTGCTAAAAACAAGTGATTAACAGAACATAGGCTGAAACAAAATAAGTTTAATATATAAGAATTATATAAAAATATCACATAACCTTGAATCTACGGTTAAACTACATAAGGATTACGTAAAAATTATTGAAGGTTATTTGATATTATTTATGTAATTTTCTGTTCCACCATGATCTGTTTTTTTGCTTCATTGATACTTATATAAATAGGGTTTTTATAAATGTTTTGGTAAAACATAAAAATAAGTGACTAAATACATATATTTTTGAGTTTGAGAAAATAAAAAAATACCCACTTATATGCAAGTATCAAGAATATTTCTTAAAATGAATAAAATAGAATAAAATCCCTTTGGACATTTGCACAAATAATAAAATCATGGGGTGTCCTTCAAGATGCAATAATTTCCAAGGCAATAGAAACCCATCACACAAGCTCTACGCGAGCCGGTGGGTGCTTAACCCGAGGTTAACTCAACCCTTGGTCAGCTTAAGCCGAGACTAGACTAATACGTGGTTAACTTAAACCATGCTTAGCCTTAAGACGAGGTAGGGAGGGAGGCAGGGTGAAGAATCAACCCAGCGGCCATCGCCAATCGATCATCGTGCAACCTCGCTGGATCGCAAGCTGTGTACAACCCCAATCGATCGTAGACTCAACTCGCGCGCTCTCGGAAATTCGACTTTTGCGTGCATAATCGAAGAAATCTCATTTTGTTTGGGTGGGAATCTCGCTCGAGGATTTGCGCGTTTGGTTTTGTTGAACTCGGTTTTCGGTAGAGCGTGTGAGGTGGTTTATTTTACCGCGATTCACAACATTTGGTACGATGTCGGCTCGTAAGCGCACCTTGTTGAAGGCCATCATCCTCGGCGATAGTGGGTATCGTCTTCGCATGCCTCTCATTGTGTGTACACTGAAGTATCTTTGGTTTTTATTGTTTGTTTTTTTTAATTTTAATTTTTTTTAGCTTTTAGTTTTTAGTTGTGTTTTTTTAAAGGTGGAGCGTTGTGGTACTATCTGAGATTGGAATTGTGAAGCAAAGAATATATTTAAGCTGAGAGCGGGAGTTTTCCCGTGGATGTGCTGGCTTGTGTTGTGGCGCTGCATGAGAACATGACTTAAAGACGAGGGCTCTGTTAGTTAGGGCGAATTTCTGAGCAATCAAGGATGTAATTTAGTGTTAGTTGTGAAATTTGTAAGGTATAACATTTTGCATTGAAATCATTGAAGAAATCAGCCTTCATCTCTCTTGTTGCAAGGTATTGTTTAGTTGAATTTTCATGCAATGATTTTTGTACAAAAAGTGTGTAATAAATTTTTTTCTTTGTTGGTAGCTGGTCTGCGTTCAGTATATGGTGCAAGGTATTTTTTAGCTTCAGATTGTCAAGACTAGATGGATTAGTTACTCTCATGATTCTTACAGGTTGAAGTATGACGATGTACGTTGAAAATGAGCCAGTAGAAGCTTACACTAAGTTCTCTTGTAATTATGGCAGGGTTGGAAAGACATCGCTGATGAACCAATATGTTAATAACAAGTTCAGCAATCAATACAAGGCCACTATTGGAGCTGATTTCCTAACTAAAGAAGTGCAAGTTGAAGACAGACTTGTCACAATGCAGGTCAGTGATTCCAGCGGATGATGGCTCGTGTGGTTGTCTTCTCGAATTGGATCCAGTGTGACATGCATTATCGTTTGAATGTGAGACTGGAGTCGAGTTTTGTTGGAAGACTTGAACGACTATGGTCTCTCGTGTTCAATATTTCACCAGGGCGTTGCGAGGCTTTCTTGCGAGGCTTTCTTGCAGGTGTTGTTTAGAGTATTTGTGAGGAAGGTTTAGGGGCATTCTGAATGTGCAGTAGAGTTCGTCTCGTCTTGGTTGGAACTAACTTAGCGGCTCTTGATAACCTTTTTTTTGTCTGTGGTAGGATAATGAATTGATCAAACGACTTGGATTTTCTATTAGGGTTTTGGAAAAAAGACGTGAACAATTCACTTCGTTTTCATAGCCTTTCCATGGTTCTTACACGGAAAATCTAGACTAGGGATGTCTGGTACAACGTTATTTAGAGGTTGTGAAATTTATGTACTGTATGAATCTCGTTATACTCTTTTCCACTCTGGTCTAATTTTGTCTCACCTTTTTCTATCGCCAGATTTGGGATACGGCTGGACAAGAACGGTTTCAGAGTCTCGGTGTTGCCTTTTACAGAGGTGCAGATTGTTGAGTTCTTCTCTACGATGTTCATATCATGAAGTCATTCGATAACCTTGACAACTGGAGGGATGAGTTTCTGATCCAGGTGAGGTTTCGTCTTGGGTTGACCGTTAATAGTTGCAACCTTTACATTTCTTTTATATGTTTATGTAAACTTTCTATGTTTTCGTACATGCCTGTCTATCGTCACAACTTTGTTGGAGATATTTCTGCATGCAGCTGCCTGTCTTAAGCGCATCATTATTTCTATTCATTCATATTTTTTATGATCCGTGCCATGTTTTCTTTTTTTGTCGATGACGTGCTTCTTTCTGTGCGGAGCGTCGTATATGATCTCAGTCTTGAACCGTGCAGGCAGCCCCATCCGATCCAGAAAACTTCCCTTTTGTAGTACTTGGAAATAAAGTGGACGTGGATGGTGGCAATAGTCGAGTGGTAAGCTTATTCAAGTCTTACTTTGGGTTCAACCCTCAAATTTACACAACAAAGGACCATGAGGTCATAATATATCCATCGATGGGCCCTGAATCTGAATTATCCTTTTAAACTCCTGCCTCTATGAAAACCTCATCGCCTCTGGTTTTTTTGGACTGCACAGGTCTCTGAGAAGAAGGCCAAAGCATGGTGTGCAGCGAAAGGAGGCATCCCCTACTTTGAGACATCAGCCAAGGAAGACTTCAACGTGGATGCTGCATTCCAGTGTATTGCCAAGAACGCATTGAAGAACGAGACAGAAGAGGAAATGTGAGTCAGTCTTGGTGTTATCAGTGCCCATCGCGTTTGTGAAGGAAGTGGATTGTGGAGACGCAATGGAACTCATTGAGTGGAGGAGTGGTCTGATTGAGTGTGATGTTTGGAATGTGGTTGCAGTTACCTGCCTGATACGATCGACGTGAACGCCAGCAGGCCACAGAAAACTTCTGGGTGCGAGTGTTAAGAGTAGCGGAGTTGCTGCGATGGTACATGCCAGGGTCTCCCAGGCAGACAGAGGGTTGGTTGATTTGCAGACATCCATGGGGAGAGCAATGCCTGCGTGGTGATTGAATATGAATCCATCACTGTTGGAGGAGAAGGTGTGTCAGACTACTGGAGCGGAAGGTGTGTTTGACGGCAATGCCACGTCGACGTTGCAGCTCATTGAGAATAGTTGGTCCATTGTGGAGATTTGTTGTGGGGCTATATCTATTGGTATCATAGTCAAATGGGGCTGTTGATGGATGGTCTAATTCGACTAGTAGTGGATTAGTGAAGTGGTATGCAAGGTATATTATTATTAAAAGGAGCATGAGTACAAATTCAGGCAGTTTGTGCATCCAGCTAAGGTGGGCTTAGGCTGTGGGCTGTGGGATGTGGGATGTGGGTTCTAACAACCCTCAAGCGTTCCTCTTGTTGTATGAAATACGCTGAATGAGGGCAGAAAGAGGAGTGGATTGGTAAATGTGTGCAACAAGGATTCAGGGGTTTCTGGAAATGTTTTAGATGGACATTTTGCATGTTCGTTCACACGCATTTTATAATTGAGTATTGACGTTTCAAAGCATCAGGTACGGTTCCCGGTTTGTGGGACTTTCCGACGTTACTTGAGAAGCCTTTTCATAATTCATTAGAATCGGAAGACAGGAGGTTTTTCAACTTTGTGTTTTGCTTGTGATGATGTTTCTAGGAGACAGCAAAGTTCTACTAGACAAGGACAAAAGGTTGCTGCTCAAGTGCTGAGTACATTAGGAATGACTTATACTGGAGGAAGAAGGCTGAACTAATCAGCGATGAGGATTGACCAAGACCAAGATTGGTTATTATTGTCCTTCTGTAATGATGAAGCAGCCTCCTAAACCGGTAAGACCTTGCGTTATTCATAGAAAGTGACCGATATATTGGCTTTAGTTCAAATGTAATCAGCGTCCTAATATGGGAATTTTGGTCCTTGTCAATATCTTATCACAATTTTGAAGGGTTACTAGCGTTTCTCGGGTACCCTTTCTTAACTTTCCTTCTCTGAGTTGCAGGAGCAGCTGGTTTGCAATGGTATCACTTAGGTTACAGTGTGGAAGAATGGGCTACAGTGTTCCTTTGGAATATGGAAAATCTTTAAAGAAGCAGAGAAAGTGGTAGTTACAGTGCAACATATTCACACTACAGCATCCCCAAAATAGGCAGTCTTCTATCTCAGTAACACAGATACATAGTGCCGAAAAGCCCCCTACCTTGTTGCGGGTCAGTTTTCAAGAATCACTCCCCGCTTACGGGGAAAGCTGTAGGACCCTAAAGGTTCGCGTTGGACTGGGTCGCCCACCCAGCGCGACAATATCGTTGCAACTGGAAAGAACTCTTCTCATCGGACAAAAGCACAGCCCCGAAGTAGTCTCTTAGCTGCATGTCATTGGCGGTGGAAGAGAATGAGGTCAGATGGCCTTGGCTTGTAGCACCGACTCCCCTCTTCTCGTCGTTACTGGTGGCGGTGTGTTGCAGCAATGATCACTGCAACTTCTGTTCAAAGGCTGTTTTTATTTTTTATTTTTTTTTAACACTCCCCTGGGAAACAACTTGCGGCACGTATTGCTCTTATTGTTTCGTCCACAACCTTTCCATGACACAATGAAGCCGACTCATTGGGTGACCAAAGGTAAGGATATGATCGATTGTTATGTAATTGAATCTGCAGGGTTGGTGATATTGAGCGAGATTCTAGACAGGGCTTCTTAGCTGCTTCATCCACACATCGGACGATCGGGCTCCAGCTCAATTTGCTCCTACTGCATCTCGAAGTTCCACGTGAGGTAGAGTGCGTAGAAGACACTAGGTAGTGGCCTTGCAACATTCGGCATCATTCAGAGTCGGCGTAGAGACTTATCAATGCAGGATTGACACAACCCAACTGTGATTACTCTGTTGAAATCCTCATAGTAGATGTAAGGTAGGCAGCAGGCACTCTCTCTCTCTCTCTCTCTCTCACACTGCGAGTGAGTCGGTTGAGAGCTTGAAGGAATATCAGATATTCGCAAGTGGGTTTCCAGCAAATGAATATCTGATCTATATCTGTGTTTGTATCAATTATGAAAACTCAATTGTTGCAGAAGTAATCAATCACATGTCCTCATTAACGAAGCACGTGCTGCAGAGTTTGTGGGTTTTTTTTTAAGTCTTTTAGAGACACTGGTGTGTGTCCACAGGTGGTGAAGAAGGAAACTGAGTTGTGTCTCTATAAGTACAATAGCTTCTTTCTTCTAAGCATAACCCTTGATTTCTAAGAAATGCACTTTGGTGAAGAGGATTTCTGTAAATAATCCTGGAGATTGTTAATACCCTTATTTTCTTATTTTCTTTCCACAAGAAAAATACAAATACAGTTACAATTACAAAAATAATCAATATTCATGTTTAAGATTCTATGATGACTTGCTCTCAATTCAAATGGTTTGTTTGTAAGGGATATATTTTGTGTAGTTTTATTAAACATTTTCTTTAATCTTCTATTATCTTATTTTATAAGATTTTTGTAATGTGAATGTCTATATATATATATATAGATGTGGTAGTGGAACATCACTCTCTAGTATTAATAACTTATATATATATATATATATATATAAGTGCATAAAGAATTTCTTTTCATGTCAAATATAACTCTCATTTGCTAAATTCATCATTCTTATCTCTCATTTCCAATCATCATTATCAATATCACTTGTCCATTAGATTTTGTATACAAATATCATCTTTTAATTACAACCTCTACACTTTTTGTGCTTTTGATTACTATTCTCATTTATCAATTTAAATCTAAAAGGGTTTCAACTTCCATATGATTATCCATAAGTGTGGATTTATGTTGGATCAAAGATTATGTTCACAACCTTAAAATCTAATAATTACTCACTTTAAATTAACTTGCTGGTGAAGGAACAAATTCTTATACCTTTCTTTAATTCTAATGAAAAACTCTTATAAATCTATATTTGACATTTATAGTTGTCTTTGTTTGATGGAGTTGGAAACAATAAGAATAGACTTTTATTTCTCACTACTAATTTGCTTGATGGCATTTTTAGATGTTAGATGGAGATCCTACCTACTTGCAATTTGATGTTGGAAGTTCTATCTCTTGCTTCTTATACAACCTTTGAAGAAGCTTTGAAGGGAATAGAAGACTTTGCAAAAGCAAAAGGGTATATGATTTGGAACGAACAATCTATAAAGAAAGACGATTGTTCAATAGAGGATTGAAAAGGGTGGACTTTGTTTGTATGCATAAGAAGAAGCTTGTAATAAAGGAACAACAATTGAAGAGTACAACCAATGCAAGAATGGATTCTCTCTTTCAAGTGATCATTTGGAAAAATTGGTATACAAATCACAGTAAGAATATCAACATTATGAAGCTTTTACCAACATCTATGAAGCTTTTAAGAAGCTTCTCTATAAGATATTATCAGATTAATCAATTTTTATCTATTTCTAGCTATTTATGTTACCTACATAACTATTAGAATAGATCTTATGTCTGTGATATTATCTCCTCTTCTAGAGATGAATTCCACAAGGAGTAGTGATTATACATTGGAGAAGTCCAAGATGTGTTGAATTATATTTGCCACATACTTAGAAAATAATTGATAGGTTCTTTCAGCCATTAATAGTATTCTATTTTTTTGGCAAGAGGACCACCTTGATATTTGATCATTATTAGAGCTTTTAAAACTTTCTTTAAAAAAAACATTTAGTATACCATTAAGAATACTTCCTATCTCCAAAAATATCACCAAACACTGGGAGTCTCTTCTAAGGTTATAATATCAAATATGTTATATTTTTCCATCAATTCAAAGAAAAACATGTCATTCTTGAAGATCTTCATCTCTATTTTGTTGTCTTGAAAGTTATGACAGATATAATATTTCATCCAACAATTCAACAAACAATAGCTCTTGAGCTAAATTTGTAGATTGATGTTTCATCTCCTTAGCGCTAAAAAATCTAAAGAAATAACAACTAATGATACAAAATAAATGAGATCTCTATTGAACGTGCTTTATTTTATAGCAAAGATTTTTTTTTATTTCTTCATCTTGATTTTGATAAATATTATTAATGAAATGTATTGATTTTAGTTCATACATTTCCTAGATTCCTAGATGGCTGCTATGTGCACTTATTAATATCATATTTGTGCTAATATATAAGATATTTCAACCTATTTCAATACTACCTTTAATCTAAAATTTCTTTGACCTTAAATTCTTTATTATTATCTATTTTTATAAGAAGTGGTGGCATTTGTCTTCTTCCTTGTATATTTGTTGTCTTATATGGTTCAAATAGAAACGTATGGAATACAAGATGGATTTTCTTAGACTCCTATAAATTTAATCAATAAGCAATTAGATTGACTTATTCACAAATCAAAAATGATTCAAGCCTACAATAATCCAGCTTGTCACAAAGATAAATAGTCTTAATATTACAACAAAATAACCATATCTTATCACTAATATGAAATTGATATTCTTTCTTACAATAGACATCTACATTGATCTTTTGTTGTTCTTGAGCTTCTTTTAATTATGCTTTTATTATTGTATGTAACTTTGATAATCAATTTGTTAAATCTTTTGCTACAAGATTATCAACTTTTGAAAAATTAAAAGTATCAAGTCATCAATAATAACTGTAATTGATAAAAAAAATATATATATATATATATATATATATATATATATATTAAAAAAAAATACATCAAATTATTGTAAGCAAATCCTACCTATGGTAAAAAAATTATCCAATTATTTTGATGATAATTGATGATACATCTCAAATACTGCTCCAAAACTTGATTTTTTCTTTTTGTTTGTCCATCAGTTTGAAAATGGAAGGTCAAAGATAGTTTTATGTCTATTTTCAATATCTTGAAAAGGATTTTTTAAAATTTTGATACAAAATGTATCTTTTTATTTGATATAATAGTCTTTGGCAATCCATGATAATGATAGATATTATCAAAGAAGAGTTTAGTTATTTTTTCACCTATAATAGATTTTAAACATAGTACGAAATGTGTCATCTTGGTAAAATCATTTACAATCATAAATATAGAATCATATGAACTTGAAATTAGTAGATCTATGATAAAATTTATAGAGATAAAATACCATGGTTGTTCTAATATAAATAATAGTTGAAGAAGTTTGTAAGGTCAATGACATAGAGTTTTTTTTAACTTGAACAAACATCACATGATTACACAAATTCTTTAATTGCCTTCCATATTTGAAATCACCAAAAATTTCTTGATATTAGTTTCTAAATCTTATTGTATCCAAAATATTTTATTACAAAGAAGTTGTGACAAGCTTCAAGAGCACGTAGTCATGCTTCACCTTTTAAAATATAAAAGTGTCCTTTGAAATAGAGTAGATTATTTTTGAACTCAAATTTAGAAATATCATAAGATTTAGATGAATTATTCTTAATATTATGAACAAGAGGATTTAAAGACATACTTGATTAGACTTTCTTAAGAAAAGTTGAATCAAAAGTCAATATTGATTTTATTGCTTAAAGATGAAATTATTTTGGCTTCAATAAGATTATCTTTTATTGATCAATATCTAAATCTCTTTCATTTGGTATAAGATAAGAATGTCTAAAAAAGACATCACATAGACCTTGTTGTTTTTTTGATTAATAAATGATAATAAACTCAAATCTTGATAAAAATATACTTCAACGAGCTTGACGATGATTCAACATACATATTGATATGAAGTACTTGAGATTCTTGTAATCTATATATACGGTGAATAGACTAGATAGTGTCTTCTAGATAGTGACACCATTCTTAAAAAGAATCCACAATTGCAAGAAATTCTTTATCATAGATTTTGTAATTGATCTTTGCTATTAAAAATTTCTTAGAATGGAAAGCTATTGAGTGGAGTTTGTCATCTGCTCTTATTTGTGACAATACCATGCTTAAAGCAAAGTCTGATGTATTTGTTTCTATAAAAAATACTTTGATAAAATTGATGTAATAAAAAATTAGTACAAAAATAAAAATTATCTTTAAAGCTTTAAACAATGCTTTTATTTTTTTATCCTACTTGAGTTTGTTCTTACAAGCATATAAATGGAGTTATAATTTGAAAAAAATTCTTGATAAAGAATTAGTAGTAATTGACAAATCCCAAAAAATATTGCACATCTTTTATTGTTCTTAGAATCTTCTAGTCCATGATTGTTTGGACTTTTTTAGGATCTATTATGAGACTATCATTTAAATGATATATCCTAAGAAATCAACTTGAGTAGTATGAAATATATATTTTTTCATCTTAGCATACAATCCCATATCTCTAAATTTTTATAATACACAACAAATATGTAATTCATGTTCTTTTGTATTGTTAAAGTAGATTAAAATATCATATAGATAATAGACAATAAAATTATCTAAAAATTCACAAAAAATATCATTCATGAGATATTGAAAAGTAGCTAATGCATTCATGATTCCAAAAGGTATAATATTATATTCAAAGTATCGATATCTTGTTCAAAATATAGTCTTCCATTCATCTTTTTTTTTTATATGGACTAAGTTGTATGTTCATCATATATCTATTTTTGTATAGATTTTAGCTTGATTCAATTGATAAAAAGTTTAGATATCAAAAATAAAAGATATCAATTTTGGATAGTAATCTTTTTAAATCTTTAATAACCTACAGACATCCATAGTGATCCATATTTTTTCTTTACAAACAAAGTAGGAGCTCTTGTTGGAAATTTTGAATGGCATATGAAATTCTTAGCCAAGTTCTCATCAATATATTCCTTGATTTCAACCAACTCATTTTGTAATGAATTATAGATTGGTTCAAATAGAGGCTAAATTTCTTCTTTGAAATCAATTAAGCAAATATATAAAAGATACTCTAAAAAGATATTTACATTTTTTTTTCAAAAACGTCTTAATAATCTTGATACTAACTTAGAATGCCACTTAAAGTCTTTCCACCATTAAAAATTGATATAACATAAATATCAAAAGATGATCTTTTTTTTTGTTACATGTATAAAAAAATTTACACCTACAAGTATAAGTTTATATTAGACTTATGGCTTTTTATTTAGTTAATAAAATTCTTAATAATATTTTTTTAAAAATCAAGTCTATAAAATATCAATCTATTTAAGGATTATATTTTTTCAACCATAGTAAATTTAAAATGATTGCATTAAAAAGAGATTTAATTATATTAAAGATTACGTAATTATTATAATTATCTATTGTTATATTTATAAAAAAAGATCTTATGAATAATATCTTGAAAAGATAACAAATAACCATCTATGATTTTTACATATATAAATTTAGTTTTCTATACTAAAAATATTCTATAATTTTTAACAAACTCTTCATCTAAAAAATATATTGAAGCTCTTGAATCAACAAGATAGAGGCTTTGTGATTTTTAGGTTCCAAATATACATCTATTATAAAATTAAGAAAATAGGACCTTTACTAAGAATTGTATAAGATTCCAATTATATAATCCCTATTATAACTAGACAAACTCATTTTTTGATATATTATCTTCTTTGATAGCCATACTCTTTATTTTATAATTACATCATTTCTTTAGACAATGTTGAGTAGTGTGCTTAGGTTTTCCATAATATAAGTACAATCATTTTTAACAATTACAAGTCTTTTTTTGTTCAATAAGATATTTAAAACTTACTGTGTTAATTTGTATGTCTTTTATTTTCAAATATACATATTGAAAAGACGTTGGTATTGCCATTAAATTATAATAATGCTAAGACTCTGTTATGCAACTTTTAGATCAAAACTCAAAAAGCCAATTGTCACACTTTATAACAAAGTCAATTGCTTGACTCAATGTTTGAGAATTGGATAAGTTGAGCATCAATTTTTTTAATCTTATATTATAATCTATAAAAAAATTAGCTAATGAATGCAACATCATTCTATTTGATATCAGTTACTAATTTTTAAAATTATAAAGCATATAATACCATTGATTATTTGTCTTATGACAAGATATAAATCTTGTTGGTTGTAGTATAAATTGCATCATATTTTTCATATATAGATCAAAACTTCACAAAAAAATGCCTCCAAATTATCCAATATTGAATCATATTGTTATGATCCTTGAGTTGGATAACTTTGATGTTGAAATTTAATGACTAGTTATACCTGATTAATGAATCCTTGAAACTTAAATCTAATACCATCAAACTTCTCAAGTAAATTAATTTTTAATTCCTTGATATTTGAATAATATTCTATTGTAAGTAAAATAATATGGCTTTGTATAAATATTAAAACAGCTCCAATTATCTCTATATCTTGACTTTCTACTAATTTTATTGTTCCTTGTGGTGGTAAATTGAATTGATGTATTATAAGCATTAATTCTCTCATTTGCTCTTGCATTTGTGCCATTGTGTTCTTCATTTTAGCAAGTTGTGCTATGATAATACAATAAAAAAAAAGATAGCTATTCTCACTTAAAAAATATATAATAAAATATTTAAGAATAAAAATAAAAAAATTAGAAAAAATTAGAAATTATAAAATTAAAATATAGTATAGAAGTAGATAATCTAGAACTTCTAATATGCTTATATCTTATCAAGAGAAAGGAATAATCTACTCTTAATCAAGAAAAGACAAAGCTCTAATATTATATGTGTACTCTTGTCAATTTGTCAAAGACACAAACTGAAAGAAGATGTACAAACTAGTGAAATCTGTGTCAAAGAAAAATGATAAAATAAAAATAAGAAAGTATATATATTCAAGAAGAAATTGGAATAGCTATTATTAAAGACTAAAAAATATAAAGACTCTTGAACTAGACTAGAAGCAAGAGAGAAATTAATAAGAGTGAAGAAGATTTCATTCTTTTCTTTATATATACTATCTATCAAAGAGCTACATAGTAACATTTTATAAGACCTCTAACAAATGTTTAATTTACAAAACACACATCAAACTTGTAAGACAAGTTTCTTATATGTGTGCCATGTAATTAGTTTATTCTATAAACTACCATCATATACGACACATGGCTAATTTGTTGATGAAGTTTCTAATCTACTAATCACCTATAGACATGTATAAAAATGAAACCGCATCTAGGAAGCTTTTTTATAAGATATTATCAAATTTATTTATTTTTATTTATTTCTACCTATTTATATTACCTAGATAATTATTAAAATAGATCTTATATTTTTGGCATCTATTCTTATTATTTCTAATTTTATCAAATAAAGACAACTAAAAATAATAAATATAAATCTACAAGAGCTTTTCACCACAATTGTTGAAAGGCATAAGAACTTACTCCCTTACCAACAAGTTAATATGAAGCAAAAAATTGTTATTCTAGATTCCAATATTGTAGAAAAAATCTTTGATCCAATACAAATCTACACTTATAAACAATGTTTTAAAAGTCCACACATAGAGATCTTATTAGATTTGAATTGGTAAATAAGAACAACAACCCAAAGTTCAAAAAATGTAGAGGTTGTAACTAGGTTGCTATCTACAATGTTTGCAAGTGCCTTGTTTGTAGAGCTTTCCTAATAAGTGTATAAAATCTAATAAATGGATGATATTGGCAATGATAATCTAGTATGAGAACACTATAGGTAGAAATGACAGATTCAATAGATGAAAGTTGTATTTAATAAGAATTTTTTTTTTTATCTACTCTTATATATAAAGGCTAATACTAGGGAGTAATATCTTATTAGAAAGATGATGTTGCGCTATCAATTTTCTAAATTATATAAAAAATCAAAAATCATATATTAAATTTTAATATGATTATAATTTTTTTTAAATTAAAATAAAAATATGATATAATTATTACTATTATAATAATATTTTTAAAATAAACTATTCAAATTTTAAAATATTTTTTAGTTCATGTTAATAATTTTATTTTTTATAAATTTTAAAAATATTTTTTCTTGTATTTATATAAATAAATATAAGAATCTTTTATTATTTAAACTTGTGTAAAAGATTTTTTTTTTTTTTTTTTAAAAAGAGAGAAAAAGAGAGAAAGAGAGGGAAATCAAAATTTGTTGTAATAAAATTGATATTAATACAATACAGAAATATATCTAAATTATTACTTCAAAACTTCTACAACATATATAAACTTTAAAAAAAACTTAGCCATCATGCAAGTATATTTTGTAAAAGCAAGGAATTATTTTAATATATATATTTATTCAATTTTTTTGATTTAGAGTTTATTAAGTAACCAAGTATCACATATATTATAAATTTTTATTAATTTTTTTAGTAAAGATAGTTATTTTAAAAACCCATATATATATATATATATATATAATACTAAGTGATCTATTTTAACTTTTTGAAAATTTATTTTTTATTATTTTAATTTTTTTATAAAAATAATCATGTATCATTTATAAAGATGATTTTTTACAATCTAAGCTTTTGTAGATATTTCAATCAATTTTTGTTAAAGCATATGTGTTCAAATATAATTCATGTAAAATTGATAAAGTAAAAAAATTAATTATTGGAGTGTAGTTCAAAATTCTTTGATTTTTATAAAACACAGTATTTGTGTATTTCAAGTGATTCAAAATATTAAGTTGGTTATACAAGAATTATTTTGTGGGTTGATAAATATGTCATGTTGTATGCTGTATGTTCAAATACAATCTGCACATTCATAAGTCCGAAAGAATGACATCTTAATCAAAATGGTGATACTGCCATACCACAGTAGTAAGTTATTTGGATAACTAAAAATCAATATTATACTTCAGAGTATTTTTTAAAATGAGATAAATAAATTAGAAAATTCATTGTGCACTAAAATTAAAATCTAATTCTAACTGTTAAACAACTAAAGATCAACATTATCTTCTTGAAATATTTTTATAACATGTATCTTTTTAAAGAAATGTAATTAATTAGATTTTATTACAGCTCTTAACATTGTATAGTTTGAAATAATAGCTTTTATATATATATATATATATATATATTTGTATGTATAAATATATATATATATATATATATATATATAAAAGGCATTGATAGGATATTAAATTCAAAATATTCATTCAAGTTATATCATTCAAATAATGACACATATATGTTATTGAAATCATACATGTTAAATTAGTAAAATTTTATAATGATATATTTTATTCACATTTTGAATATTAAAAAAAAAAAAGAAAAGAAAAAGAAAAAGAAAAAGAAAAAAAACTAAATTTATTATAAATATGATTTTTTATTTTTGAAATACTATTTTAATATATAATAAATTTAATATGTATATATATATATATATATATATATATATTCCATATAATTTAATTAAATAGTTTTTATCATATCTAACCCATTTTTATTTTTCTTGTTTTAATTATGTCTAAAGACCATTGTTAGTCATTTTATTAGGTCATTTAAAATATTTGTATAATATTTTATTTTAGTTGATGTATATACATTAAATTTTAATATTTAAATTAAACTATTAAATCTTCTAAATACAAATTCAAAATATCATTTATTTTTTTAGAGAGAAATATATGCTTGCTACCTAGTATTTTTAAAGCTTTTTGAAATATTTTTTTCATTACATATTGATAGCTTTGAAAGTATGATATTCAGAAGGAATTTTACTTCAAACATATCAATGTATTTAAATTGAAAAATTGAAAAATGTACTAAAAAATAAATCAACATCTAACAAGGACTAAACTATATATGTGCATTATACAAGATACTTGTAAATGCATAACTGAGTCAAGGAATAAAAATTAGGACTAATTGCATTAGACCTATATATATATATATATATATATATATGTATATAAACAATTATGCCAAGATGCAAGAAGACTTACAAAATACACAATAAATAAGACCCAAGATGAGTGAAACTTGGGAGATGACTTGACAAGATTAAAAGGGGGTATAATAAGTGGAAATCATGTTCCCGTGCCCAATGCAGTTGAACAGTTCAATGGTGGAGGGTTCCCAAGTTAAGCCAATCATATCCATATATATGCCTCACAGACCCCAAAAAAACAAAAAAAAAAAAAAAAAAAAAAACACACACACACACACACACACACTTATCCAATCTCTTGCCCAAATTCACTGTTTTTTACATAGCAAGGTATGGAACCCTAAAATTCTGAACTTTGAAAAGCACAGTGCCATGTCTATGAACTTTTAAAAGTTTACAAAAGAAGAATGTGCCATCTTGTATTTCAGATGATCTTGTGGCACTTGGGTTCTTATCCGATGTGGACAAAATTAGTGTGTGTTATATGGGTATTGTCTCCTTCGGGAACAAGGCCTTTGAAGTGTTGGCCTTGCCTTCTGTTCCAACTAATTCTTGTCTGGAAATTTTAAGGATAAGAGAAATAATTTTAAAAAGAATGAGGCAAGACTATTCCTTGGTGAAGCCTATTCCAGAATCTCCCTCAGCATTTCCAACCCACTATCCATTCCAATTATAGAAATTTCCAAGCCGTTAAGCCCACAAGATCGTGAAGAATAACAATTGCAATGTTCTCCTCATTTTGGGTGGGCACAGAGACAATAAAAGAAGAATAATAATTTACAATTTACATTATTTTTCAGACAGATGTAATGTATCAGGTGACTACTGGGACTCGTGCCTAGTTTTGGGCACAATATAGGCTACGTCAGCGATCATTTCAGAAGGGCAGGGTAGTCGTGCTTAGAATAACATCATCTGGGATTTCCATTCAGTGTTTTTGAAAAAGTAAATATAAAAAACGATAGGTTGTATTATTTTGAGGAGCAGGTTGTTCCGGGCAGCATGCAATTTTCGTACTGGGCAGATTGTGTGGTACGGGCAGTTGTGAATGAATATTTGGGGACGGGCAGCAGGGAAGGGCTGTTTCAGAGGTGGAGTTCTTTGCCAACAAGCAAAGTAAGTTTTTATTTAGAACGCAAGGCTCGCATGCCTAATTTGACAAAGACGATTTTTTCCTCTCTACTGTAGATGTGCCACCTACGAATAGGGTGAGCCATGTGTCAACACGTGCACACTAGACTTTTTCGTGTCTTGACTTAGGTGGCCACGGATATAGGGGTTGCTTCAGCGGCCATGGAAGAGATCTGCTGCACGGTTCTGGGCCTTTATAGTGGAGCGCGGGAATAATTGGATTTCGCGGGGTAAAACAGCTGACGTGGTGACATGGAAATTGGTGGATAAGAAACACTTGGCACTTATGCCTGGGAAGAAACTACACTAAAGTGGATGGACAATTGTAGTGGATTTATAGTAGATTTATAACTTTTGTAGTAAATTTAAATTTTTTTATTATGACTATTTATCTTTGTAGCCCAAGGATGACGAAGGTAGTTCAAAGGTGATGAGATTATATAAAGACATTTTAGATCCAAATGGTGTAGTACATATGTATTAAAATAGTAGAGGAAGGAGTATTAAGCTTTCCTTTGTGCTTGGATTTGAATTGAGGACCTTAACTACATCAAAAACCTTACTAACTCACTATTATCACATATTATTACTTTCTATTAAAAAATCTATAAACTTACAAAAAAAAAAAAAAAAGGTTTTGATCTACACCATGTTGCATTTCCTTCCCAACTTGGAAGAATAATATTATTATATACAAGATTCTAATACATCACCATTTATATATTTAGAATGTAAAATTATTTAATTCCATGAAAGACAAAAATATACTTTATTTTTCATTTATCCACACTATCTTATTTCAAAAAATTTGTATATATGAAGAAAATTAATATTTCTATTCAATATTGTGTTGCACCCACCACATCATTGTTGTTATCGTTTGTGATTTTGTGACTTGTTCAAAGGCAATTTTGTTATGATCAATGCCTCAATAAGATTGCCCTTTGTCTTTGGCAGCAATGGGATCCAACATAGTAGAGATTGTTTTTGGCAATATAATCCAACATGTGGACCCTCACTACAACTCATTGGACAAGGGTCTGAGAGAGAACAAATTTTTCTTCTAAAACATCCAAATAGAATTGTTAAAATGCAACAGGTCACAAAACCACACTAACAACAACATCAATGATAGTGTGGTGAATGCAATACAATGTTGGGAGGAAATAGTAAAACTATAAGTGGAAATATCTATTCCTTATATAAACAAATGAGTCCAACATTCAAAGTAAGAAACCCTACATCTAATACATTCAAAATAAGATTTTCAATTTAATTTTTACTTTTGGTGGTTTTTTTCTTTAATACTTTTTATCAATATATCCCGTTTAATGATGTAGGTCAATGCCTTTAGTGCATAGGGGAAGGGATGGTACTACTCGAAGGTGATTGACTTTCATACTTTATTATGTATCAAGATGACGTTATCACCCCTCTTACCATAGTACACACAACCCACCTTGTGGTACAAATGCCTCCAGTGGAAGTTTCCTGGCATTGAGACGAAGGGGCCTTTTTGTACACTGGCACTCTGTTCAGCAGCCAGGCAGCCACATCAATGGCTTCGAAAAATAAAATTAATTTTATATTATTCCTAAAATAAAATTTCATGGGTGCTTTTGTATTGTAACATATCATTTGATATAATACATGCTCTTGCATCTTGTCTTATTAAAAATAATCAAGATAAACCAATTTATTTTGCATATTAGTTCATAGTTGATTTAGTCTTTTTATGTTGTAATTTTGATAAGTTGTTCATAACATTAAAAAATAAGTGTTTTTAAAGAATGTAGATCATTATTAATAACTATATTGTTATACTTTACACTTCACTTTATTATACAGTATTCTTTAATCATTATGTATATCTAACATTTTTTAATTTTTTTAATACTTGTTGAAATATTGATTCATATCTTTTACATTAAAAACCACATCAAAATAACAATATGCATTTGTACTTGTCTATTGAAAAGTTAAGAGAGATAAAGTAGAAATTTACTCACCACTTTTAAATTATTACAGTAATTTTATTTATCATCTTCCAATGTATTAGGTTTGATTGAATTAAATAAACTTTTATATTCTATTATACATATATACATATAATTTTTACTTTTTAAATTACGTATATTATTAAAAATAATTTTATAAATATACCTATATATATTTATATAAAAAAATAGTAATTTTAGTGGCCTAGAAATATTATGAAATATAAAATTACTAATCTTTACATAAAACATAGATTTTCTTATGTTTATAGTTTTAAGACAAATAAAAAAAAGTTAGAGGGTCTTTTTACTTAGGAGATAAGGTAGGTGCCTACAATTTTTAAAACATTTGATTAGTTGAAATTGAGAAGCCTTACTCAATTGGCTTTATACTTAGAAAAATTAGTCCAAATATCCTAATAGGAAGAGATGAGGTGAAATGCACATTTTTTCTACATGGCATAAATAGTGTTATTTTTTAGAATTTTTATTGGGCCTATTTCAAAAGGTGGTTTTCAAAAAAATTTAAAAGTTATATAAAAATACTATGAATAACTATTAAAAAGTAAAAATTAAGTTTTTTTTAATACTTCTTATAACTTTTAGAATAAAGATATGGATTGATGTATTTAGACTTTTGAACCATGGCATTTCAAAGTGGACTTCTAGATATAAAGACTCCCTTAAACACTTATATGTGTATAATTTATAATAATTTATTACTTCATATTTTCTTTGCAATTATTAGTGGTAGAAATTGCTAATTTATACCATGTATAATTACTTCTTATATCCATGGCTCTATCAAAACTTGATTTTAAGCTTAAATTTTAATTTTATTTTAAATATTAAATTCTTTTAATAATTATAAATTATTTATGATTTAATTTATATAGAATGTATTTATGATATATTTAATACATTATCAATAAATAAGAAAAATAAAACTCTAAAAGTAATATTTAGTATCATTTATAATAAAAAAATATTGAATATTTTATCACATGCAATATTTTTTAAAGAAATAATTAATAACTCATTAATATATATATATATATATATATATATATATATATATTGATAACTGATTAAGAAAACATATTCTTATATTAAAAAATTAATATAATAAGAAGTAGAAAATCAAATTTATGTTTCAATGAATATTGTTTTATTTTAAAGTATAATAAGATATATATTTTTAAAGATGCATGAACTCAAAATAATATATTCCATAGTAAAAAAATTATAAATTTTAAATATGGTTTTTTTGATAAAAAAAACATGTATGCAGTTTATATGAAATATATTTTATATTTATATAAATTATTTTATTTCAAAACAAAAAATAGTCAAAATAGTCTGCATAAATACTAAGATGTGAAAGTTTCGATAATTCTTTATTTATAATCTAGTAATATGTATATGCAAGCACTTTTCATTTACTGCTTCTAATGAAAAATATATACTGCATTACTCTAAAAAAACATTTAACAGTTTATATCAATTTTAACAAATTTAGAAATAATATTTTGATGTGAACATTTTTGGATGAAATAAAATCAAAAATCATATTGTGAAACAAAACCTTGGAAGATATTGTATGTTACAACAAAGTAATTATTTTTGAAAATCAAGAATACAATATTATGAACATATCTACAATCTTTAAATTTTATCTGTAATATTAAAAAAGCATCATTTTAGTATATATATACATATATACTAAATTTAAAAACAATTACATGCTGAATTTTTTTCTACAATGATTTTATGTCAAAACTAACTATCCTTAAATTTTTTTATTTATACTATGTATTTATCAAGATTTCTAAAAGATTATAATTAAATAATTGAAGAAGTAAATATATTCGATAATCTACAGTACTACAATACTACAGATAGAAGACTATAAAAGTATGATATTCTTGTACTACCAATTTCTACACGTAATGCATGTGTATTTTCTGTGATATATGTATATTATCTTGTGTATTTTGTGTTCATAGATTAAATTAAACACAGTTTTATAAAAGTAATGGGTAAATATTTGTCAAAAGAAGAAAAATTCAAACAACTATAATTTTTTGACATTAAACATGTTTGGTGCATTTTTTATTTCAAAACTTAGGATAATTATTATTTATCATTTATTTTGGAATTAAAATATAATCACATAAATAGATGAGGATTGAAGTGATAATTTACATTACACAAACTATACACATTTTTTATTTAACTATTACTAAGAAAATTTTTAATTTTTTAAAAATTTTACAAAAAGCATATCAAAGTATCTAATAGATATTCTTTATATGAAAACACCTTAGTTTTTAATAATATTAAATATGTATCTTTTTGTGCAAGCAATATTATTAATCCAAATTTGATTGCTAATTTATATTGAATCAATTGAGATATCATTTTAAGCATATATACATATATATACATTTATTCTTATCAAACATATATGCCAAATATGTATTGGCCAAATATTCTTTTAGACTAAACAACATAATTTTTAATAAAATTGACCAACATCCTAAAAAAACCATTCACATGGAAATAACACTATTATTTTTACTAAAAATTAAATTTAAATATTTATAACGATACATAGCATTAGGTCTAGTAATATTTTAGATTAGAAAGAATATTACTTAATGCATCTTTACAACAATTTTAGACATATTTGATGTTTTTGGATACTATATGATGCTCTTTTATTTCTTTATATTGCTTGCCTAATACCAAAATGTAAAAAAATATCAACACAAGTTTTTTTCGTGTTTCTTTTTTGTAATTGGTTTTATCCTTAATTAATTTAAAAGTATCCATAATTCATCTGTACAAATGAGTTTGGTTTAGTGAAATGATAATAGTTATGAGTTCTAAGGAAGAAATATTATTAATTAAATTAAATTATATTTTATTTTAGTCATATCTTAGATTTTATGTTATTTTATTAATGATTATTTTATTAATTGTTATCATATAATTCAATTGATATGATACTAATTTTTCATCAAGTATTAGATAAAATGATATAAAAAACAAAGAGATTTTTATTATTATTTTATTATTTACAACCACTATTCAAACTCAAACAATTTAGAATACAAGTTTCATTTATGTTTTGATAGCATTAATTAAAAATATATATAATATTAAAATTATTTAATTTAAATAAAAGTCCTACATGACCTTTATAAAACATAAATTTTTAAACAAGATATATAACACCTTACAATGCCCTTATAGTATAATATATTTTTTTAATGTCGTTCTTTTAATTTTTAATTTTTTTAAATTAAGAGAAATATAATAGAAATTAATTTATCTTAACATCATTTGAATTTTAATTTTAAAACAGTTTCCAAAGTTATATCAATTTTATTTAAAAAATTGCTTGATAAAAATTGCACTCAATAATTAGTATTTAAATTTTCAAAATTAAGTTTATTCTTTTAATTATAAATTATGATGTTTTTGAAAATTAATAATAAAATACATAATGGGTCGTTAATAGCATAAATCCAATTAAAATAGAGTGTGATATTTGTGTATAAAAAACTTGGATATATATATATATATATATATACATATACTCTAAAATAAAATAAAACCTGCATAGGATCTTTTTTTAATACTGTTTTGGTTAGACGGAATAAAAATATAATTTGTTTTTGGATTTGAAAATGTAATTCGAAATCCTAAGTAATTTTCATTATTTAATTTGTAATTTTATCCATATTTTGAGCTTAGTAGTTTTTCTATCCATGAACAGTTTGTGCATCTTTCAATCATGTGTAGTCTAACAAGATACTATGATTCACTTGTAAATATTTATTCTGAATTATTATAAAATTAGTAAACAAATTTTTTTAATTTTTTAATTTTTTAAATTGAAACCAAAGGAGCAAAATGAGGAAACATAAGATCTTGAATATTTATTTATTTATTTTAAAAGATAGTTTTTATGGAACCCTTAACAAATTCTGGAAAGAATTATCATAAGATATTATTAATAGGATCATGTTGCTACAAGAAAAGTTTGACAAAAATATCCTTATAATATAGATAGAAACTTAGTTTTGTTATTCCTTGCATGGTTTGATTAGTAGATGTATATTGATTTAAAAAAAAGAAAAAAAAAGAAAAGAAAAAGGGATTATAATTGTTCATATATCTTTTTTTACTTTTACAAATTTTTTATCATGTATATGAGTGTATATTGATGAAAGTTGCACCACTTTTTCTATTAAATATAATGAATATTATTTTATTAAAATTTATTAAAATTGTCTTTTTTATTTTAACAATTTAGAATTTGGTTGTAAAAATAAATAATTTAATTCTATTTTAAAAAATAACAAATATTGATTTAATGCTTTTGGATTAATAACTTTTTCATGCCTTTGTACATTAATTTTATAGGTCTCTTTCAAATAAATAAAATATTTTGATTTTCAAGGTCTTCTAAGATGTACCTTATTATTTTTAAAGCTTTAACTTTTTTTCCTTTTTCCATTATTATTATTATTATTATTATCATTTTTTCTTTGATATCATCTATCTCCACTAGCATCAAACAGTGATACTAAATTCATCAAATGACTGAACTATTGTAAATAAGTATTTCATACATGCTGATATACCGAGAATAATGTAAAACTTTGAAATAGGCGTATCCTCTTCAGTGGTTTTTTAAAATCTCTTCAGCATTTCCACAATTTTTAAATGATTGTTTATCAATAACAAGAACAAAACAGATCTTAAGAATGTTTTTGTAAAATTTTGTAAAATATATTTTCAAAAAACTATCACAATAATATAGAAAAATCCACATGTTATTAAAAATAAATTAAACATTGCTCTAATTTTATGTTATTCTACATAATTATAAAACTAAAAAACATAAAGAACATTTTACATAAACTACATATTCCATGTAGTTGAAATTCAAAGGATTTAGTTTTTAGTACAAAGATTTCAGAATGTTTTGAGGATATTTAAGATAAAGTTTCAGCTATTAAGATATATATATATATATATATATATATATATACACATTTAGTTGATAAAAAACATGAGCACACATAGGTCTTTAATTTAAAAAATATCAATTATTTTTAATAATATTGAATATTGGTTAAATTATATCATGGAATTAAAAAAATAATAATATAATCAAATGTATTTATAAACTTTAAATTTTGTTCCACAATTATTAGTACTAGGAAAAAATTGTAAAGTATATTTTTAATATTTATATAGTTTAAGAGTGTCATATATTATTTTTTATAATTTCATAATTATAAAACAATACCTTTGTCTTTTAAATGGAATTTACAAATGTATTTCAATTTTAGAAATAAATATACAAAATAATACTATAAAATTGATGTTTATACCTATAAATGATCAAAATTTAAAATATGCATTGTTACTTTGCAATTTAATTATTTTGAGAATAAATAAACTCATAACACACTCTTTTTTCTCAAAAAATTATATTTTTTGTTATTTAATTATTTATAATATCTGGAGTTTAGATAGTATTGTAAGAATCAAAATTAATTGTTACAGAACAATCATGTGTTTACATACATTTGTATATTGATCAATTTTATAATTTTAGTAATACTAAATTAAATATATGGTTTATTTTTTGAAAAAATAATTAAAATTTTGAACCTTATCAACATAAGAAAAAATTCAAAATCAATTTTCGATTTTATGTAAAAAATAAAGTAGTATAAAAATAAAATTAAAGTTTACAATAAATTTATAAGTATTATTATATTGATTAGTTTCTGGAAAATTATTGAATCTTAATCTACAAAATAATTACATGCTTTGATTATGAAGGATTGAATAGAATTACAGATACTTTGTATACAGAAACTTACTTACAATGCCGTTGTTACATTTTTAAAGGTAGAAGTACAAATTAAAGACAATATAAATTTACACAAGTGAGAAAAAAACTACATTGAATATTCTAGTATAGTTAATAAAAACCACAGTGGAAAAGAAATAATATATGTAATTCTTATATACATTTTTTTTAAAAAAAAGGAATGTAAATGGTTAACTTTTTAGCAAACTTAATACAAACCCAAGTGGAAATGTAATGATTCACATTTTTCTTTTAAAGAACAATCACAAAAATACAAAAACAAAACAAGGTCAAAAAGAAACATAAATTAAAATATTGTTGTAATATAAAATTTTAAACAAAAGATAACATACAATGATTTGCCCAATTGATCCTATCCTAAAAAAACAAAAGATGTATGCATAAAATATCAAACACATCAATAATACTGTCATTAGAATAATAACTAATCATCTCTACCTACAAATCCAACAAGGCCTATATATCCACAGAAAGGCTTGCTCTATTTGTGGACATTTATTAATAGTAACGGAGGAAGGAACAAAGGAAGGAGGGAGTAGAGGAGATCCAAAGTGAGAGGTGAGCAAAGGGTGAGCAAATCCAATCTTTGCTATAATCTTAATCTTTTTAAGCTAAAATCTTTCTTTTGTATCTCCTCTGCAGTGGATGATTCTCACCTGTGCTTCATCATGCTCCTACTAAAATTCCGGGATTTTCAGCTCCCCCCCCCCCCCCCATAGCATAGAAAAATGACAAAAAAATGGTTACAGATAAAATAAAATAAAGATAGACACACAAGTTTCAAAATAATTCCATCAGTGTATATTCATGCTTGTATTAAAGAGTTTTAGCCATGGTTGTACATCACTGTACCTAGTATTAGGGGCAAAGGAAGAAGAGATTAGTGTGTGTGTGAGGGGGAGTTTACTAATGTGATGGAGAACTGTAGAGTATGTGTGTGTTTCCCATCATCCAGACACATTAACTTCCTTGCTTGCTTTCCTAACTTTTACTGTGTTTTGTACACATTCACTTGCTGGCTTCTCTGTGTTTGTTGTTGAGCAAGCTAAAAGCAAAATTTGCTGTCTGAGGGAGGGCATGGCTATGATGTGGTCGGCTTCCACCATAGGGAACAGAAGGGAATGAAAGGGGAACCTAAAAACTTAAAAATGAAATGAAATGAAAGGGTAGAAGGAGAGGGAAGAAGAAAAGGTATGTGAAACAACTCATACTGTCAATGATGTAATTGGTTGTACTGTGGTCTCTCTCTCTGTATCTACAAGACAAGGGGAGACAGTCTGCAGTCACAAGGCACCTCTGCTTGCCAAAATGGTAAACCCTAAAATCACATTTAAAATAGTAATAATAATAATAATAATAATCATCATCGCCACCACCACAAAAGGAGGAAAAGAAAAAAGATGAGTACAGGATGGGTTTGAATAAAATTAAGCTGAATAAACTCTTGGTTTAGGATTTGGGCACTAGTATGGGCAGTTCCCTTGGATGAATACCGCAAGACTTTTTTTCTGTCCATGTGTGTTAACAAGTGAATATCTACGAACCTGTGTCATGAATAAAAGCCACATCATTGACTGCATGATTTGGAGTATGAATATGAACCAGGTTACTATTCGAAAATTTTCAGCGGTGAGCATCGCGGGATCGGAACTGACTGCAGTTGCTCAGAATTTCAAGTGACAAGGATTTCATCATACACAGATTATCGACACATGGAAGAGACACACCAACTGCTTTGTCCTGGGAAAAACCAGTGGGGAGATAAGCAGGGAAGAGGAAGAAGAAGAAGAAGAAGAGCTGAAGAAGTGAAGCTCGGAGTGGACACACAACCGCTGGGAGCAGGTCCACACACAACACACAGTCACTGGGTGGATCAACCCAGTGCATGCGACGAACGCAGAGCTTGAAGCCAAAGCAAGGTGGACTCAATCATTTCGAGGTTAATATTAGACACGAAGACAGGTGGGATTGGATAAATAGTGAAGCATGTGCACGGTGCTGCAAGAGCTGGATGGGGGGTGTGCAGATGGGGAGATATAGCAAGGGGAAAATAAATAAATAAATAAATAAATAGTAAAAAATATATATACACATATAAATTTGTAGGTTTGGGGGCGTTAGAAACCACCCTCCCAACTGCAAACCTACCCGCAGGAACATTGAAAAGGCTGAGACCCCGTATTCTACGCCTCGCGATCCGCTGTGACCAGAGTACAGCCCGATGCCGAGCCCAGGCTGCAGTTACGGGCGCGGTCTGGTGGATGCGCGCTACGCAGACCGGCGGTCGCCCGGCGTCGCCGCGCCGGGGTCGGGTCGCGCGCGGGTCTCCCTCGCGATGGCGAGTCTGGTCACGACCGCCGCAAGTAGCCTTCTCGCGGGGTCCACCGCGAGCCCTCCCCTTTGCTTTGGCCAGAGTGCTTCTTCCGACTCGCTCACTGCGCCTTTGGTTCCTTTTCACGTCTGTTTGCCCACAGGGTTCTTACACTGTTGGGGGCAAAGTGTTGGCACAATTTGGGTGGATCGGTGCGCGGGGTGGTCTGCAGGTGATGGGCAAGGGAGTTCCCGAGCGACGGTGGAATTTGCTTGCAGGTCATGCAGTGTGCGGGTGAGGGTAGAGTGGACGTAGATGCGGAGTTTTTTTATAACTTGGTGCGTGCGCGCGTGTTGGTGGTAGCTTCATCACCAAGTATGCCTCTTCGAATCAACCCCGTATCAGTTTCGTCCAATTAGTGGTTGTTCGAGAAGACCCGCAGCGCTGTGTCATCGTTGGTTCGGTGTTTGGATCTCCGCTTCCAGAGCTTGTTTTCCCAGTGTTGTAGGAGATTATTTCGTAGTCATCGAGGAATGTGGTTCCTTCAAGGTTTCCGTCGAGCGTAGGACGAGGATTTCGTGTTGGTGTTAGTGAGAGCGGAGTTGGAGTCTTGTTGGAGTTCAGAAGGATCGCATGTGAATATGCTGCTGCTCAGGACTTGTACGTGAAGTGACCGAAACATGTGCTTGAGTCGGTGAGATATGTATCTAGTTGTCGCTGGCGCACCATTCGCGTTTGATTTCATTGAAAGCGGTTTTTTAGTGCCATCACACACACATGTCTCCGAGACGTATCCAACGATTTTATGTGTTTCCAACAGGCCACGTCTACAATTCGGGTTTATGACAACCAGTGGAGCCCTTCTAATGCTAATTTAATTAAGGGAAGTTAGGCAGTACCTCGTCGTGGTTATCAGCTTAATAACTTCTTAGTCTCATCGCGATCATAAAAAAGCGGTAGCGATCATACGTAACAAAGCGTGAAGCTCCATCTCACACGCCAAGCATGCTGCACTATTGGAAGCACTTGTTTTAAGATACTTGGCTTCTGACCCTACATGCTAGTGTAACCATTGACTGGTCATCAAATAGCTAGCGCATGAACATTGGAAGACTGAATCAATGACATTGCGTTCATGTAGTGCTTAGCATCTCATGCCTAACATTATTTAAATGCTAGCAATTCCTACCAGGTTACCATGTGGGAGGGTTTCCATCAGAAGTTGTTCAAGCACGACAGATAATAATGTTGTGTAAATAGAGTGCCTTATTTGCTTGTGAACAAGGTTGGTGACGTTATTGGCCGTGGCCTTCACAGGTGGGGTGGGTTTCTGTAGCTGTAACGACACAGTTTGGATTATCTCTGGACACTCCAATTATTGCATTGGCTTCCACTTGAGTTCCTCTCGCCTAGCTACTTCCATCTAGAACCGTTCCTACACCCCTCGAGTAACCAGCGATCAGCCATGAGCCATGTAATTCACTTTCAGAGCTTTCCACCTCAATGATACTATGAGTCATAACAACAGGCTTCGCGTCAAGGCCATAAACCATCCCCATCCTCATCATTTCTACTACTGCCGGGTTATTCCTTCTGTAGCAATGGGCGCTAGCGAGCCGGTTTCTTCGGGGATACAATTCATCGGTGCTATGATCCCCAGGTCGTTCAGTTGGTAACAGGTTCACGTGTGCGGATTCAGAGCTTGTAAGAGAAGGAGGGGAATCACGCTGGCGTCCCCAGGAGGAGAGGGATCGTGGAGACCGAGTTGGTCCTTGAGAACTGACGAGCTGGTCGATAGGGGCAGTCGGCCAAAGGAGCAGTCAGCGGGTAGAGACGAGGAATACGCAACCGGTGGGGTAAGCCAGGAGGGTGGACAACAGCAACTGGATCAGAGAGAGGTCGAAGAGGGCTGGGTCGGTTCGCCTCATGGGGAGATAGAATTGCAGGAACCATCACTTAGAGAACAAGGATGCTGGTTTAGAGATAGTGATCAGTTGGGAAACTGGGGTGCAGGCAGACGAGAATCTCAAGTAGGCAGTGCAGGCCGCACGGAGAGGACGGTCGAAGAGAAACATCAGCGTGTGGGGTTGAGTGATTTAGAATCGGCAGCAAGGGACTCAGCTAGGTCGCGATCCTCTTTGGGCCAGGGTTCAACAACGCAAAGGGAAGGATCCGGCGGGCACGCTATCCCCATGAGCAGTGGTGCCCCATGCGGGGCCTGCAAATTTTTGAGAAGGAAATGCGTTCGTGGTTGCATCTTCGCTCCCTACTTCGGAGCGGAGCAAGGTGCAGCCAGGTTTGCAGCTGTCCACAAAATTTTCGGTGCCAGCAATGTAGCGAAGCTCTTGCTACACATACCAGTGCCAAGGCGGTGCGATGCAGTACTCACAATTAGTTACGAGGCCCAAGCTCGTCTCTCGGATCCCGTTTACGGTTGTGTGGCCACCATCTTCGCCCTTCAACAACAGGTTTATAATTGCGTCCGTAATCTTAGTCCTTTCTGTTGTGTTGCAAAATATTGGTGCCGGGTTGAAGCCTCATCGGAGGTGTGCTGTCGTGTTAGACGTCGACACTGTGGACTTCTAAGACGCGGCATCGCTTCATGGTCGAAAGAGGGAACTGCCAGGGCCCCCATAATTTAGAATCGAGCAGTTGTGATTTCGTGCTAATGTCACTTGACACGTAGAATGGTTGGGAGATTACTTTGGATGCATGTGTATGAGCTACCTAGACACGATTAGTGACAATTAACCACGTAACTTTCAACGCCAAACCTCTTTTTAATCGTTGGAGGCATTCGCTCAAAGCTGACCTCATGCAGTTACTCAAACGATGTAGGTTCTATCAGAGGTCTCTCGCCTTAATTTGCGATAAAACTTGCGGAGAATTTGGCACCTATGAAGTAAAACATTCATCTCCGTAATGCTTAATGGGTTTAGCTTCATGCGAAACTGAGAATTTCAGAGTCATTCTCCCCGGAGCTAGTTTTGGAGCTGCTGTTTTACTCTCCATTTTACAAGCCAACACTCTTTCTAAGGATGCCTCTAAGTCTTTCCTAAGAGTTTAAAGCTATCGCACTCACTTGGTTGAAGCAGACTATGAATCAGTTTTTTTTTTTTTTTTTTTTTCACTGCACTAAACCCCTACCGACCTCACAATCCAGTGTGATGACTCAGTTCCAGAATCCAGAGAGCTATCTATTAGTGTGTCAGTTCCTCTTATGACATTTTTCTTTTTTTCTTGTAGGTCTCCTTCCACCTCCACTTCCCATATTTCTTGAAACCATCCTCATGTTGGTGACTTGAAGTATGCGGGACACTTATTGAGGTTGGAGCTTCTTTACAGTTTTTTTTTTTTTTTTTTTTTTTTTTTGTCGAAACTACACTGGAAGCCATTCTTAAATCGGCTTCTTTGAGCAGATAGTTCTGAGGGATAGCGAGAAAAGCTTTTGAACAAGATTGACACCTCGAATACGTTTTCCTTGATAAATCATGTAGCTATTAGTTGTCTACCTGTAACTTCCGCTTACAATTTGTGTAGCATTTCCTGTGCCACAGATCCGCACTGAGAGATTTCCCTTAGGTTTCGGTTTCCATTGAAGTGGATAGCTGAAATAACACTGGTGGTTTATATTTGTGCTTATTGACAGAAGTGCCGTCCTTGAGTTATTTTCATGGAGTCATTCCTTTTTTTCAGAGTCCAGTCGAGCGATCGGTCCTAACGAGTCTCATAAACGCATCTTGACTTAAAGCGGCAGCATTGCTGTTGCTCGACAAAGCAATGCTCTTGCAGAGCTCCAACGTCAATTTCAGCATCTTTTTAAATATTGCCCAAAAGACTGTTTGAGCTGAAGGCCGTTGAGGTGGGGCCATACCACTCCTGATACTTGTTTTCAGGTCTAGATTGACTCGTGGGATATATTCATGACGTTTCAGACGCTGACCCAGGAACGTATAGAACTATAAGATACTGACTACGAATCTGATTTCAGTTCTACAGTTCGTATAGATCTTCATGAGTGTACGGTCCCAACAATATAATTCTGTGAACCCTGGATGAAGTTGGATTTTAGGGAATCCATTGGTAGGTGTACTCTTTCTCAAGTTTCAAATCTTCGGCAGACCGGAGTTGTTTGCACTATCAAAACTCATCAACGAAGATTTTATTTACACTTACTGTAGATACGCACGCTTTTGTCAGCGACCTTCCAGGGTAGTTTTTGGTAGTGGCTTAGCTCGGAACAGTTCACTTAGTCCATGTTGATCAACGAGTTCACAGCCTGATAGTAAGTGTCGACACAAGCGGTAACTTCTAAAATTGTGTTGGAACTTTTCCTCTCGAGGTCGAGAAACAGGTCTGTCCAAGCAGCGATCTGAATGTAATAAAACACATATTGCTAGTTCGTGAGTATTGATTCCCTGAAGTTTCTACGCGTGCAGGTAGCAAGTTTACAAGCGGAGCTAGCGATGGTGCAAGCTCAACTCGTCAACAGACAAGCAGTGGCTCACCAAATTCACCAGCACCAACAGCAACATCACCAGCACCATCATCACTTGCAACAACACGAGCAGATCGGCACCATGTCTCCAGGACATGTAGTACCCTCGTCGGCGTACATGCAGCAACAAGAACACGCTCAGATGTCACCCTCCGACATCTCCATGTCGATGCCGAGCGGGTCGGGATCTCACGGCCCGGGTTCCTATAATTCTCGAGTCAAAGAAGAAGGTAACAGCTTCCTCGGAATGCAGCATTACGCTGACTTGGGAATGGGGTCCAGCAGCCTCGAACCAATGTCTGAAAACCAACACAGCCTGCTCAACAATCTACATAAGGCGCGCGGGAGCGGCGAGAATATGGAGCAGACTGATCATGAAGGCGAGCTTCAAGTCCTCGCTTCACTCCTTGGACGAAAATAGATCCAAAACTGCAAGCTCATTTGCAAGCCTTTGTTTCACTGCTGTCCACCTGTCTGGATGCATTTTAACCCGCATCCATTCAGATTCATCCCCGGAAAACGAAGTCAAGATTCCATTCGGTACTACTAGTTGCATTAACTCCTCAGCACAATCGGCCTTAGTCGTTTATCAGGTTTCATGAGAATCTTCATATTGGGAAATTATGAAGTGTCCAGTGCAGCAGCGCAACCTTTGGTACGAGGGATCGACCGGAAGTAGACGCTGAAATAATGGATTCTTAACGTTTAACCTTTTTCAGTCGATTAGATGGTGCAACAGCGAGACGGATCAGAAGGTTTTTATCCAGGTATGACCAGCCGCAGAAAATGTGAGAACCTTAATGCAGCCTTATCCAGTTAGTCCATCCAAAAAAGCATCATAAAAGTAGGTTGATAGATTTACCAGTGCAGGTTTACAAGAGGAACCCGTAGTAGCTACGTCTAGTTGCATGCACGAGATAGAATTAATCCACCAGGTGAGAATCAGATAGAGGTACTGAGGGAAGGAAATCTTCCTTGTAGATCAGAATAGAGGGTAAACGGAGTGAAAGATCCACCTGACTCAGCGATCGTCGATCGATCCACAAGTTACACAGTAGTCACTAGGTGTCACGCTTGAGCGACTACTGGCAGGCGAGTGTGACCTGCCAGCACTATGGATTTTATCCTCTTAGATAATAGTTCTTTCAAGTTTCCATGAGGAAATTTACTAGATTAGAAGAAAAAAATACGAAATGTCGTTGGGTGCCTGTTTGATAATTTGCTGCTTGTTTTCTCAATCGCTACTTTTATCCCTAGAGTTAGGTTGGTTCATCCAAACAGTGCAAAATTTGATGGTCTTCTGCTAATCATCTTTGTGGTTCTTGGACGTTCCAACAATTCGCTTGGTTTTGAAACCCATTTCTGTCTTCTTTTTTTCAATGTGTTAGTCTGTTGGATGCCTACCAACAAAACCATCGAATGGAATCGTAAACAATGCTTTTAGTTGCAAGTGAAAATTTGTGGATCCCATATTTTGTTGAATTTTCATTTTCAGGTGACAATTTTCATACTTTATTGTAGGGTTTCTTGAGTATTTTATAATGAAATTAAAGAGGCACTTAGATTCAACCTTGGTTTCTGCGCTTGAGGCCATTCGCTTTCTCATAATTTCCTGAAACATGTGTTGAATTTCTGCCAGGGTCTAGATTCAGTATTTATTCTGATCCGGACTAATGGACATTTCGAACTGTGTGACTAAATATCATGCTCTCTGCGTGTACAGCGTTTATGTTTGCATAAGTACACATGCGGACCAATGCAAGGAGGTGCAGGGTGGCTTTGCTAGGTCTTTTGAGAACAATGTACACATGACGGTACAGTCGATCTGATTGTGAGAGATAATTTTTTAAGTGATATCTAGGACGGCAACTATATATATACGCGGTGAGCACCCGTTTCATGTGGACCCTCTCACAAACTATGAAGTGGTAACACTTTGCCAATCTAGTGGTTGCATCAGAGATGGAGTCAACTAGATGGATATAAGTCTGCTACTTAATCAACATTTTGGCAGTAATAAAGATGGTGCGGTAAAAGGCTAATATTTACTCCAAACATTTTCTGCTTTTACAATATTGGATATCACAGTGTGGATGTCCGATGCTGCTCAGCTTCAGCATTGGAAACCCCAACTGTGAATCGTACGAACATTAGTCCACGCTGAACTCGAAGGAGTTGTGTGTGTGATCCTGGTGTTGCTTCACAAATGAAATGCCACACACTCTAATGATCAATGCTGTGGAACTTATCAGCTTTAGGACAAACTAGTTAGATTCCGAGATGCCGCTTCCACGGATTTTGAGGACCGTCTTCCACGACTGATCAATAAATCAATCCTGAGTACCGAAAGGAGCATCATAACATCTTACATATCAAGATTCAATCCACACGAGGCTTAGAGCCAAAGAGAGATAGTTTGTACATGAGCAGTAGTTAATTCCCTTATTGGTACACTAATTCAGTGTGGAGCAAAATGTGAACCCTGCAGTGTGATTGATCGGGTCATTTCGCTGAACGCACGGACAGTAATTACGTGCTTGGATGAAATGAACCAGATTAGATCTGGTAATGATGTACAACGTAAGAACTTGGCACCTTAGGTGAGAATTGGTCTCCCTTCTAGAACTTTGCCCAGTTCTTGACACAAGGTACACGTATTCCAGGACACGGCTCTGACGGTACATTTTATTTTCAGAGAAAGGATTCGAGCACTTTTCATTACTGTGAGTACTTACCGATGTACTCACAAAGATGCTTAGAGCTCACATAATCAGTCATGTTCATGAGCAGGGGCAAAGGATTGTTGTTTTTTACCGCGACGAAATCTTTCATAATTCATCGGCATGTCTCTTGACATGACATGCATGCTTCCGGAGTCCCAGGGATGTGTCTCCTGGGTTTGCCTGGTACGCCTGGAACGAGCCCGAATTCCAAGCCGAAGCAGGTGCAGGGCACTCAGAAAACTGTTTTTTCAAGGCTGTAAAGAGGTACAATGAGTACCAACATTACATAAATGATATAGACTAGTTCCTCGCTGCTCTGCTTTGTTTCTGCTGATCATGTACCTGTACGTCACATTCGCCTCAGGAATGTCTCTTCAAGTTTACTCTGTTACGGCTCATCATACCATACCACCCACAGTGAAAAATTTGAAAATATTTATGCATTTCAGAGTTCGAAGCAAATCTCATGACAAGGAAGTGACGTTGGAGATAATGCAAAGAGAATCATTGAGAAGATATTTGATAAAACATCATGTTTCACATGTAGCTTATGGAGGGCTGTCCCAGATAAAATGGTGACCTCGCACTGACCTCAAACATGCCATCGCCGGCTTGGAATCCAGATTGGCACCTTGTCCATTCTCTTTTGCCTAATCGATTTGGTCTTACTCGTAAAGAGGAAAAAAAAAAAAAGCACACAGGTCAACAGCGACGCTCATCACCAGTTTTAGCTTTAGTGTGGGCCCAGTGTGACTGCACTTGCCACCTTGCATCCGCTTAAGATGGCCGATGATTAAGTGTATATGCACACAATCGTTTTTCTTTTTTCTCCAAGCCAACCAAAGCCTGCTGATAAGCCTGAAAGTGCGGATCCTTGGGCCCAACCAGTGCAACAATTGCAACACATTTTCTCGATCATGATGGATCCATGAAAGTAGGAGGAGAAGCATTCTTAATCAGATTACCAGGACCCCTCAATTCGCTATAAGCAGCTTGGGACACCATAGCATGTGGGGGCCGCTTGGCTAGGTCATCCAGTAACCACGCAAAGGATATAAAACCACAAAATATATTTCTCTACTGCTGATGCCAAGCTTCCCACATAACAGACCTCATAATGCACTAACAATAGAGCGCACGCAGCCTTTTCCACCGCAAATACCTGTTCCAGCTTAGACTATGAAACGTAGTATTTATTAAAAGACCCGAGGCTTTTTCTCAACGAAAAGGCGTACTCATGTTGCAAAAGAGCAGCGTTGTGGGCTACAGATTCATCAGTACTTGGTCAAAATTTAGCAGCAGCAGCAGCAGCAGCAGCAGCAGCTCCACAGGGCTCGATTCACGACAAACCACTCCAGTGATCTTGGTACTGACGGCCATCTGCAGTAGAAACAGAATGTGGTACGGTGGGTGCTACAGGCATCCGACCAAAGTACCCTCACCTTCTTGAGAACGGAGCCTGGCTCCCATTCTCAATCATTTGCGGCACCCAAACTGTCCAGATAATCGGATGGGGGAAAAACAAAAAGGAACTCGAGGGGAAGAGGGAGAGAATGAACTTCCCACCCCAGTAATCATCTGCAGACACATTTTTGCACTCTGCAACACAACTGCGGGAACACAATCCAGCATGTGATACTCATGCTTGCTCAGTTACAGCAAGCAGCAGCAGCAACAGGCTTGCTTTTGTATGATCTCGTCGACTCCAACAGGTTCCATGGTGGGGATGTGTGCAGTCAATTGGTGCTTGTGTCTGCTTGATCACTTGCACAGTTTTCCAATCCATGAGCTCTATCGTACTTCGATACGATGTCATTACCAAGGACTCTTTGCGAACACTTTGCCACTGGTGGCGTGCCCTCCACTAGAGTTGGCGATTGGCGGCCTGCAGCAGCAAAAGGAGGATTCTGTGAAGTTGTGTCCGAATCCTGAGAGCATCGATTGGATGTGTCCATGAGGGGTCTAATTCGGGACCGGCCATCCAGTTGTGCATTCTATCAGCCCATATCTCTCGTCTTTCGGCAAGTTCCGTGGAGCTTTCTAGCTTCAGAAAAAAGCTCAATTTTGCTTCGCCTTGACCGAGTCATTGTTTGTGGTGATGCTCCCTTCACCGCACAAGTGTTGACAAATCGTAGCACGTTCTAAATCGACACGCGGTGGAAAAGTCTGCGGTGTTTGTTCATGTCTTATTATCGGAAATAAATAGATTGAACGATTCCATGATTCTCTTTTAAAAGACTGATATGCACTGATGGAATTATAAATTTAGTTAGATAACATTTTTGTATTTGTCTTTAATTCTCTCCTTTTCTCTCACTCTATCTGTCTATGTATGGATATATATATATATATATATATATATACATAAATAAATAATTCATTGCTTTTACAATGAAATTATTGATGCTAACAATGTGTTATTAGATTTTTGAGCTGTTTGACTGAATAGAAACCTTTCTGGAGGTTGAATAATGTGTGAATTATGAAAGGAACATGATTGCATAATAATAATATGTACGGACCATACACAAAATTGCATTGATGGTATCAACTTTTAATATTACTTTGCAATTTTGTGTATTGAAAACTGAAGTTGCAGTCCAGTGCTTATTTGTCTCTATTTTTTTGTTGTTGTCGTTATTATGATTATTATTATTTTCCAATGAGGCCATAACATGTGAATGTTGTTCTTTAAGGACGTCCATTACCCATTCTTTCAATAAATGTGTATTATGCTTTTCACTAAAATGATTATTGTATAGTGTTTTTTATTTTCTTAGCATCATAAGATGTGCATGTCCATCAATTATATGTGCATGTGCATGCCATATACACTTGTTATATTATTTAATGCAGTTTGCTATCAAATTGTGATACACTGCAATAAAAGTGTAGTTTTGGGTTCTACTTGCTGTTTGCATAACTTTAAACAGCACCATTATTTAGATATAAGGAATGAATTTTCTAACATGAAATGTGAGGAAAAGCCATGATTTGAGACTTTTTTCCTTGGTAATTGTTAAGATCTTAATCTTCACAAATTTTACTGTGTTATTTATGCATTTGTAAAATTTTCTAAAAATATAAATTAAGCCTCGAGTTTTACAAACATATATTAATACTAAGATATTAACCTGTATTAACCTGTATCTTTTATTAATTTAATTCTATATATATATAGATACATAGATAACACTTACTTAAGACCTTTACACTATTGAATAGCACTTTTTTTTCTTATAAAAACTTATATTAAAAAAATGAAATTTATTATCAAAAAGCAAGTAAAACTTTATTTCGAAAATATCAAATTTATATGTTCTATTTTTAAACAAACTAAAAAAATGATAAATATTTTTAATTAATATGTTTTCAAGAGGACATTAAAATTCTATGTATTTTTTAAATACATATTAATAATAATATACTTATTTCTACTGTTTTGTGTCTGATTGCATATTATTAACTCAATTTTTAAAAAGATCTGACTTTGTCCAGTTCCATTGTACATGCAAATTATAAATTTAGATTATTAGTGTATGTATATAAATGGAAAAATTTGCTTTTGAGTTAGTCATTAAAATTAAAGTACTTACAGAAAGTATTAAATTTAAATAAGATGTGAAATGTATATAAAAAATGATAAAAAATGATTATGAGCAAACATAGTCATGTTAAAACCAATGTAATAAAATTATAAATAAATACATAAACATATGTATATATATGTGCATATATATATATATATATATATATATAAACTTAATTTTGACTTTAAAAAAAACATCTTTTATAATTTTTCAACTTGTGTTTCTTATAATGATTTAGTTACATAAATATATTTTTTTATTACAAACATCAACTATGAGGGTTTTGTAGCATATATATATATATATATATATATTTATATTTATATAATTATTGTTGTCACTAGTATTATTAAAAATTATAAAGTAAAAAATTGAGTAACAAGTCTTGATAAAAATCCTCTTAGGAAGCTATTTTCAACAATTTTGGTCCTAAATCTTCTTAAAAATAATTTCTTCTAATTAACTAGAGGATATTATAACATGTTTTTAACCTTGGAGGTAGTATAGTTTTTTAAAAAATCAACACCATTCTAAATTTGTTAATAATCACTTTTTAATTCTTATTATGTATAAGTTTGATGTATTGTTTTTTGTAATCATTTCATTTTGTTTTTATAATAGAATAATTTCACTTTTCATACATATTACATTTATGTTTTTTTTCATCATACCAACTAAAATATTATCAAGATTTGGTCTGCATTATTTTTTTATTTTTTAATGTTTAACATACTTAAATTTGTTTTTGGACAAATATATATATATATATATATATATATATATATTTTTGCTTTAAATAATTAATATAAATACTACAAAGTATTTATGAAATTTTAATAATGTAAGTAGTGTAGCAAATCAAAGAATACATCGAGATATTAATTATGAATTTTAATTAGAATGACACTGAGTTTATGATTCTTACATTCAAGAAGTTAAAATCTAAATATTCAGAAATATGTATAATCTATTTAATCTTTATTTATCAGATTAATTTGCTAAAATTTATTATTGCCACAACAACATTCTTTTAATTATTACTTAAAGATTAAAGAAGAAAATTACAACATTGAAAAATAATGAATTTATACTAATAATTACTTAAATAATGTAGATATATATATATATATATATATATATATATATATATTGTAAACTTTTTATTTACTTATTTTTCACAATATATATATTAATAATATCTAAAATATTAAATAAAATTTGTAATTAAAAAAAACAATTTAATAATTGATAATAAATACTATAATTTATATGAATTTTTAAATTATAATAGTATCTTTTATAATCTATTAGAATGTCCTATAGCTTTAAAAGATTTTTCTATAAATTTTTAGTAGAAAAACTAAGAAACAAGTGTAGTTTTGAAATAATATAATAAATATATTTAATTATCTTTTAACAAATCTTACTAAGAATATTTTCATAAAAAAATTCTAACAATAAAATAAATAAATTTTTAAATTTTTAAAATAAAGCTTAAAATATTATGTTTGTGTATGTATATATATATATATATATATATATATATATATAGTTTTTTTTTAATAATACATTATTGACACTTTTATACTTTGGTTTCACTACTTAGTTGTTTTATTGGAACCATAGATGAATAGTATACAATAAGTTATCATCCACAAAAATATATTATCCATCCAATTGTCTATCCATTTTACCATGGCAACAAGCATTAAAGACATGAAGTTAGACAAAAGTTAAAAATGCAAAATGCTTATATGTCACTAAAAAGGGAGAAAGTAAGCAAAAAAAAAATTAGATATAAGATTTAAAAATATCAAAATTACTATTGCTAAATACAAAGAAACTAGAGAGTCTTGAACAAAGGCTAAAAATATAAGACTAAGGATGGTCTTAGTTTTACCTCCATATATACTAGCTACCAAGAAGATCTTATAGGAGCTACCTAAAGACCACAAGGCTTGTAATCTAAATGCCAAATTATAGGTTGCTTCTAACATATTTTCTTGAAATTAAAAAATTGACAAGACAAGTTTATATATCTACATAGCATATTTAAAAGAATCTAAAGATCTAATCTACTTCTAAGAAATTTCTTTAACAAATTGAAAAATATATTTTCTATATTATATGTTTCTATCTAATTTTGCTTGCTTCTATTTATTTAAGTAATAAAGGTATTTCTTCGATGTGATTCTTAATAAGCTTTTATATGACTTTCTTATTAATTGGTATATAGAGATAGAATTGAAGTAATCTTTATTCTTATCAATCTCTTTCTTTTACTTTGATTTTAGTTCAATACTCTCTAAATGTTCTATGTTGTATAATAGTTATTCTTGTATCATCTTATTTTAAGGATATATAATTATTTGATCTTCTTTCTTCTATATTATAAATATTAATATTAAAATAGATTTTTTTTAGATTTGTAAATATTCATGTCACTAAAATTTTGTATTGAATTTTTTTCTTCTAATGTTTCTTACTAGACCTATAATCAAACATTTACATATGTTTTTTTTTTTTTTTTTTTTTTTTTTTGTATGCAATAGCCTTTGTACAATGCTTGGTTTGTACTATTAAAAAATCTACTACTATAATAATAAAATTATAAAATATTAAAAAAAAAAAAAAAAAAAAATTCTTTAATATCGTCTATAAAAATAAAAGAATATAGCCATTTTAAAATAGATAATAATTTAAATTTTTTATAAAACTATCAATAGGAAATGAAAATTGCTAGGTGGATATCCTCTTTTTATTGCATGGATACCCTCTCTCCTTAAGCCACACCAACAATACACCATTGCTATAAGTTTTTCAACAACAACAATCCACAACATAGGAATATCAAAGATACAAACACTAAACAAAGCAAATAAATAAAAGCAAGTGTCCACATAGCAATTCTACTATATGGACACCTCCATTTTATTATTTTTTTTTATTTACTTTGATTAGCTTCTATGTTGCTAATATTCATGTGTGGTTTATTGTTGTTGTTTTTATACCTTTTAGCCTCATTAGTGTCTAATTTGTTAAAAAACTTATAGCAATGGTATAATGTTGGTGTGGCACAAGGGGGTGTCTACATATTAAAAGATGGATGTCCACGTATTAAAAGATGGATGTCCATCTAATGGTTTTCTAAGAAAGATTTGTTCAAAACTAAGTATCAAAATAATGTTAAAATTCTCTGATTACTCAATACCTTTAAATTATAAATAATAAATATATATAATTAATTAAATTTATTTAAAAAAATCTAAAAGCTATATTTTTAGTAAAATTTATTATACTTTAAATATATGAAATAATATTTGATATTCTAAAATATATAGTTTTTTATATAATAAGCTTAAAAACATATATTTTAATTAAAATTTATTAGAATTATAATCCAAATTCATAGAATTTCGTATAACATAAAAAAATTAATATATCATCTTGTATAATTAAATAAATATATTAAATTAATATTAAATTAATATTTTTATATTTTATATTTTAAAAATATAAGTATTTTTTATTTGAAAACAAAGAATTGTAATAAATTATAATTTATATTTTTTTCTTGTGGTATAAATAAATACAGATAAACACCATTAAATATATATTATAATTAAATAAATATATCTAAATATGACAAATAATGAGTCTTGTGTTTATTAAAATCATTTTATATAACTTTCATATTAGCTAGTATATACAAAGATAAGAATAAGTTTATTTCAAGTCTTTTAATATGTCAATAGTATTTCAATTTTGCCTTAATAACTACTACATATCTTTCACATATATATAATCATTCCATTCAAAAAAATTTTTTTTTTTTTTTTTTCAACAAATTTATCTAATTTTTAGTTTTTTTTTAGTTTTTTTTTTTTTTTTTTTTTTTTTTTTTATAGATGTTGAATTTTAAATAAATTCTTTAATAAATTTTTTATAAAAATTACTTTAAAATAGTCCAATTTAGTATACAATTCATGATACATTGGTTCAAATAGTGGTTCAACAACTTCTTAAAGATTGGCTATATAATTGTAAGAACAATACTAAGTATAATATATATATATATTTTTATTTGTAACTATTATCAAATAATAATGATAATAAAATATTAAAAATAAGGCTATTTAAATGATTGTCTTTTGAATATGTTGATACAATTTACAATACAACAATGAATTAAAATATTAAATTATACCAAATATAACTTAAATATATATTTAGATGATAAATATACTACTATTATTAATTAACACTTTAAAACTTAAATCATACTATAATAGTTACTAAAATATTTTTTTATAAAATAAATATAAAAATATAAAAAGTACAATAAATAAAATAAGAAATATAAGGCTTTAAGAGTTATTGATTGGTAGTTTTTTCCTATAATTGTCCTAATATGATTGGTATTATTGATTAGTTAAGTTTGCAACAAATACACCTACACCAAAAATATATATTTTGCATCATACTTGGCTTGAGGACACAAAAGATCTTTATGACTAGGATATTTACAAGAAAATTAAATAAATACAGATAAACACCATTAAAATCAACTAACAATTGAAATTAAATTTAACAAATGTAAAGATCTTTTTAAATTATCTTATGATTAAAAAAATTATAAATCATATAATATATCATATTTGTTTTAAGATTTTTTATATTCTATAATAATACTAGTGGGTCTATTAAAAAATAAATAATAAATAAATAATATTCAAGTAAAAACAAGTTTTCAGCACAAATTCCAATTTACCCAACTTGAACCAACATTATTGACTTAATCCAATCCATAGTAGAATAAATAAATAAATAAAATAAATAATAAAAATTTCAAAAATCTAAATAACAGAAATATTTTTTATTTAATTTTTCTTTTAATCAAAGTTGTTGATATTAGAATCAAGAAATATTTTACAATACTTTTAGTTTTTCTTACAAACTTTAATTGTAATAATATTTTTATAGAATTAAGTTTGTTTCTAAAAAAAATATTATTATTTTTAATCATTTAATAATATGTAACATGATATAATTTATTAAATTAAATCTTCTATTTGAAATCTTTATGATAGGTATAAAAATAAAATATTAGGTTTAATTTTTCAATAGACTTCAGTACAAACTTTACAATATTAATAATAAAGTTGATTATACACCAATTTGATTATACCAATGTGTTTTATAAGTTTATTTAATCATTTATTATAGTAACATGGTGTTCACTGAAATTCAATACATTTACAAATTGTTTTTAAAAAGTTAATTGATACTATATGCAATTTAAAGATAATATGTATGTATGTATATATGATGAAATTTGATATGTTGTACATGATGCAATTTCTATATTGAAGACAAATATAGATTTGACATACAAGTGTAGATAATTTTATTATTATATGTGCAAACATAAATGCACATTCTTATACATAGATACATTACCCTCACAAAAGTTTTAAAACATTCAATGGTTTTTTGATAAAATGCATATAAGCTATATTTCACAAGTATAAAATGATTGTTGTAAGGTAAAATATTAACATACTAAAACATGTAATATCAAATAATTTTAAATCATTTAGAGTGGTTGTCATTTAGAGAAATTATTTGGTATTTTTTTAATATGTGAGAATATATTTCAAATATATTTTAGGAATGCAATAATTTTTTATTGAGGAATTCAGTTCAACAACTATTAACATTAAGATATCATCTTTGCATAATACATGCTTATAATTCGTTATCACTTGTCTATTAGTGTATGCTATTTTTATTTACAAACATGTATAATTGCATTTTAGTGTCTAAAATTATAAATTTGAATATAATCTAAAAAATACAGTTACGGACATTTATATCTATGTACACAAATTCTCTAAAATTATTTATTAATATTTGTTACACTGTTAGTTTTTAGAATAAACGGTTACAGTACTGTATATTAATTTTTTATTTGATAAAATTTACGGACTACATTTATGATTTTCCTTAAAAAAAGCTCCTGTATAGTAATATTTTATAAAAAGTATAATCAAGTTAAAGATATTTACAAGATGAATACAACATGCATAATATATCACAGCACGTACAACAAAAAATGACTGCAATTCCAAGTTTACAAGTCCATGCTTCAGAATAGGAACTGTATAAATCTCTATTCAACATCAAAGTAAAAACATGCCATTCTATAGAGGATCATGGATATTCTCAACGAACTAAGCATGTAGTGAGAATGAAAAGGTGACATTTATTTAACAATGATTTAATCTTATCATGCATTTATAATGCCTCATCTCATATTTCACAACCCATATTTTAATTATAAATAATAAAATCACGCCATGCAAATGTGAAAATATAATGACTGTATATTTATTATGAAGTATCGAATCATGTATACGGGATCGGACTTCGCAAGGCTGAGCGATCTGATTGATGCACGTGTTCAAGGCTGTTGGCACCGATGTCAGGGTATCTATGTGGAAACCAGGGTATCTGTGTGGAATAAGGGTATCAATCCCAATCTCAATTCCTCAGGATGGGGCTGATAGGGTTAGGGTGCTGACCTCAAGTATCGCATACAAAGGAGCTCTTCGTCCCTCCCAACGATGTCACAGTTCATGTTTCCTTGTGTGCTTCCTTCGTTGTGGAATTCTTCTGAGGTTGAATGTGTTGTTTGATCGCTTTATTTAGGGTTTTAGTTAGAGTGTGATGCGCATTGTGCAAAGTAAGCGGAAGAAGTAGTGCCTTCCTTGATGCGGTGGCCGAGCTGTGTGCTTGAGAGACCCCAGCACCCGGCAAGTTTATTAGCCGCACAGATTGCGTGAGAGGACCTTCCAACCAGCCCTTCTCTACGTGAGCGTGGTAATGGAGGTTGAATAAGGTTCTACATTATTGAAGTTGTGAATGAGTAACAAGTTCCTATCGGTGTAGTGAATGAGTGCGTGAACGTATCTAGAGTGGGATGATGGTAATCGCAACGGAGAGCATGTACGATGCAGTGACTCCAGTGTTTTCCACACGAGATTTCTGACCACCAGACTTTAATGTGTCTGCCCATGATTTGAGTCGTACTTATCAATGTATTGGTTCTCGAGTCGTGGTTATAGTGTAGGCTTCTGCGCTGTAATGGGTGAGAAGGGAGTGCGGCAGGGATGATGATCAAAATCTTGGATAGCATCTACGGTGCAGTGTGTCCTGTGTTTTCCACACGAGATTTCTGACTTAGCCCCTTTCTTCTCATAATCCATTCAGGGTGATTTCCCCTGAACCTCCTAAGCATAATCATCCAAAACTTCTGATATGTATTCTTGATTAACAGCAGAAATAATATTTCTGGCGCTCGTGTACATACCAAAGGCTTATCGATATCTCAAAATCTACTTCACCTATCAATTGCAACGCGAAGATCATGATTTTTTGATTGATGAAAGGATATGCAACATACTCATCTACTAATTGTGACACTATCACTAAATTAGTATATCACTATGATCAATAAAAATGAAGCACATCCTTAATGTAAACAATTTTTTAATAATTGTCAAAACATGATATGAAAATAACTGCACATAATTATACTTTACAGTACGCTCAATAGTGTTCCGATACAAATTTGCAACACTTACTTGAAAGTTGACATGACAGGTCGACTTCTCGTGGCATACAAACTTTTAGCAAACGGAAGCATTTATAATAATTACCAAAACAGCATAATACCACAATTGATTTCTACTTCTATATATGCTCAATAGCTTCTACGTCACTAGAATACGGCCCAAAACGTGCACATTGGAAAGAAAATAAATCTCTGAACCAGTCTCCCAACATCGAGCACTTTCCATGATGAGTGAGGGCTTGAGCGTCATCAAACATTCCATTCACTCATCTAATCTGGACGCACAAACTGCCTGCATTTGTATTCATGCTCCTTATATAAACCTTGCATACCGCTTCACTAACCCACTACTAGTCGAATTGGACCATCCATCAACAGCCCCATTTGACGATGATACCAATAGATATAGCCCCACAACAAATCTCCACAATGGACCAACTATTCTCAATGAGCTGCAATGCCAACATGGCATTGGCGTCGAGCACATCTTGCGATCCAACAGTGATAGATTCATATTCAATCACCACGCAGGCATTGCTCTCCCCATGGATGTCTGCAAATCAACCAACCCTCTGTCTGCCTGGGAGACCCTGGCATGTACCATCGCAGCAACTCCGCTACTCTTAACACTCGCACCCAGAAGTTTTCTGTGGCCTGCTGGCGTTCACGTCGATCGTATCAGGCAGGTAACTGCAACCACATTCCAAACATCACACTCAATCAGACCACTCCTCCACTCAATGAGTTCCATTGCGTCTCCACAATCCACTTCCTTCACAAACGCGATGGGCACTGATAACACCAAGACTGACTCACATTTCCTCTTCTGTCTCGTTCTTCAATGCGTTCTTGGCAATACACTGGAATGCAGCATCCACGTTGAAGTCTTCCTTGGCTGATGTCTCAAAGTAGGGGATGCCTCCTTTCGCTGCACACCATGCTTTGGCCTTCTTCTCAGAGACCTGTGCAGTCCAAAAAAACCAGAGGCGATGAGGTTTTCATAGAGGCAGGAGTTTAAAAGGATAATTCAGATTCAGGGCCCATCGATGGATATATTATGACCTCATGGTCCTTTGTTGTGTAAATTTGAGGGTTGAACCCAAAGTAAGACTTGAATAAGCTTACCACTCGACTATTGCCACCATCCACGTCCACTTTGTTTCCAAGTACTACAAAGGGGAAGTTCTCCTGATCAGATGGGCTTGCCTGAAGTAATATAGCCTTGTGTGAGAAAAGAAAATGAAACCATCCTTCCCTATCGGTGATCGTGAATCAGTAAATAACCAGGTTGCTTAAACCACAACAAAACAGAATTCTAAGACACAAATGATCACATGTTTCACATCAGGAGGAAATGTAGCGCATGAAAAAATATTCAACGAGGAACACATAAAAGCCAGACGTACTACATAAAATTCTTGATTCATCACAAACCTCTTTGTATATGAAATAAAATAATACTTGCCTGAATCAGAAACTCGTCCCTCCAGTTGTCAAGGTTATCAAAAGACTTCATAACATTGACATCGTAGACAAGAACACAACAATCTGCACCACGATAAAAGGCGACTCCAAGACTCTGGAACCGCTCTTGCCCAGCTGTATCCCAAATCTGCACCAAAAAAATAAAATAAAACAAGAAAAAATAAAATAGCTTGAAATTGTAGGCGCATTGGGGCATTGGGACAAGAGAGTTGAAGAAAAGATTTTTCCCATGGACTTTGAATATCTCCAAAGACACACATGGGCATCATTGAGTAGAAAAGTAACAGGTAAGCACTTGAAAATCAAATGTCACTGACGGAGACAACCAGGTAGATGAGAACCTTGTCCATCTAACTGGAGCCAATGGATGCTAAATCAGTTCCACACTACAAGCAGTCATCTGAGCCCCGTTTGCGAAAAAGGAGGAGACTAACCTGCATCGTAACAAGTCTGTCTTCAACCTGCACTTCCTTAGTAAGAAAGTCTGCCCCAATAGTGGCCTTATATTGATTGCTGAATTTCTTATTAACGTACTGGTTCATCAAAGAAGTCTTGCCAACCCTGTATAATCAAACAAAGAAGATCAGGATTTCAACTATACAGAAGATATCACAGATTTCACTCTTGCCACTAGGCAATGAAAGAGCGACGGCATGCTTCGAAAGTAAGACGCAGTGTTCACAGAGAAATCAAGCGCATGCATGCTCCTAACTAAAATACAACGCACATATTCAAAGATTACTGTGTAGCACTCGTCAGTATCGCTAGATAATCCAATCCCCTAACAACGTAGATGCTATTTCATGCGTTTAATGCCAAATTCAATACGTTAGTAAATAACTGATACCCTAATTTTAAACCCAACTGCACAGATCCACACCTCTACTAACAGTGAACCATGCCGATCACCAAGGGAATAAATCAAAAAAAAAAAGCAGCAGCAGCACCACCACCACGGACAAATAAATTCATGTCATAACCACGGTGCCAACCAATAGAATAGGAATGAAATTCAGACAACACGAACGACAAAACATCTGCACCACGAACCCCTCCACGTAATCTCCTCTCGCGGATACACTTCTCCCCGCTGATACAAACAAATTTAAACGCTTGTAACAAGGTTCCTATTCACCCTAAAGCCTGCAACATCATAAAATGACGTATCTCCACTACCATACCCGCTATCACCGAGGATGATAACTTTCAACAACGTCCTCTTGCGAGCCGACATCGCAGACCGATTCTCCAATCTCCTGCTTCCAATTCCTAACCCTCACAGCTGCCCTGGCTCCAAATCGCAACTTCGCGAGTCCCTCTCCAGTCCAAAGCAGAGCTTATCGATGAAAATTGTTCTTAAAAACCGAGATCCGCGGCTGTAGTGCACCAAATACAACAAAGAAGAGTGCGTTGGATGAGGAATCAAGCCTACTACAGCAAGAGGTTACAGCAAGGGCCGAGACTGGGAGGCGTGAAGGGTAGAAGAGAGAGTGCCACGCTACAAACGCTGCGAGAGGTGGGTCTGGTACCGGATACCTGCCGAGGACGCATCACAGAGACAGGCTCTCATCCACGGCCTGGGCTGGGCTGTGCCGGGTTTCGGTCGCTCTGCACCAGCCCGCCCGAACCGTCCGTTCGTGGTGAGCTGGCTGTGCCAGCTGGACCATTTTAGCCGTCATATGGGCCCCAACTCGGCTACGAACTCCACGCGCCTCTTTGAAACGCATTCCCTGCCACAACTTGTGATGTGCCAGGAATTGATTGGTTCATTCTTCAATGAGACTTTTGTGGTGCTGTGCGTGGCGTTCAAATTTTTTATTCATTTTTGAACAGGTAATGATGTAAATTATTAGTGGTGTAATGATTTAAGGTGGTGTAATAGAATATTGCATATTATTCACAAATAATTTATGTATTTAATGTGGTGGATAGTGTAGCTTGAATCAAATTAATTAAACACAGCATTATATTTTTAATCAAAAAATTTAAGACGTTGACAATTTAATCATGATAAACTAGATTAAATGATTTTATTTATTTATTACATGAACCCTATGTATAAATGGATTTATTTTTAAATGATCTAATTTATTAAACTAAAGATTTAAAGATGAATAATTTCATGTTTTGGCATAAACAAGTTACTTAATTTGTATACCAAATGTTGTAATACTTTATCTGTTTATCCTTGATGAAAAACAACAAAACGGGTTCAAAATTATAAAATCTTTTTATAGAGTATTAACTACCATCCACTTTTTTTGCAAATTTTTACACTCTTTCAGCAAAGAAGATTCTCTATTGCTATTTTACCAACATAAAAAATTCATAGTTATAATCTTCATTCAAAACATATGATAATTGAAAGGAAAAAGTTATTTGTTTGTTTATTTATAGAAAAATAATCAAAGTATATACAATCTTTTTGGTTGTGATGTCATCAAATTATTAATAATAATGTAGTTTTGTTTTATTATTGTTTTTTATAATTCCTAAGATACATTAGAATTTTACCTTAGAATATAAATGTTTGATTCACAAAATTATAAAATAACAAAAAGAGAAGAACAAAAGATGTTATAAAATAAAATAAAATAAAATAAAGTGATTAACTCTTTTTTGTTTAAATGTAATGTTTTTTTTTTTTTTTTTTAAAAGCATCAATAAAAATATTCCAGAAAATAAATAAAACCAAGTTAAATAATTATACAATGTGAAGTGTCTTATAATTACTATGATATAGAATTGAACCCAACATTTTTTTAAAAATAAATTTATAGTGTATTCTTAAGATCAGTATTTAAAAATAAATAATAAATAATAAATAAAAATTTTCCAAATATATATATATATATATATATATATATTTGTGTATTGTATACTGTTACACATCAATGACTCACATTAGTAGCTTACTTCTAAAACAAAGTAATAACATCTAATGTTATAATAATAACAATAATAATTTAATTTTGCATCACAATAATTTAAAAAAAATAAATGCCATCTTATGTTATAATAATTTAGTATCACATCTTGAGAATTTTATTTGATTTTAAATTTTGAAAAAATTATATTTCAAGAAAGAGAAACATTTTTAAAATATTGGTAAAGGCTATTAAGATGGATGAAATAGACAAATAGTATTATTTTTTAAATATTAACATTGGATTATTATATATCAGCTCAAATATAATTAGAATATATAACGTTGGATTGTGATACATCATCTCAAAGATGATTACAATATGAGTATTCTACATTTTTCAAAACATGTTTCTATTTTACACATACACACATACATTCATATTGTGATTAGACTTGTGTCATGACTTCTAGATGCTATTCACCAAGAATGTAAGCCACAAGCTTCTTTTCTTTTTTTCTTTTCTTTTTTTTTTTTTTTTTTTTTTTTTTTAAATCTTAGTATGGAGATTTTTAAAAAAGTTGTAAATTTTTAATGAAGTTGTGTGGCATATCATAAATTCAATCAATAAGTTTTTATTTGTACAAGTATTTTAAACACATTCAAAGTTGAAATCATCTTCACTCACATCAATTATTCTTTAAAAAAAGCCATCACATGAAGTTGTAAAATTAAGTAAAAAATTGTAGAAAATGATAATTTAAATTTTGAAATGAATAAGCACAGTAATAAAAAAATATTAAATATAGTGAAAAATAGTAGCTCCATTATTTTATATGTTTTAGATATCAATATGTATTAGTTTTACTTTACAATTACAAAATTAATTTTAATCTATTTTAATAAGTTGACTGTTTGTTAACTTGAATCTAATAATTTGCAATACTATTTATGTATGAAATTATTTTAAATTAAAAATTATATCTCAAGTTTTTAAATATTGAATCTTTAAACTGTTTGCTTTTGTTTGTTTTTGTTTGTTTTTTTTATGTGTGTGTTTTTTTTCTTCTAATATCTTTAAAAGATAAGCTCTAACACTTTTTCTAATATTGTGACGAATTGTATACACTTAAATAATCATTTTGGTTAATTTTCCAACTTTTGTAAGTATTTGAGTTCACAAATATATATATATATATATATATATATATTTTCTTTTCTTATCTTTATCTGGTTTATAAATTCCCTAATAACTCCATCAGGCGTGAAAAGATAAACTAACAAACAATTTACTATATCTACGCATACAATTGAAGACCCTTTGATATCTACAAAGTAACAAGAACCATGAAAACAAATTTGAAACCAGAAACCATTTCAACCGTGTAAAAATTTGTAAAGAAGAGTTGGGCCCCAACGACGGAGAACCCCAGCACAGGGAGGTGACGTGGCCGACCTGGACAAATAACAGTCCGACGTGGCTGGTGTGGTACGAGATGTAAGTCCCAAATCCGCGGATTCCACATCCATCCAGCGACATTTCATCCTATTGAGGCACCAAGATACGCCCGCCGGACATCTCGATAGGGGCCTCAATCGGGACCTGTGAAGACGTAGCTGGAAATTCACGCAGCGAGAGTTTTTTCCCCGACAGGAAAATTCAACTTTCCCGCCGTATCGTCCTCGTCTCTGCCTCTACCGCAGCGCCGGTTTTTTCCTCTCCCATGCATCGCTTTGATCGCCGCAGGCTTGGTTCCAGTTCGCCATCGCTGCGCGCACAGGATAGGCAGACAGAGCACAAGGTGGTGGAAGCCGTTGGGACAGGATGCGGAATAACACTCGGCCAGGCGCGATGGCGGATATGCCGTTGCACGACGAGTCGGGTAATGGCGACGCCGAAGACATTGCCAGTAATGGCACTAACGGCCGTGGCGCTCCTGCGTTGTATCCACTTATTTTTTTTTAGTTATTATTATTATTATTATTATTCTTATTATTTCTCTTGAGAACTGAAGTGAGTCTTCTCCTGAATTATGTCTTTTTTTCAGTTTTCTTTTTTGCAATTTGGTTTGAATTCGTAGTCACTCGGTTTTGCTTTGGTTGAGTTCTGGGGTTTGCAAGTGATCGTATTTGGTGGTTTGGTTTTCTGGCATGGCTGTTCAATCGATTTCTGTGTCTGAAATTGAGTGGGAATTTTGCATCCTTTTGTTTACCGGATCATTGCGGAGCGTTGTGAAGTGTAGCTCTAGTATTTGGCTGTAGTACTCTTTACACCAATTCTTTAGTTCTTGCCTTTCTTTCTTTTAGCATCTCTCAGAAGAATTTCTTTTTTACGTAGTCTTCGTTGTTTTCCACTCGTGGCCGTGGGAATAAAATGTGGTTAGAATTTTTAATATCTAGGCGGGTCCGACGTACTTCGGTTTCTATTGTGTAGTAAATAGTTGGCGGTGAGGCTGGTGCAGCTGTTTTGTTACATAAACGGTATCGCGATTTCAGGGAGAAGGTTATGGCTTGAAATGAGAATGTCAAAACCTTGTTCCTAGTCGCTAAGTACCTTTTCTTGATAGTAGTTAATTAAAAGCATCTTTGTTGTAGTCACTCTTGACAAGGCAAGCATTTCTGCTTTCAATTTTGTGTTTGTCGTTTGGAATGCTTCTCGGAAAATATGAGAAATCTCGAGTGGTTAGCAATTTTAGGGTTTGATCTCCGTACTTGGTATCGGAAGTCCCTATTGTTTTGGTTCCTAATTTTAGAAGTATTTGTGATATGTGTTGTTCCATTAGCATCTCCACTAGGCACCGGGAGGGTATTGGAAGTCCAAAGCCTTAGGTTTTCATCTTAGGGGATACGTAGTAGTTTAAAATTTGATATACTGCGCCTTTTAGAAGTTCAAAGAATGCAATCTATTGCTCAAGTGTTGTAGGTTAATTGGTGAGGCTTGATCTCGTCTTGTATTCTTAACAAGACACTAAGACATCACTCGGTAACACGGGCAGGACAAATGGAGTCTCAAATTAAAGCAGGGTGTATCAAACGAATCCGTGTGGAGAACTTTATGTGTCACAGCAGCCTTTCTTTGGACCTTATTGATCGCGTGAATTTTATTACTGGTCAGAATGGCAGTGGAAAGAGTGCAATTCTTACGGCTCTGTGTGTTGCATTCGGTATCAAAGCACGAGGTACGCAGCGTGCCACTTCACTGAAGGATTTTATCAAGAATGGGCAGAGCTATGGTGGTGTAATAGTGGACATTAAGAATGAGGGTGCAGATGCCTTTAAACCGGATGTTTATGGCAAAATCATAACTGTGGAGAGAAGAATAACAGAGAGTGGACAGAGTTTCTCCATGAAGGATGAGCGTGGGAGGAAGGTTGGGCACAAGAGAGAAGACCTTCAAGAACTTCTTGATCATTTCAATATTGAAGTGGAGAATCCATGTGTGATCATGACTCAGGACAAAAGTAGGGAGTTTCTTCATGCTGGTAGTGAGAAGGAGAGGTTTAAATTTTTTTTCAAGGCGACACTGTTACAACAAGTATCGGACTTGCTGAAAAGGATTGAGTTTAGTCTTGCAGAAGCAAATGGCGTCATTGAAGGGATTAAAGAGGAAATGCGGCCTTATTTGGAAGAGTTTAAATCGTTGGAGGATCAGATAAAAAATGTCCAGCATATTGAAGACATGGTGCAAGAAGCAGCTGCTGTGAAGAAGAAGCTCGCGTGGAAGTGGGTTCAAATCACCGATGAAAAGCTGCAAGCTGAGCAAGCAAAGCTTGAAAATTTTCGGGGTAGGATAAGTAGATGCCAGGAGAAAATAGATGCCGCAGAGTCAGCTATAAGTAAGGTCAGAGAGGCCATGGCAGTGAAGCAAGCAAACATACAGCAGCTTCTAGAGACAACTGGACAGCTGAGAAACTCTCAGAGGTTACTAGAAAAAGAACTATCTGAGGCAATTAGAGAGCGTGCAGGACTTGAGGAGGATTTGCAAAGGAAGAGGAGAGAAATCGATAGTAGCACATCTAGCTTGAAAAGACTCAAGCAGCAGACACAGGAGATTCTTCGAAAACATGCGCAAAACACTCAAGCTGAGGCCACTGAAAGGGATCAGCAGTTTAAGGCTCTCAATGAAGCTATTGATTCAAAGAAAAACGAGTTGAAAACTCTGATCGAGGAAGAAAAAGAGCTACAAGTTAAAACCGATACTGCTACCCAGCAGGTCGCTAGCATCAAAGCTGAGATGGACGAAATTGGTCAGAGTCTTCGAGATATGCAGGGTTTTCTTCGCCGTCTACGAGAACAGCGAGTCAATCAGATGACCACCTTCGGCGGAAACAGAGTTTTACGTCTTCTACAGATTATTGAACAGCGCGAACGCGATTTCTCCATTCCGCCCATTGGACCGATTGGATCTCATCTCACCCTGGTTGATGCAACCTGGGCCCTCGCGATTGAAATAGGAATTGGAAAGCTTCTCGATGCTTTCATAGTAGCAAATCATAGGGACATGCTGCTACTTAGACAAATTGCCTCAAGAGTGCAGTATGGCGATCTCCAAATCATTATCTATGATTTTAATTTGCCCCCACTACGAATGAGACCGGACCAGCTTCCCGATTCAAGCCTTGCGACAGTGAAGTCTGTCCTCCAAACAGACAATACTGTAGTTATGAACACTCTTATTGACCAGGTACTATCGCTAATCTGTCGCTCAAGGGCCTTGTCAAAATGCCTACATTTCTGGGTCTCTCTTGTGTTGATGTGTCGCTGAGAACTATGTCTCTGCACTCTTATTCCATCACCCTTTCGGGGAGTTGTGCAATCTTTATATACACGTGTGTGGATGGGTGCGTGCGTGTCTCAAGAACTTTATCGGTGTTCTGCTATCCAGGGGAGCGTGGAGCGGTTAGTCCTTGCAGCAGATTATGATGAAGGCAAAACTATTGCCTTCACCAGGGGCCGTATCAGCCAGAATGTGAAAGAGGTGCTCACGAAAGATGGCTTAAAGCTGTTCTCAAGAGGAGGGAGTGAGACTGTATTGCCTAGAGATCGGCGGATTCAAGGGCGATTGGGTGTGCGTATCGATGAGCAAGAGGATCAAGCCAATGCCCAAATTAAGGAATTGGATACCACATTACGAGCGGCTGAAAATCGCAAGCGATCAGCTGAAGACTTGGCTCGTAACTGCCATGTTGGTTTACAATCTGCCAAAAAAAGGAAGGTAGAACTTCAACGTGCTATCACTAAGGATGAGTTTCGGTTGCGAGAGTTACAAAATGCCGCTCGTGCAGAGTCAGAACTTGAAGCTGAACCCGATGTACATGAGCTTGAGGAAGAAGCGAATAAAGTTCGGGACGAGATCCAGCTCAATCAGGACATTGCTGTAAAAATGCAGTTTAAAGTTGAGAGAGCACAGGAGAAAGTCGATGCAGCAAAAGCCCAGTTTGATGGACTCCGTGAGTCAGCTAGAGAGGACATCGAAGCTTCTCGGATTGCAGAACGGGAGTTGATGTTACTCGAGGACGAACTTAAAGAAGCTGTTAAGCAAAAAGAGCATTTTGAAGGCGTAATGGAGAGGAATGTTTTGGCTCCAATCAGATCTGCGGAGACAAATGTGGAGAATCTGCAGACTGAATTGGCTGAAAACAAAGAGAAGGCTCTGCAAGTTTGCCCAGAACAAGACGTGGTCGACCTAGGTGGTGTTGGTGAACAGTCGATACATGAGTTAAGCGCTCGCTTAACGCGGTTGAACAATGAGGTTCGACGTGAGGAAGAGCAGAACGAACCTTTGGAAGAGCTCCTGAATAAGCGAAACCTCATCGAGCGTCGCGTTAGCAAAAAAGAGCTCTCATACAACGTCTTTCGCAGCAAACTTCAGATGCTTAACGATGCTTTCAAGAAGCGTTGTAGCAAATTTGAACGCAACTGTGTGTTCCTCCGTCGGCAGTTGACTTGGCAGTTCAATGGTCATCTTCGAAAGAAAGGGTTTAGTGGCAGTGTGAAGGTTGATTATGAAAAAGAGACACTAGCATTCGAACTTCATATGCCCCAAGATGCAGCTGGTGGTGCTGTCCGAGATACGCGGGGTCTTTCTGGAGGAGAACGGTCATACTCAACTTTGTCATTTGCGTTAGCACTTCACGATATGACAGAAGCTCCATTCCGAGCAATGGACGAGTTTGATGTCTTCATGGATGCTGTCAGTCGCAAAATCAGTCTTGATACAGTAGTGAATTTTGCTGTACAACAAGGTTCACAGTGGATATTTATTACTCCCCATGACATTTCTTCTGTGAAAGCTTTAGACGGACTAGTGAAGAAACAGCAAATGTCGGCCCCTCGTCCTTAGGAGCAATCTTCTACTCGAGTTACCTTCAAGTTGTACATATGAGAACACAGAATCACTGGAGAGAGGATCCTTGGAAAGTTCCTTGAACACCAGAACATGTACCATAGCAGGGTCGCGCTGTAAGCTGTAATCCAAGATCCCGAAAGTTTGAGGTTATAGGGTTTTGTCGACCTGGAATTGATAGCAGGCAGTCCTCCCCGTATAGTAGCAAGAATTGTAGTGGATAATCAAATTTTGAGCAGGTACAAAAAATATTGCACACTTAGGAATAGAATGATTGATCTCAGATAGAAAAGGATTGATAAAGGAAAGAATGTTGATAGATCATTAGAGACTTGATTGCTGGTTTGAGGGGGTTCAGGTGAAACTTGAAGTAAAGGTTTTAGCAATTTCTTTGTACTATGAGCACATTCGTGCGCAACGTCTAATCAATAGTGTACTATAATGTGCCCCATTTCAACTCTTTGAAGGTTACTTTCTCAGTTTGTTTCACAATGGGGTGCACACCGTGAGTGCAATCGTAGCACATCGCTGATGCAAATCTGTGTGGAGAGAGAAGAGCATCGACTATCCACTGCAAACTGTCTCCATGTTTGATTAAGTCCAGGTGATGTTTAAATATTATATAATCAAGGAAGTTACAAGTTTGTGAGTTCACAGGCATGCTGGTCTCTGCAAATGGATCTATCACATGCAAGTTATTAGGTCCGGTGAGCTGATCTCTGCTCTACTGGACAAGGTTCATTCTTTTTGGAAGCACGATATTGGCGCGTTTCAATAAGTTGGTAGAAGCCTTCTGAGCCATGTGGCATACCATTCCCTGTTCATGACGGCACAGTCAGATGGGATACATGTTCGCATGATGTTTCTATCTCCAACGTGGATGCTTTTAGCTTAATGAAATGGACAGCAGTACCGTTGTATGATCATCTATGCGTTCTTCATAGTATTTAGATTGGAGTACTGTATCACTAACCTCATCAACCGTCAAAATTTCACGCTCCTTCATGATCCAGACGCCGTTGCACATTACTGACTCAACGTTCTCTGTGCGCATGCAGTTGACAATGTTTGCAATTCTGCATCGAGAATGAACATGAGTATCAATGTGTTCATGAACGGTAGCCTCTGATAGTAATTAACCAACTAAGCGGTATTTTCAAGAAGAACAAAGTAGCACTTACGGGTCAAGAAGAGGCACCATCGTCCATAGGTCAAGGTTCAGGATCACGAAGTCTGCCTGCACAAAATTTCATGAATATTCGATTCATGTTCGTCTCATAAGCAGTCACCCTTGCCCAAAAAACATGGTTTCTCAGACTCAATGGATATATGTCCATTCGGGCTCAGAATTTACATCAGTTGCAGAAATGAGAAGCAATATGCTATAATAGCTTGTAACCTACACCTTGCAACCCAGGCGAAATACGAGGACAGAAGAAGCTGTTGTGCTTGGTTTATGTTAAACAAAAATACCTTCTTCCCGACCTCAAGGGACCCAATCTCGTTCTCCCAAAGAACAGTCTTAGCCCCATTAATGGTTGCCATTTGCAAGATAGTCTCAACCGGCAGGGCTGTAGGGTCAGTCATGCCTTTTTCACACGCTTGTCTCCCTTTGTTAATCAAAGATGCGAGGTACATTTCATCAACTGATTCATCATTGAAAGAAACACAACGTAAGAACAGACTCGAGATGAAACTGATCTTGAAGACATGTTGATATTCACTAACGCAACTAACTTCATACTTGCACTCCATTTTAAGCAGTGAAAGCACGTAACATTCATGGCTACATGACGAAGAAAAAACAGACATGGTTTACTAATGAACTAAGAAAGTTAAAAAAAGCAAAAAAACAAAAAAACAAAGTCAAGAAAGTTAACTCTTCACCTAAGCTCATGCGGTTGTTCGAAGGAGCGCCGTCGGTGCCAAGTGAGACACATATTCCCGCCTCCTGCATCTCAACAATGGGAGCAAATCCGAGCATTCTCATTGCAGCTGCAGGACAATGTGAGACCTTCACGTCCCGCTTAGCCATCATTTTCACCTAACCTCCACCATCCACACACCCATGTTCCATCAATTGATTGAGCACATAATGACAAAATTTGGAGCTCTTCTGTGTGAGAAAGCAAGAGTTTGATGAATACCTCACTCGGACTAATCCAAACAGAGTGAGCAGCCAAAAGATTCTCCCCAAGTACTCCAATATTTTCCAAGTGGGTAACCGTTCCATGATCAACCTCTCTTGTCTTCGTCACCCACTCATTCTCAAAGGGTATCTCTGCAACATGCTGTATGTCAATCCACCACAAAACATCAGTGACCAAACCAATCAATTGTCTTCAGTTAACACCCTCCCCATTTAAATTTTGAAATATTAAATAGAATGACCCAGTGGAAACGTTGGTTGAGCGATACCATGTGGATCCCAGTCATATGCTTATCAGCAGCTGCCTTCGTGGAAAGCAACAAGGAGTCAGTTGCGTTTAAAATTTGACGCAGTCCAAACCAGACCCGAATCCTCCCTTCAGCGCTTCCATTGAACTTCTCGAAGAGCTCCTCCTGAGCCTATGGGTTCACAAAACAACCGCAGACAGGGTAAGGGCTAATGTGAAGATAAATATGAATAGAGGACGGTAGGAGTTTGAGTTACTACGTTTGACCTGCAAGCAGGACTCTGTGGTTTCAGAGGCCCAATTCGGTGGCAATCCCTCCCCACAATCCATGGTTGAGCGCGTCAAGCAAGCCCTGATGCCCAGCTCTTCTACAGCGCGGGCCATGGCAGACACATGCTGACCACCCGCTTCTGCAAAACATGTCACCTTAAGCCCCAGGTGATCCACCACCTAGTTAAAATCTAGATAAATCTAGATAAACGAAAAGTTCCAAATGACTCAGTAACGATTTCAACAAATGGTGGTGGGAAGTCTTTAAATTAAGCCTAGTGAGAGTGCAACAATCCAGTAATGCAAAAACTTGCAGGAGTCTATAAACAGAAGTCGTTTTCTTCAAAATGACCTCAAAATGATGCAATTACATGGTGTACAACATGGGCAAACTAGCTGAAAAAGATTAGAGGTTTTGTACCCCGGAGTGGATGAGCTCAATGCCACAGAGCAAAGTGGACCAGTACGATTCGTCTTCCGTCATGTTGGACTCATATGGCCAAATGCGGCCATGCAACCAAGTGAGTAGATCCACATCGTCAGCTATGCCGCGTGCTAGTTGTTGCGATGTGTGCACATGTGTGTTTATCATTCCTGATTAATTCACAAGACAATGAATGAAACATCCAAAATAACTCTCCACAACACCTGCATTCCACCTATTTGCGCTCAAATTCAGTCACTAGTACAACCAGTGAGCCTAATCGACAGATTTCAACTTATCCTTTCCACTTTGGAGTATCATTTTCCTCCAGAGCGGGATAATCTTGGAGTCTGTGTTGCGGCATCCACTCGATTGTGCATTACAACAGAAAAAAAAACAAACACACATAAACTCCTTCAACGATATAAAACAGGAGGGAAGCTAGTAAACTAACGAAATTCGAGGAGTGAGGCTTTGACTCAGAAGAGACATACCCGGCAGAACCCATTTAGATGAGAGGTCAACAATCGCATCTGCTTCGCTTCTATATGCACTCAAAATCTCCTCCGTCTTTCCAATTGCAGCAATTTTGTCTCCCAACACTACCATGGCTCCATTGTTTTGAAACACGCGCATCTCCTTGTCCATTGTCAATATATTTCCATTAACCAGCACCGTAACCTCAACCTTCTCCACAACCTCAGCCATCGTCACAAACCCTTCAAACTTCAGCAAATCCTCAAATCTTCCACTTCTAAAACCCTAATTCGATCTCAACACTGTACTGCTAGGAAGAGTCTCAATGTCCTGACACTTACTTCACTCAGACTCCTGCTTCTACAAACACATTCCACAGACGTATCCTGTAGAGATCCTGAAGCTTTACATATTCAATTACATCTCTGACTTTTATCACACCACTGTAGCGATGAAAATTGCATAACACTACAGCAATAGTACAACATTCGGCGATAATTCCTTTTACTGAATTGGACCTTGCTTGCGAGCAGCTGTTACCGACCGATGGTCTGGTGGAATTTTTCTGCGTCCTCTGGACGATTGGACTCCTTTCTCACACACCTCCTCGCCATCAATCTTGCCTCTATCATTGAACGGGACCAGCATTCTCGAACACCGCAGCTTATAATTTGCTTCTGGAATTGACGCTACAGCTTCCTTTGCACCACTCATCCCGGTGTTAAATGTTACGAAGCTAATGCCATTTGTTCGATTTTAAACCATATCAATAGTTCCCTATTTCGGTTCATTCGGAGGCACTGATTCTACATTCATATTGGATTATCTGAAAATTCGGCGGTCTAACTTGAGTGGCAGAGATGGCTAATTTGTCTCGTCTTTTTAGTAGCTGGGAGTGCTGGTAAAACAGACTTTGTCGTGAAGTAGCGCATGCCAGTAAGTACCTGTTAGAGTCTTTTTTTCACCCCTTGTATTGGAGTTCCGGATTTTCTTTTATTATTAAGCAGTTAGAATTCAGCTTCATGGCTTCTTTTCGTTTTTTCCAGTGTCTGATGCTGAGTAAACTTGGTATTGCAATGCGGCTGCTGGTTCGCACTTTAGATGTGCAACTGTATGTAGGTTATGGCTCTACTGCAGTTTGATGGATTCGTGCTCAATACAACGAAGTTTTGGAGACAGTTAAAAATGTAGAGTGGTAAACATGATATGTCCGGGAAGATAACGGCGGCTTGAAGAGAGCTCCGGGTGTACTAAGAAGTATGTGTTTTTTTCTAGGCCTGTTAACATGGTTGTAGCTACTTTGGAAGGGCCTCAGTTCTGTAAGTCTTTCAGGGGTTACTTCAGTTCGCATTTGCGTAGATTCAATTATGCCGAGATTTTAAGATTAATTTTGATGTTAAATTCTTGTCCCTCAAATTTCAGTAGCTTTGTGGTACACGATGCTTTCAGTCTGCAGCTGGCTAATGAGATGCTTGAATAAGCACTGGGAGGTATCCACTGAAGGTGCAACTATTGAGGCTCCAATTGCTTCGAATAAGTCTCATTTCGGACTGAATTATGACAAGGTTTAGAGGATTGAAATACATGTTTGAGGCCTCGTTGTGACTCAAAAAGTTTTTGAGGTTTTTATTTCAAAAGTTCATAGCACATCATTTGTAGTACTTAACTTTATATGAAGACTGTGATAGAAATGCAGATATCAAAGCAGCAGCACGAGATGACATGGCAGCCATGCACTTTGCAAGTCACAAGAGAAACATTGAAGCAGTTCGTGTACTATTGGTTTCAAGACCCGAAGAATATAAATTGACTACGCAAAGGCATGACTCCCCAGCACTACGTGGTTCAAGGTAACCACAGAGACATGTAAAATACAGTTAGTGAAGACGGGGGACAAAGAACAAAGCTAGGTAAACATCTATTGATCTTGTTAAGCATGAAGTTTTTGGCTCTTGTTTCAAGTTAATGTAAACGATGTACAATTTGAAGCTGAATGCCGTAGTTCAACGTTTCCTCGGTGAATGTGAAGCTGGGTAAACAAACACTTGAACTAAGAGTTTGTATGAACCATGCATGAGTTGAAAGGAACATGGTGACCTTTGAAAAAGGTTGCTAATATCAACTACACCTTACACTGAGGTAAGAAACCCTAATATTGCTTTGAAATTAGCAAAAATTATACAGTCAGTCACCACATGCTGTTGACTCCATCTTGCTTAGAACATTAGCATCATGCATGTGGGTAGCTAAAGATTCAGATGATTTTCTGATGAGTATGTTGCTCTTGCACAGCAAGTACCCAACCTTGTTTGCAAGCTTTTTTTTTGTATATATTTCTATGTAGACTTTTTTTTTTGGGTAGCATAGTCAATATCTTGTTTCAAAAAAACATTTAAACAAAATCTTCTTTTTAATAGTTTAGGTGGCAAGACATTTGAGACTTAACTTGAAACTTTCTAGTTTTGCTAGCAAATGTACAAGTAAGATTATGGTTTTTTAAAATTTTATCATTTTTTTTAAAATTTTTATTTTATATGTAATTATTAAGGTTTTTTTTTTTTTTTTTTTTTTTTTTGTATACTAGTAATAATTTTTTGGTTGTTGTACAATGTTCTACTATTATTGCCTCTTGCTACCACTCTTTAATCTTTTATTATCAAAATATTGTAATTTCTCTTTCATGTGTTTTACAAATGGAAGACGATGTTAGATTGAGTGATAATTTTATTTTTAAAAAATGAATATGATGCTTGCCTTGAATATGATAACTTGATAATTTTATTTATAATACAAGTTTGTTGATGGATCCACAAAATTTAAGTTATAATGTGGTCAATTTCAAATACAATTTATATTATTTACTATATTTTTGTTAATTTTTAAACTACTAAAAGATATTTATTAAATATCAATTACAACCAACTATTTAATTTATAAACCTAACAAAGAAAGATTGGTTAGAATAGAGGTCTAGTATTCATAAAGCATATAGAATATAAAAAGCAATTTTCATACGACTCTAATTTTAATTCATATAAAATTTATTTAACCTTCTGTTTGTGGAGATCATTTATTGATTATTGTAGATTTATTTTAAAAGTAGAGTTATTATTTTATATGTTGTACAGACTACAAGAACTTTAAATATTTTATAGTGGTCCAAATTTGATTAGACATTAAACTGAGAGTAACATATCATAATCTTGAATTAATTTTTTTACTACACTCAACACTAAAATAAGAAACAAATGTTATTACATGCACTATCTAGAAAAACATGTTTTTTACATAAAAATATGTATAAACACATGTTTATGCAATAAGTGAGTAATATTATCAATTCAACTAAATAATCTTCATAAAGTTCAATGTTAGACTTATTATTTTTTCTTGATGAATATATTTAATTCAGTTGTAAGATTTTTTTTTTTTTTTTTTTTTTTTTTTTGTACATAAACATCATTTCTTAAAATCCTTCATGTTTTGTAGGATGATTCTGTTGCTTTATGCATTAATAGTCATGCTCAAAATTTTCAATTTTGTTCAAACATACCTTTAGTTGTAAACGATAATGTTGGGAGTTTGAGTTACAAACATTCTTAACACTATAAATACTTCAAAACACAGGAATTAGTCTTGCAGAACTAACACGTCGGCTTCGAAGACCATCCATGAGATATGAAAAGTAAGTTATTAGATCTTCAGAATGCAACAATCACGAGGAAAAACTTACACCATGACACATGACACATCAGGTTATCAGCTGCATTCTCTGTCATACTACTGTTAACAATTTTCTTACCGGCCGTAAGAGATTACTGGTACCAACAAATCAACAATGCAGAATTGTTGACCATTACAGCGTCCAGAGAGACAAATCAGAGTAAAATGCCATTCTACATTTCAAGAACGTTCCATTTGTCACATTCCAATGCCGATACTGCAAATCTTTACAAGGAATGGTTTCCCAAAAAAAAATCACTAACAGCACCTCTGGTGCGAACCAGGTTGGTGTGCCATGTGTGTTGCACCTTAGTAACTTCAGAAGGGTGCACAAATTGCAACTTAATTGAAGACCTGGGTTATCGACCATGAGGTATGATATACAAGAAAGGAAGGAGTGCCACAATAACGCGCAGCAAAAGCTTCACCAGCTGGAGTAGGCTGGGAAAATGCACACTGCGAGGTCTCCAACGTCACTCCAACACAAAATGTTTTCCTGAAAGAAAAGAAATCAAGTGAGTATTTCAGAAGGCAGACATCTAGGAACTCTCAAGGAATCGTAGGAGTCAAAATGAGCCAAAACGAAGGGACTAACCTCATGGCATCTAGAAGATGGGATGCAATGCCTTTCCTACGCTCTGTTCGAGAAACCCAGATTCCCCTCACTCCACATACTGCAGGGACTCCAGTCTTGCTGCACATGATTGCCCTTCCCAGTTCCTGTACGTTGTCATTGGGTACTTTTTTTCGGTTGACTACTTCCCTGGTAAACTTCCAGCCCCCCCAAAGAAGCTGTTTACAAGGCTTCGACGTTTCGTCCCTAGTTTTAGCTTCTTTGATAGGTGACTCTTCGGAGTGTCCTCTAGAGTCTGAAAATTGTAACAGAGTGTCTAGAGGCTTCGAGTCTTTAGATTCATGAGGTACGATAGGGAACGCGGACGAGATGCGTTCTGCTACAACGCAGCCTACAATCTTCTTGGATGCAGAGATGAAAAGATAGACCTGCTCAAATCAAACAGCTAAGAACCTCGAAAAATTTGTGAAAGCGAGATGCATTTCATACTGAGGAAGGAACAGAAAGAGAGCGGAAGCAATACTGGAGATTATACTGAAATTTCCCATTCCCACCTTGCAATGCTTTTTCTGCCACAACCAACCTGGGGACAGCCCCATCTCCTGCTCCATGACCTTCACTACCTCCCCAACCTTGTTGAGGTAACCTGAAGGATCGCCGGGCAACACATACACAACCCGATCACCCTCGCTTGAGACCTGGAGAGCCACTCTCTCATTACTCCAACCCTGCAGCACACATCAATCTAGTTTTGAGTTGCCAAGTCACTCTAGACACTCTGTTACAATTTTGAGCCTGTCTGGCACATTGGATGTTAACCTAAACAAGAATAGAACGTATGTCACTGAACTTCGAAGGTACGGGGGCTGAAGAGAGCACATTGTTTATCGATTGCAGAAGATGCATACGCGAGACAATTCAACAACTTAGACACAAGTTTAAGGGTGTCACTGTTTCGCGACACAACCACTTCGCAGCAGACGAATGAAGGTTTACCTTGTAATGGATGCCCTTCAGCTGGCTCCGATGAAAAGAACTGTGAAGCTTTTCATCGCTTTCCAGCCCGCGAGCATAAACCAGTCCGCAAACCCGACAAGTTGTGTGAGTGAAGTCGGCCTGTCCTAGGTCAAGAAAATACTGTCGACTCCGCTTGGCGGGAGGTGGGGCAAATGTCCTCTTGGAATCCGCGATTGTTTTAACCACCTGTAATGCACGTTGGCTGTTTCCCGTCGAAGCTACTTCCTCCAGAGATTGAAGCTGCAACTGCGAGGATGCTAGTCCCTCCGACTCAGACGGAGACTCATCATCATTTTCTACTTCGACTGCCTTGTCAGAAATGAGGCTGGAGCTTCTGTACATGGAAAAAAGTAAAGGAACGCCATGAGAATGCAACCGAACCAAATCATCGAAAGTCCTAAATAATTATACTACCGGGCAATATGAAGGGCACCATTATATCTACCGACATTGCATTCTTGAACGCCTGTAAGGACCTTAAGAATCGATATATGACGGTCAGATTCTTGAACGCGGAAGACAGAAGCAAACCCCACAGGACAAGTTAATAGACTTTGTATATTCAAATGCAACAGACAGCAACAGATAGGCAGTGCCATGCATGGATACCTCACAGAAGTTGAATCACGTTTGCGTCGCTTGTACATGAGCAAAGGAGAATCCCTCCTTGATGAGCCCATGTTGCAGCATCCTGTCTCATCATCTGCTGTATCGACGTCCATCACAAAGCATATCACTTCCAATTGCGCAGCTCCATGTTCACTTAGACCGTGAAATGTGAAGTCAATGATCAAGTATCACCAGCTCGAGCCCTCACGCCTCTATGAACCTAAGAAATCCCAAATTGAGTACGACCTATTCCAAACAGCCGACACATTCGAAACCCATCACAATTTTGTTTTCCGATGAGGAGAGAGAGAAAAAATGTCGCTCCAGGACACAATAGGGCTTCATTTTAAAGGCATTGAAACAATTAGTGCGCCCATAGCACACGGAATACTCCTCGGAACTCAGACAAGATTCATAAAGAGACAAAATCAAACGTCTCCGCAATGCAATAGCTACCACTAAACCCACCACAGTCGTAACGAACTCCACAGGCAGATACAAATAAGCAAGACTGACCTTCTTGCTTTCAATACTCTTCAACAACTCAATTGCACGAACTCAAACCCAAGGACCTGTACACCTCTACATTAAAAATCCAAACGCATACCCTAACTCCAGAATCCGCAACATGCCACAACAACCACATCACCTTCAGGAAACTCTAGAAGACTCCGAAAACCCCCAGAATTCAAAGAAAACCCTGTAGAACGACTCTGAACAAAGGCTACTGCACTATGTCACCACGAGTGATTCTCAGACTGCTTGAGCACCACTAATTGAGCGCATTAGAATCAATTAGGGGGCTCTGATGACCATCACAGCGGGGGGCCATGAACTGCGGGAGTGGTGCTGAAGAAGGCGCCAGACGTTGGCCGGTTCCCGCTGGAAATTTGTATCAAAGCGTCGTTCACATTTGGAACGAACGGGGTCGACGGTAGCCGTTAGGAGCAGACGCTACGATGGACGTCGGGCGATACTTTTCATAAACAAGCGGTACCGTCAACGGCGATGGCGAAATCGGATGAGCGGCTGATTGAGACTGAATACGAATCTTCTCATTTGGAGATCGCATGGATGAGGCATGGTGGACGTGCATGAAACCACTCAAAGTTTGGATGCGACATCAGCGGTGAAAGTAGAGTGGATGAGACATCGGGGTTCTTTTCGTGAAGCGGACCTTGCAACGGTAACGTTGCCCGCTTGGCTTGCTCGAAGCTGTACCATATTGGCCTGGTAGCTAGGACGATTATTTGTGGATTACATTGGCTTCAATCCTGTTGCAGCTCTGTCTTTCGTTTGTGGAGTCGAATCTTGGAGGAATGTGGAAGTTGGGGTGTCGTCTAATTGGGGATATCCTGGCCCAGAATTGCTGTTGATGTTGATGGGAGGTTCGACGAGGAGGTTGGTTTTAGCATGAATTACCAGTATCTGTCTAAAATACTCCATGAGGTGAGAATTGTGAGGAAATCCTTCACTGTACTTTCATTGTTATGACTGAGATCACCAGTGCATTAGGGTTTTCAAAGTGGGCGTCGTCTAAAGTAACAGTGCCCAAGACTTCCGTCGACCATTGCGTGCGACACTGACACGCCTATTGTTGGTTTTGGGCAGTTGCAGAAATTCGCGAAAGAGACTTGTGGAATTGCCTTTGAAGGCATCTTTGTAATAGAATTTGTCTCCAGATTATGTAATTTATTCTTGTATCAGTGCCGTCGCCTGCATTGGTGGTTCGCACATCTAATCTTAAAGTTGGGTTCTGTTTCGAGCAGCATTCATCAAAGTGTTTTCTGTCGGAAACTCTGCGAGCGTATTAGGATATCCGAAAACAATGAACTGTAGTTTGCTTGAGTGAACGTCGTTTGCGACATCGACCGTGTCCCTTTGATCCGATTTGGCCAACCCAACCTGGATTACTTCTGCAATAGCTTCTGTGGATTGCCGGCCCTGACTGCAACTAGGAAATTAGTATTGAAATGTGAAGCCGGGTGTTAGTCACGCAGTCTTCCGAAGTGCCTCGATAAATGACTACACTGGATAACATGCTGCATAACAGGGTGTAGTAGCTAGCAAAGTCTAAATGCCACTCAAATATCAATCCCTGAAAACTAATGGCACTGCAGGCCAGGCAATCCAAGCATTAAAAGGTCTCCAAAGGATATTTGACCCAGGTGGGTTTGTCTTGACTTCGAATGAGGGTATGTTAATGAAGGAATTTTTAAGTGTGTGAATTTATTTTCATAAAGCTGCTCAGTAGATGTGATACATTTGCTTTGTGGGTGGATAGTGTCATCAAAACCGTGCAAGACGTCGATGATTATTATCATTGCAAAAACTGTTGCAATTCTTATATCGCTGTTGTGGTGGCGAATTGTGAGCTACATTAGTTTCGCAGTTCATTTCTCCGTTTTGTTTCAAAATTGGATGATCTAATTAGAGTACAGCATGCACCACCATTTGTGTGATCACTACTCTGGCATGGTTCTTTCCTTCACGTCCTGTGTAAAATAAGGTTCAGATAAGGTGGTTCAGATGTGCAAGCACTCTTCACACCACTGCTGAAGAATTGCTGGGTTGTGTACTCCCACACCTGTTGAAGAACGCAAATAGGACGTGCGTAAAATACATACGTACTGATTGGACCAACTCTTCCACAATACCGCTTGAGAGACGTCAAAATCTCATGTTTACTAAGAAAAGTACATCACTTGAAACAGTATGCATTGATAGTTTTAGATCCAGCGAAAAAAAAGAAAATAAAGTAAACAGATAACCTTCTCTCACATGGGTTAGATAATATTTTTCTACGTGCTGATTGGGGGCAGCTAGAACTCTTACACACATTGACCAAATGGCATTTAGTGACAGTAAAGAAGATTACTGATGGCCATGGGAATCCAAGTAACCATGCTCATTTCCATCGGAACCTGTACAGTGTTGCATGAGTATCTACAAAATGGATACCTCTATTGCACTGAATCGTGTGGCAAAGAGTTCCAATACTGCAATAGTGACTAGCTATTTGCATTTGAAATGCATATGCTATTTCAATAATGTGGAGAACTTAATTACTTCAGACTTCCGAAAGCTTTGCAATGTTTCGTGTACAGAATTGGCATTATTGCAATTCTGACCCAAGCTTAAGTTTCTATGGGCAGAACACAAATGTAGCAACTGTTGTTCGAACATGAACACTGCAACACACAACTACCGTTGAGACATTCAAAAACTCTACTTCAGTAACTACATGCGGAGGGGTACTCATGAAAAACAATACCAGATCATAATGCAAGACACTCAGAAAAGCAATAACAATGAATAATAGCCAGTGGCAAACCTAATGTGCGGCAGATGGCTACATCAACGACATGCATGAATCACGGCTTGCACGAAACAGGTTTCTGGTGCTCGTAGTTGCTTAAGCAGTGCTCAAATAATAATCGCGCGAAAGTACAGGCCATACGAATAGCTCAATAGGTTGCTCATCCCATTGACAGACTGTGTTGGCATGAACGCAAGTTCAATGCACTGCACACATTCTTAACCAACTACAGATAAAAAAGGAGCACCTTGAACATACTCTACGATCGTGGCTTCTCCTTCTTCTCCTTGAAAAGAGCAAGAAGTGATACACCAGATACCTTCACCACTTTAAAACGGACTCCGGGAATATCTCCGACGGCGTGCCCCTTACGACCGAATCCCGCGATAAGCACTTCATCCTGGAAAAAAAAAATGATGCGACCATGAGAAAATGCTACCAAAAGGATGAAATCATGCGATGTTGAGCAACACTTCGATGTTTAACACTGATGTGGACGATGAAGATGGACAATTAGAGGTCATGACACGAATAATGCAGCGAGAATTCTTACGTTCTCCTCGATGTAGTTCAAACAACCATCGTTGGGAACGAAGGCAGCAATCTTCTTTCCGTTCTTAATGAGTTGCACTCTGGCACACTTACGGATAGCAGAGTTTGGCTGCTTAGCCTCAATACCACTGTCAAACAATTATTATTTTATTAGAATACACATTCCATACCCATGAATGAAATGTGACCACGGAGTGATGGTTCACATTTGATTGTACTAACCAAAAGACAATGGATCAGATACTATACGAATTCGGCCTTCGAAGCACCTGCAAACTTGTCAGTCCATTGAAGGGACTGAAATTTGTAAATGCATGAAACTGCTAGGGTGGGAAAATTCAATTTCAACGAAACAAGTCCAGTAACACAGCATTTGACCCTAACAAATATTGCTACGCCCGGAAACAGGTCATTCCAAAACTTCACAAATCAAAAACATCACACTCACATCTTCTCCAGAACGATACCCTTGGCGTGAGAAGAACCAGCGAATGGCTTCTTCCACTCGTTACCCAAGTGAGATTTCTTGTAGGACTTGTCAGCCCACAACTGAGCCCTGCGGTGGTTCTTGAGCTTACGCCCAGCTCCCATACCTCGTGTCTTACTGCACGAACAAAACACAGACCCCACACCAATCCATGTTCAGCCTCAGCTCGTCTCCTAACCCATTCAACGAGCCAAATCAACAAAACCCTAACCCCAACGTGAAGTACTCAACACACCGCTCTCGAAAATCTTCTCCAAGACTTTGACAGAGAAGATTCAAATGATGAAATCAGACGAATGAACACAACATACCCCATGGTGAGAGGCTGGAAAGAGCGGGTGACAATGCCAAGGTTTGTGTGCGAGGACGGAAGAAGGAGAGGCGAAGCGCGACGCTTGCTGAAGTCCTCCGCCCGTCGAAAGAGAAGGAGAATGAGGGCGTGGGTCTGCTTTAGGGCAAACCCCGGCGAGGGTCGCGAACTTCAGATCCCAGGTGACTAATCAGATTCCTATCCAGGTGTTTATCCATGTCCCCAACCAGGTGCCTTCTACGGTCTTTGACATGGTTGGGTTTTGTTGGGTCTGTCTTCTAATCACTTGCTTAATCTCAATTCTTATCTACGACCCTATTTGCATAAATTGACATCTATTTGGATCTGGTTTCTTTCGTGATGGGTTATGATTTTGAAATGTGACCACACAATAGTGTCATTCTTTTGTTTGAAGATTTATAGAATTTATTTATGATTGTTTATGATTATTCTAATTCAATCACTTGTGGTGAATACTTGAGAGATTAGAATTCTTGCATTCACTTCATAATTACTATCACAAAATCTGAATATTGTAAAAACCATATATTTTTTTTGTTTAAATACATATTTTTAAACAATTTTAAAATATTTAAAATAGTAATATGATTTGGTAATTTTTTTTGAAATGGCTTTCTTTTGAAAATTTCAAAACCTTTCACATGTTGAACAAGCTTTGAAGTATGTGTGTGTATATGTATATATGCATAAAGATATTAGCATTGGAGGACCTTGCTTTGTTGGGAGAGTAACATGTTAATGTGAATCATGGATGTGTAATAATACACAATACAAAAATAAATCACAATGAAAATAATTTGAATAAGAATCATTCAAAAATATTTTATTAACATCATATAAAATTTAAAATATATATATATATATATATATATATATAAAGGAAAGCATATACACATTCAAAAAGAAATCAAAACAATAATGTTAACAAATAGGAAATATTATAATATACATGATTTAGAATTAAAAATTTTAAAATATATATTAATCCTTCTAATAGAAACTCCTATCATTTTGCAATCCAATAAATAGATAATTAGTCATGCAAATTTTATTTGTAAATTGGAAGAAGTGCTCTTGTACCACTTGGGCATACACAGCTCAGCATAGGAACCACCACAGCCATGAGTGACCCTTGGCTTTAGGAGAGCTATGACCTGGCAGTTTTCTATCACAATGGGCTTGATTGTGGGAATGAGCATTCAAAACAGAAGTTAGGTCCATAAAAAAGAAAACAAATTTGTAGGTGGCTTGGGAAGACAACATGCAATGAATATGTGCATTTGGGTTGCAATTATTTGGAATCTCTGTGATGCAATGTTTAGATTATGATTGCAAATGAGACTGTGCAACAATGTGCTAAAGTATTTCAAGACAAAGTCTATTTTTTATGACCAATTTCTAGACTGCAAAACATTGATAATATAGAATACAAATTCTGGAATTTAAGCTACCATTAATCCTATTCACTAGAGCTGTATTGATAATAGTGTGAAGAAATGATAATTTTTTAAAATCCATCAACCATTTGAATATTCCTTAACTATTACAAATTACCATAACTATTTGCATAAAAAGATTAGATAGCAGCTGTTTGTAATGTTTGTTGGTAAGCTAAAAATAGAGCATCTTTTGTAATGAAAGGTTGCATATATTTACAATAAGATTTAAAATCGTGGATGACAATTAGAACTATATAAAAGTTTATTTTTATTATTTTTATTTGTTTTAGAGGATGGACAAAAAAAACATTATTACAATTGTCTCTCCAATAATTAATCCCCTAAAAATTAATGACCTCCAATAATTAATCAAAATTTTGGGAATTAATTCCAACTAGAATCTAGATATCTAGTATTGTTTGTTGTTTTGATAATTAATAATCTCTAATAATTAATACTTTTTTTGCAATAAATAATATCAATTAGTAGAGAGATAATTGTACTTGTAATTTAATGAATTAATACCCTGTGAAAAAATTGTACAAATATATTTAATGTATAATTTAATATATAGTTAAGTAAAAGCTATAACAATAAATTTTATTAATTACAAGATATGAATAAGTTATTAGTTTAGAAGGAATCTACTTAATAGGACTATTAATGAGGTTTATACAACCTTATTTTCTTTTTGGTAGTGATTTTGAGGTTGATTTATATTGACAATAACTTATATATATCTTAAGTCACCTTTGTTAGACATTGGTGATCCTTAAAATCTTAGTTTACTTCTTTTATTTGGTCCTTAAAGCACAAAGTATGTAAATCTTATAAGAAGAAGGATTAGAATAGGGTTTTTAGTGTAGAAAGGGTAGTTTGGCCATCCATGTAGATGGATAGAGGTGGAAGATAGAAATCTCTATTCTAATTGGCCAAAAATCATATCCAATAGGCTGCAAGGAGGTTGCTTGAGGGTATATTAGGAGTTAGGGTTTGTTTTCGAGAGAAGTCAAATATCAAAGGCTAGAGTCATAAGATTTAGGTTTTTGAATATGGTTTTGGTACAAATCTTGTACGATTTGCACTTTTTCTGAAGAAGTTATAGGCGCTCAAAATTAAGGTGTTGATTTTGGACCTACTGTCACTTTTTTGGATATAAATTGCGCATATAGAAAGCAATCAAGGATCGGCAACTAGGGTTGGAGAGAGCACTTTCTTAACTACACTTTTCATGTGTGGCTTGATAAAATCCAAGTTGGGATAAAGGAGCTATTGGGAGTTGAAGTTAGTGCTTGTAAGCTAAGGGCAATAAGTGACCCCACTTAACTAGTGGTTATATTTTGAACTATATCTTATGCAATTTGATAGATTCATAGCTCAAAAATTTTAAGAGTGTATATGTTTATATCACAAGACTATGTACAAAAATTTTGTGGCATTAAGATTTTGGATTTGTGAGATATAAGGAAAATAGTGCTCATGTGTCTCTGAGCTAGGGTTTTAAGCACCTACTAGGATTTTTGAGATATTGGACAATCGGAAATGAATTTACGGTTGATTATTTCTTATGGTGAAACTTAGGAAGCTAAATCTTTTTAGTGAATGACTTTTTCTTTGTTGCAAGAAAACAATAGGATGCATTTGCCTTTCAAGATTTTTTAACTATCTTAATCTTATGAGTAATCTAGATATTAATATTCCATTAATCAATACTTTAAAGAAATTATGCACCACTTTAAAATAAAATACTTTTATTCTACCAATCTACCTAATATGTATATATTATTTGAATTTATAAAGTATTTAATTAAGTTAATTAATTAATTTCAATAAACAAGTTATATCCTATGTAATTGGAATTTCAAATGTATATAAGTATTATTTGACTTACATTCTATTATATTGATATATAAATATTAAGATAAAAACTTCTACAAAAATAACTTTAACCAAATTCTATTATTTTATCCAAGTGTTGTGAATATACAACAATAGTAAGCATTTTCTAAGATATTGTAGAATCTTCTGAAATTTCATAGATCTTTGTATTATTTTTTATAGATCTTTAAAATTCTTTAGATCCTTTTATATATTTTTAGAAATTTTAAAATAATTCCTTAACTATTTAGATTTTTTATTTTTTTATTTTTTTATTTTAATATTTCTAATATTTCAAAAGTTTTTATAGTTGTATAAGCCTTCTATAGATCTTTTGAAGTTTTTATAGAAGATTAATTATACATCTAAAATATTCTACAACTCTTAGAACTTTCTTTAGAAAAATTTGTATGACTTAGTTCATATAAGGAGGTAAGATAAGTGGCACATTAATCTTTGCCAACAAAAATTTTAGAAAAATCCAAATGTTTTTGTTTTTAGTCTTTTGTCTAATATAGTGTTTTGTTTTTCTTGTATTTCTTAAAATTTTAATTCCTTCTTTTTGTATCCTTGACACTAAGTAGCTTTTAAAGCTAAAAAAAGCATGTATGTATTGAAATATATCAATCTTCACAAGCTAATTTAAAAATAACACAACATTATTAGTTATTATCAGAAATTTGCAATAAGTTGAATGTCAACCTTAATCTCAAATTTATCTTTGAGAAATAAACAATATATTAATCTCTTGGAAGTTGGCACTCTAAAAACGCAAAAAAACACATAATGTACATCCAATTTGGGTGCACCTACGTTGCACATTGTATGTAGCTGTGCAGGAAGACTGATTGTAAAAAAGTATGTGGAAAAGTGACGCAGACGCGCGGCGCAGGTAAATCCCATGACGCCAACGCACAACGTGACGTGCTTCGTCGCCGTCACCTCGGGAAGAGAGCAACGTGTTGAGGAGAGCGAAAAGGCAAAAATGTCGAACATCGTTCGTCACGAGCACCAAATCACTCTCGCTCGATCCCTCTCATGTGTCCCAGAAGGCACTTAATGCTTCCATTGTGAGGCCGCTTCTAACCCAACCCTTATCATACCACGCTGCTGGTGTCGCTCCGTCGCTAGCTCGCCAGTTTCATAACCCCCGGGCCACGCCATGGCTGCCGCTGCTGCTAATCTGGAGGATGTGCCCAACGATGCGCTCTTTCATGAGCTTCTGCGCCGCATGAAGTGTGCCCCCAAACAGGAGAAGCGCCTCATTCTTGTTGGTATATGCACGCTTTTGGGTTTCAGGTGTTTTGAGATTTCTGTGTTACAAACGTAGAATGGTTAGCGAGCATTTCTAAGCGTAGTTGTTTCATTTGAATGCTGATTTTGTTTTTCGTATTTGTTTTGTTTTTGAGTTTGATTGTGATTGCTTTGTATTGTGTTGTGTAGGGCCTCCCGGATGTGGGAAGGGAACCCAATCGCCCATTCTCAAGGAGGAGCACTGCCTGTGCCATTTGGCCACGGGCGACATGCTGCGCGCAGCGGTAGCGAAGCAGACGCCTTTAGGGTTACAAGCCAAGGCAGCTATGGACCAGGTTACCACTAACTTCCTATTGCAATGAAAACTATATTATGCTAGTTGATGTGAATGGTGTAGAAGCACTAGAAAGCTATCGGTAGAATTGCTTAACATAATTCTGGGATAACAGCATGTGTTGATAGAGGTGAAAGTTGATTGGCAGGGCGCGTTGGTTTCCGATGACTTAGTGGTGGGAATCATCGACGAGGCTTTGAAACGGCCGTCATGTTTAAAGGGTTTTATTCTTGATGGCTTCCCCCGCACTGTCGTTCAAGCACAGAAGGTATGCATATTCTAACCTTTCTTTTGAAAGTTTTCTGGTTTTTAGAGTTTTATGATCTGAGCAATTAGTACCTCAATGAAGTTACTAGTTTGTCACCGTTAATGACATCTACCGCGCTCCTTTGCAGTTGGATGCCGCTCTTGAGAAGCAAGGCGTAAAGATTGACAAGGTTCTGAACTTTGAGATTGAAGATTCTGTCCTTGAAGAGCGTATTACTGGTCGGTGGATTCACCCCGCTAGTGGCCGATCTTATCACTCCAAGTTTGCACCCCCGAAGGTGTCTGGCCGTGATGACGTGAGTTTTATGTTCACTAAATCTTGACATGTTTTTTTTACTCTTAGTCGTTTTTAGAGTGACTGGTTAGACTCTATTCGAAGGAATGCAAGCATCTTGTGTTAATTTTTATCTAGAGAGAAAGGCGTTAGTCTCGAATGCGTGGGCATTAGATCGTCTTGTTACAGAGCAAGTTCATGGTCTTGAATTTGTGTACGACTTGTGGTCGGCAGATTACTGGAGAGCCTTTGGTGCAGCGCAAGGATGACACTGTGGAAGTGCTTAAGACGAGGCTATCGTCGTTCCACGAACAGACTACACCCGTGAGTTTTGTTTTGCTTTTTCCATATCTGCGTATTAGGGTTTTCTTTTCCAGCTAGAGCTTGTATCTTGCAAGGGTTTTCTTCGCGTACTCAAAGCTGATGTACATTCTTGAGTGAAGCAAATTGACTTGATTTGCATCTTAATTGCAACTTTGATCAGCAATGCAAGTGTAATCTGGAAATGATAAGTCACTTGGAACCATTACTGACTTCGTATCACTTCGTTGCCAGCTGTACATTCCTATCGATTGTTCTTACATGTGAGTATTTTGTTACGTTCAGGTGATTGAGTACTACCTGAAAAAGGGTGTCGTGAGGAACATTGAAGCTGCGAAGCCAGCTAATGTCGTCACTCAGGAGATCCAGAAAGCTATCTCCTGAGTACTCTCTTTCTGATGTACCACTCTGCGTACTTGTGCCAGCTTAGTAATTTTTGGGCTGCTCGAACACATTGTTGGAGTGGAGGTTGCGTCTTCCCCTTGTCCGGACGTGCATCTGAGTTGGCAACGTGGAACATTTGGCTATCGTTTCTGGTCTTGTGATGAAAACAGAAGAGTCAATTTTATACTTTTAGAACTACGGGGGATTTAGGACAGTCAGTAGGTTGTGCATAGACTCTCAAGGAGATTCCCATGTAAGAGTCTTTTTATGCATATAAAGCCTGAGCCGAAGTGTTTCGTTTCAATACAGCCGCTTCAGGTGATTGATACCAAGGAAACCACTCGCAATTCTACATTAACTGTTGAATGAATCGGTTAAATATGGCTTGCGTCTTATATCAACTGTGTTTTATTATTCAATTCTTTAACAAGGGGGGTTGCATTCATTACAGGCAGTTCACTGTTTTCTCATGCTGCTAGTGTGGGCTGCTAGAAATCATGGTCAAGCGCCTAGCTCTGTTCGACTTCCGAGTCAATCCTTGTAATCCTTGTAATCCTTGTAAAGCAGCACTTAAATGTGCTGGTATTCACTTTGGTAAGACTTTGCATCCTCTTTTCATCAATTTCTGGGCGCCGTGACTCACCAAACTCAACGCGCTACACCACAAGTTTTATGGCACAGTCGTGGTATTCGGCTGCTCATTCAAACTTGGATTCCCAGTACTGGTCATTGCTGCAATTGAACACCTTCGTGTGCGACTACAATTTCAACAAGACCCTACAGAAAGGATCTGAAGACAGTCTTTCATGGAGATCAAGGATCTGATGTCTATGAACGTCGTGGCATAAGGAATCTGTAGTCGATCGTTTCGCAGACAATTTATTTCTTTAGTTCAGCATCTTCAAGCAGTGACATTTGGCCAAGGCTGAAGTATCAAAGATGAGCACCGGAACGAATGTACTATCAGCTGCAGCTGCTGGCACGTGCACTGCAATAATGACACAGGTTTGTAATCGATGCTGTCGGCTTCAAGCATGAGTTCGGAGATCATGTTTTGGTTTTGGTTGTTGGGCAACAAATTAGCTCTTTGTGAGCTTATAATCTGGAGTGTTGATTGAGTGCTGTGACCAGATGCTGCATCAACCAGGATGCAAACGAGTTCTTTCGGAAATTCGAAAGGTATACGGGCCACACTGACTGAGAGCAGCTGGCAGGTGGCGTAATCTGGCCTAGGAGAATCACTTGTCCTTGTTTCTAATCGTCAGATTCAAATACCAGGTTTTTTTTGGTTTAAATCTTAATCTCAGCAGCAGAAGACCTTTCACACTCTTTGGGTAGTTTGAGATAGTTAGATGGATGTATTTGTCTCTACTTTTCTCGAGCTACACGACTTCTAAATGCAAACGACTCAATCTTGAATTACTCCACGATGGTTGGTGGTTTGTGAAGACAATGGGTCTTTTAAACCTAACGAACTGTTAGACGAGTGCTAGTATGGGAACTGTGTTACAGTACCTTGTTTTTGAACAGCTGAAGGACTTTCCACTACAACTGGAAGTGGTTGTAGAGGCTGTGGACATAGATGAAGCTCGTAGTAGGTTGTCCAAGTTGTCTCCAAAGCTTTTCCAAGCATTCTTGGTGGGAGAAACTATCCAAGACTATTGCTGCAGTTATCACTTATCCAGTCATCGCATATCTTTTTTGCAAAACGTTCTGTGAATGCTTGTGACCAGAGACAATTGTCATTATTGTCACATACTACTCATCTACATTAATCCTATTCTGAGAACTAGTCAAACGTCGTGGATTCACACAACGAATAGTCAGTTCTTCACATGTTCTAAAATGTGATCCTTCTGTTTGTGGAGCAAAGTTAACACGTCAAGCAACCGAATTTGATGAAGACTGCAATCTGCTTGAATGTTTTATCAATTATATCAAAAGTGCGCCTATGCTCTAGAAATATGCTGTAGACGTTTGAACAGGTAGGGGCAGAAGAAGGTTTGAAGGGGTACTGTAAGGAATTGTATGCACAAAATGTGAAGACCGCTTTATTTGTTGCTATTTTTCTTATGATCAAAGTGAAAATTTCTGGTACCAGGTGGGTAGTCATGTCAACGATTCAGATATGGTTGCTTGTAGGGGATAATAATTAAAGTCCGTCATTCTACCTTTGTCTATTGCTTGTCGCTGGATGACAAGTACTTGTGGTGAAAGGTATGGAAGCCCATGTCTTTTTTATTGGTGGGTTGGGAGAAACTAATTAATGTAGATGTGAAGTATCTGAATTCCATTCAAGTGGTTGCCTGTTATAAGTAACAATTCAGGTTTAATTTTTTGTGTTTAGAAAGTATCTAGTTGTAAGTAGTGTAACTGAGGGAGAAAAAACTCAATATTAATTTTATTTTTTTAATGTTATATATTGGAATTATAACAAAATTTTCTTTCTTATTATAAAATTTACTATTTAAAAAATATTGAACTTTAACACCTTACACTAAAATAAATCTATTTGCATGTGCATTAATTTAGAACATAACAAATAAAAAATTAATAAAACAATCACATGGATATTTAGAATTAAAAGATATATCTAATTGTTAAAAGCTAACTAAGTCATTTATATGTAAATTATAGTTGATGATTTGTTCAAAATGATATTATAAAGTTTTAGAACATTTCTATACATGACACATTATAAGTACTTAGGATAGATTTGCTATCTCAAGTCCTACTAATATTCAATAAGTATTATTAAATATTATTAAATATTTCTATAAAGCATATTACTTCATACTAGTGTCAATTCTTTATAATTTGTTCACTCTTATAATTCTTTACCACATTATATATAATATCTTTTTTTAATACCATAATACTATATTAAAAATACCTTAATGTAAATTTTTTTTTGCAATGTTAGTCTCTACCATATTTTAAATTTGATTGTATCATCCAATGTATACAATAACAATGCAATAACTATTGGTTAATATAGAATTAATTATTAAAAATAAAAAAAAGAAAAAAAGAAGATATAATTATTTTTAATATATATGTATATATGTACATATTTTTAATATAATTATAGTTATATATTGTCTTTTATCCAAAGTTACAAAGTCATAACCAACACATCCTTACTACAAAATGTATCAATTCTAAAATTGGTTTCTTTTAGACCAATTTTCATAAAATTTGATTTTAACAATAGTATTTGAACACTGTAAGAAGCATTAGCTAGAAAAAAAAAGGTGGGTAGAAATTGTCAAAAAAATTAGTAACCAATAACAAAGTATCAAGAATAAATCCATAAAAAGATATAACTTGCTAGGAAAAAAAAAGAAAAGAAAAGAAAATTGATTTTCTAAAGAATATAAAATATAATATTATAGTAGTAAAATAGCGCTACACGTATCTTCCAACCCTCATGTAAAACTAATTTTTCCTTAGTCCAAAATAACCTCAAACTACTAAAAGATGACAAAATTACACCCAATCCCAGAAAATAGCACCAAAAAGATAAACAACTCAAAAACCCAATTATAAAACAATTTGTAACCAACCTCACAACCATGTCAACTGTGTCAAAACAAAAAAGTCTAATTCTTTCTTCACATGCTCATTCAACCACTAGATTTGTACTGTATTGGTCCAAGTTGGATCCCACCTTCCCAATTGAATTTTTTATGGAAGATATCTTCTTAGTTGGAATGGGAAGCACACACAAGAGTAGCGTGCAGAGTCGTGAGAGAGGTGGATTCTCGAAGTCCGTCGTCTACGCAGACGCAGTAAGCACAACAGTTGTCGAGATTCAGACTTGAATCAGCTGCTGGGAGAATCAATCACATGAAGCATGCTGCCGAAGCTCCATTAACTACTCACGCGAGGTCCACCAGTGCCTACACACGATTGGTTTTCATTCAAACAAGCTGGGTTTACATGACACGACGTAACTGGACTCATTCCAAGATTCTCTAGGTTCCCTTAGGGTATGCCAAAAGTGGACTGCAGCTCGGAATTCGTGGCAGCACGAGCAAATCGTGTCATGTCTGTGAGAGACTGCGTCATGTAACCCAATCTCTGGATCTGCGAGATAAAGTTGATGCTTCCATCTCAGACTATGACTTGTGTGGAGTATACTGTGATCTGTCGAATGGGTCCTTGATTCACAAGCTCGAGGTGGTTTTTGTTGGAGTGCTTCGCGTAGCTGTGAACCTTGTTAAGGTTCGTCTTTGGATTTGATAGCCATTGTTTGCTAAGGGTGGAAATGAATAATTCGAGTGGTTTGGTTGTACTTGCTCTTTGTGGGGCGGTTTGTGCTTTTGTTGTGACTTCACAGATGGGATACCTCGATGAGGGATTCAGTGTTCGTAAGAAGATTTTGAGCTGGTTTAGGTAATGAGTTCTGGAAGTTGGCTCATGTGATTGTTTACTTCATTCTCTTGGATTGTTGGTTGGTGTGCAGAGATTTTGAGTATTCAGTCATGCCGATCGTGCAGGTTCGGTGAGAAGTCTTCGACGTTATCGAAAATGGACGTGGCAGCTTCGGTAGCTGGTCAGACCCAGTTCACGGTTGACTTGTACAAAACCTTGGTGAAGGGTAAGGAGAGCGAAAATGTGGTTCTGTCGCCTCTTAGCGTTGATCTGGCATTAGCGATGTTGGCGGCAGGGGCAAAGGGACCAACGAGAGAGCAGATTTCCAAGTGTATCAAGCTCCCGCAAGGCAAACCAATGCACGATTTCTCCTCACATCTGAAGAAGACTGTGCTAGCCAATAAGCACGGCGATGGCGGACCGGAGTTGGCACTCGCCAACCGTTTGTGGGTGGAGCAATCAGTGAAATTGAAACCTGCGTTCCAGAAACTTCTTCAAGAGAGCTACGGATCTGAAGCCGCCTCGGTAGACTTCCTCTCCAAGGTACTGAGATAAATTTCCTTCTTCCTGCATCTCCACACACCTTGCTGCACTGCTCTCAATTCCTCAAATGATTTTTTTCCTTCTTTTCTTTTTTCAAAAACCTCAATTCAGGTGATAAATGAGCCGCATTGAACCATTTCGTGAATACAGGCATAAATCGTGCTCTTGTTGTAGACAAAGTGCAGACCTCAGATCTGTCTGTCTTGCTCACAGGCTATAACAATTTTATTGGAACTGAGATTCTCAGAACTAACGTAGTGTAATTAGAAGCTTGTCCCCTGCAAGAATTGAATCATATGCTTGGTAAATTAGAGCCTGAACCGCAGCCTATGTAATGCGTTGGCAGCAGTCCGAACCATCACGAAGCTGCATCTGAAATTGTTGATTAAATTTCCAAAATTTGATTGTGCGTTGTAATCAACCAATAAGCTGGTGGTTTGCAGGCCGCTGAAGCTCTAGAAAATGTAAATAAATGGGCGAAAGACGAGACGCACGGGAAAATTGAGAATCTCCTTCCCGCAGGTTCAGTGGACGACGCCACGCGCGTTGTGTTAGCTAACGCGCTTTACTTCAAGGGAGCATGGAAGGAGCAATTTGACGATTACCTCACTCGAGAAGAGGACTTCTACTTGCTGGATGGGAAGAGCATAAAAGTGCCCATGATGCATACATCCCAGAAGCAGTATGTGAAATCTTTTCCCACTTTCAAGGCTCTTCGCTTACCATACTCCGCCGGCCACGACGAACGCTTATTCTCGATGTTCATTCTGTTGCCAAATGAGAAGAACGGGCTAGTCGAGTTGGAAAAAGCTCTAGATGCCAAGACTTTGGCAGAAGATCTCCAACACGTCAACCAATTGGTACCCGTGAGAAATTTCGAGCTACCGAAGTTCAAAATCTCCTCGGGGTTCGAGGTACCGAAAGCATTGCAATCCATGGGGTTATCCTTGCCGTTTGGAAGAGAAGCAGATCTGACAGAGATGCTGGACTCCTCCGTGTCTGACAAGCTCTACGTCTCCAACATGTACCACAAGACTTTTGTCGAGATAAACGAGAAGGGGACTGAAGCAGCCGCAGCTACAGCAGTCACAATCGCAGCGAGAAGCCTGGATAACCGCCCTAATCCGGTGGAGTTTGTGTGCGACCATCCGTTTATGTTCGTGATTAAGGAGGAGCATTCGAATGTGGTAATCTTTACGGGTCGTGTTACCGATCCCTCTCTTGCACAATGAGTTGCAGGGTACACATCACCAGCTTGATTCATCATTGCTGATGAAGACATTGAATCGATGTCTTTGAGTGAAAAATGTTGACATCTGATGTTATTGAGTACAGCGGGGGACTGGATCCTGGGCTGTATTTGAGTATGTAGATAAATGGTATGGTGCAGCAAATATAATAACGTGAACAAACGAAAAAAACATGTGAATAGCTGGCGAATTGGAAATGGACCCAGTTCTCTAATGTTTTTATCAACTTGAACTCAATTTAACTTCTTCACACCGTTTATGAATCAGGCATTCATTTTGGACAAGCCAGACTGAGCAATGGCATTTATCCTTCTAGTACAATCACACCTGGCATACAGGATCTTTAATCTCAATAGTTTCTGAAAATGGTGGATTTGTCTTATTGCTACTATGCATTACCACAGTCTGCCTGGTTTCTCTTTTTGCATTGCCTTCACATTTTATGGAATAGTTCATTGAACTCATGAAATCTTTGACGAACCATTCAAAAGCAACACTTTAGTATTCATATTTTTACTTTTTAAATTTAAAATTGCTTAACAAAAACAGCTGATGAGCAATCACTTTATTAGCATTTAGAAGTAATAATGATTTTATGCATGAACGTCACAAGCTACTGGTAGAACTTTTATTAGTTATATAATCCTTCAAAAGGCACGACTATTCAAAGATGATGTTTTAGTAAGAGGAGCATTCAACAATTGTATGGCAAAGCAATCATGATGCAATGGATTGTTACAAAGCTGATTGCTCTAAATCAACATGAATTGAAGGATAGAATTTAGCACCAACAAAATGAAATAAATTTTGATGAAATGAATCATAAATAACTTGAGCATCACCTTTGTAGAAGTAAAAGAATAGAAAGAAAGAGAAGATTATGGTAATTGCACAAATTGAGGAAAAAAAACAAACATTCTTATTTTGGCAATAATGATGAAACAAATATTGGGAGTTTAAGCAAAAGTGGAAGGAAGAATCGGTCATGGATGGAAAGAGAAGAGATAGGCAGTACGACGAACAAAACAAAATAGAACAAAGCAAAGAAAAGAGAACAAAAGGGAAGATGGTTTGTAATTGCAAGCTAGGCAAGGTGATCTGCAGAGAACATTCAGGCATGTTGTCCCTCCACTACACAGAGCGGGAAGTAAACGTTGCTTAGTCGCCCACTTGACGCAATGCCTTCTCCTCACTATCTCTTGCAAAACCCCGCCCTCTGGCAAAATCACATGATAGACTCCACGCTTTATTATGCACATAGTTTATTCCTTTGTTTTATTTTTTTTGCATGTTTTTTTCATTTTTTTGTAGAGATATGAGTGCTTGCATTAGATTCAATTCATTGTTATCTACTTGGGATTGTTTCTTACTTCAATTGATATAGAAGATATTTTATTGTAATAATTGGGATTCTTAAAATGTAGTGAAGATTGACATTCTAATGTTTAGTTTTTATTGATTGGTTTTTTTAAAATATAGATGTTAAGGTACAAGAGTATGAACTTTTGAAGTACAAAAATAAGCAAATATTTGAACAAAACTAACAAACAAAATAGATGATTGAGAACTAATTTTGAAACAAGGTGAGGAATAAACTAATAGTTAGATTGCTTTAAACCTAGTATTTATAGTACTATAGATTTTCTAGTATTGTCTCTTTTCATACTTTACTATGGTAACCAAGTCCTATAAAAACTTTTAGATAAGATTCAATGAGTTATAGAATACCTATGAAGTTCATAGAATCTTTTGTAGAAATTTTTTGAGGCTTCTAAAGATCTTTGAAAGTAGTAGAAACTTTTTGATCTTCTAAAGATTTTAGAAGAAACTTGAGCTTATATTTTCTTATATACTTGCAACATCACCTTCTTTTCTAACAACTTCTTTCACAATGGATATATTTGTATGCATTGCCTAGTTATATACTACCAATTAATAGTAGCCAATTAATAATGGTCAATATTCAAGTACTATATTTAATAAAGTACATATTTTTTATTTTTTATTTTTTTGATACAAAAAAAAAGTATACCTAGTGCATTCATGGAATAAAAGAGTTACTAAAGACACCTTAATCTCTAATACCTAAAAAAGTAGGGATAAGGGTGCTATTTGAAGTAATTATTATCACTTCTTAGATTGATGTATTTGAATGTATTATCATACTACATTGTGGTATTCTAAAACTCCATTTGATCATCTTGTGATCTTTGGAATCTAACATGTTTTTTGCCATCCAAGATTTGTCCCATCTCTTAAAGAGGGTAGTCTCAAATGTTGGATGTTTATCTAGTTTCTTCCTTAAGAATTTCCAACTAAGTTGTCCATACTTTATAAGACTTTGCCAAATTAGAGTTCTAATATGGAGGTCACTCCATACTTCTTTTTCAAACACAAATTTATTTCTTTAAATCCATATGGTTCATAAGCAGAGACCTCTAAGTAAGGACTAGTTCTTGCAAAAACATCTAAATCAAGGAGATATTTTTTCCACAAATATAGCTTCTTTCCATAAAAATCCCTTCTAAGAAGCAAACATGTTTTTACATGTATATATATGCACATGTTTAAAATCAAGTAAACAATTAAATATATCTATAATGATCTTTTCTAATTAAACATTAAAACTTGGTTGCAAAAATTAGTTATAATGCTAATTGATGTAAAACATCATATTTTAACTATTTTAATATACATTCACATAATCATCCCAATACCTGAGAAAATTCTTATTAAATTATTACTGTTCATATTCATCCCTAATCATTAAAATGACTTTGTAGGAATAACATCATCTTATTATGTATGCGTACCACACTTAATTGGCAAGTGTGGGTCACTGAGAAGGCATTGTGCTTAGTGTAAGGCGCAATAGGGTTGCCAGTCAAGGATAGGAAGGGAAAATTGAAGAAAACACTTTAACTACTTATAAATAGGATGGTTACTTGGAACGTGCGACAAAAGAGCGAGTTTGTAAGCTTTCTGCGGCAAGATTTCAAAACATGCGACCCCAATTCAGATACCTGGAGAAGTAAGTTGTAAGATTTGAAACCTTTCAAAGCCACTTCTCCATCATCACGAGCTGATGAACCCCAAATACAAGAAACTGACTGCTGATGCAAAAGAATATAGTGGAATTACCAAGAAATAGACCATGTCAGGATGGTCTCTAGACTGCATTTTGAACCTGACGTGAATGTGCCAAATCCCCACCTTTCTAAGCATCCTGTGGTGTTCCTTACCCGACCCCTGTAAGTAAAACCTCTTGCTTTCGTTACCCCTTCTCACAATCTATAGTTGGCGGCGGTAGCAGGTAAAAATATCCTGAACGAGCATGAAAAGCCAGCTACTCAAATGTGATGCTAAGTAATGCTGCTTAATTCTAATCTATCCTGATTCATTCTGATTACCTTCTCAAGCGGCGCCTTGTCTTCGAAGCTTCTGAGCTTCGGAGCTCCTCATCTAATACGCTAAGCTTTGTCAAAAGTTGGTCGCTTTAGAACATGCGTTGGTGTGTCCTATTACGATTGCTTGGGCACATAGGTGATGTCAGCGTGCTCGGTTAACCAGTCCAGAACCTTTAAGCCTTCTAGAAGCTCACGTGCCTGTGCATCACCACAGCATATGCACGATGCGATGTTAAGAGTAGACGATTTGCAGAATAATGAGATGATAGGGACCGCTCAGGCCAAAGCGAAACTGGACATAGGACTTAATCTACCTATTTTTCAAGCTCTTAAATTCAGGTTACTTCAATGTAACTGAGAGTCCCCTAGGTGGTGGTGTGCTTTACCTGTTCCTTTACACGAGCCACATCGTATTCCTGATCAAACCGCTTGAATTCTTCTATGGCGGTATCGACTTCAGCCTGAAGCTCCTCCTCAGAAATCTGTTACAAGACTAAGAGATTTTCTTTAGTTCTCCTTTAAACTTGTACGTTCTAGTGCTCAAAAAAAAGCTGACCTCATTAGATGAGAGGTCCGGAAGTACTAGTCGATCGGGTACGTGGAAAGTTCGGAATATATCTTACATGTGTGCAAGGATTGTGCAAATGACCATACGAATGCAAGCGGAATAGTTTACACGCACAAGATCACACTTACCTCTAAATTCTCGAGCTTGTAAATCTCCGCCACAGCGAGGCTCTGCTTCACAGACTCTGTGATCCTTGGCTTCTGGGCGATAAGGTAGTTGTGTACCATCTCAGCGCTAGACAGCGCTACTACCTGCTCCTTTGCAAGCTTCATACTTGCCTGCACATTATGAATATATTTAAAACCAACATACAGCACACGCTGCCGACGGCCTATCTTGATTATTGTTAATAATAGCATCAAATGAGATTCTAGAACATCTTACTCAAACATTGGGAGTTGAGGTGAATTGTAGAATCAGGAATGCAAGTCAAAGTGAGAACCTGCAGTTCGATCAGCTTGGAAGCATACATTTGACGACCTTGCTCCTCCAACAATGAGTTCGGTACGTCGATTTCCGCAACCTAGGCAAAGAGATGAAGTTCGGGGCTTTATTAACTGATATGTCTAAGCTAATATTGATAATCTAGCCTGGTTTCGCTCACAGAATTTGTCATGAAGTCAATCGCTCCAAATATAATAGTTCGCATCATCATAAACAAAAACTATCTTTTAGTTGTCCTGCAGTTTCTTCCAACAAGAAATCGGGTAGAGATAGCACCTTAGCAAGCTCAGTGGTTATAGCAAACTGTGTTGCTTGTTTCTTAGCTCTGTCAATCTGCTCCGTGTGCTTTCTCAAGAGTGCTTCCTTGATCTGCTCCATTTTATTATCAAAAAATGTGACTTTAGAAAACAGAGCATCGAAAATTTGGCAAACACATGAGCACGCATTGAAGAATCAGTAACATCACACAGCCAATTATGTGCTAATGATGATTCTGTGCATCCTCAAGGTCTGGCCATTAGTTGATAAAAAATTCTAGTGCCTAATATACATATCAGCACTAAAAGGTATTACACCTATAATAAGTAAAGATGTTCGAAAAATGATTCTTCCTAACGAGAAGATAGAAAGTAGTGAGAGTTTTCAGAAACTCCACACATATACTAACGCAAATCAAAGCAGCTGAGCATAGATTTAGATAACACTCAAACAAATAGACAGTGGGGCTTAATTGAAGTCAAATTTGAACAAAATTTCACATACCTCGGCAAGAGATGTGCAACCCTGAAAAAGCTGAGGCGCAAGTTCGTCATTGAGCTCTGGAAGCTGTCGAATGAAAAGTTCCCTGCCAACAACCTACAAAAACATAGCATATTTCTAATTTGTTTAAAACATCGGTGAGAGATAATTAAAAGGAGTATCCTGAAAATGATAGATTGTAAACAAAATGCCCTTCAATCGACGGAAAGTGGTGCCTATCAGACACAAACCAAGGTGTGATAGCTTCATGCACCAGGCAAAAAGTCAATCGACCAAGAGAGTAAAAGGCCAGGATAGTTGTACGTTGGAAGTGTTTGTAACAAAAACACCTGTCTAGGAAATTTTCAAAGAGTTCACAAAGGATTTGTATCAACCGTAAAGCGGGCCTGCAATCCACGAAGAGATTCCTGCTCCCACGTCGGAGGAAAAGTGAGGTCAAAAGACCTAGACTCGCCATTCTGGATACCAATCAAGGCTTCTACGAAGCCTGGTAAAAAGCTACCTCCTTCATCTGTGTCAAGCTGGAAACCTACAGTTGCCAACCAAACCGATATATACATCCTGAAGTTAGTCGTTAACAAAGAGCGGTAAACAGATTGAAGAATCTGCAACATGTTTCTTATTCAATTCATTACACCTATTAATGGCTCAATGCATCAGATAATTAGTAACCATCAACGACGAAATAGGTTTAAACTATTTCACGTCTACTAACCTTTCTGCTTGCAGGACAAAATTTCATCACCAGTAGTGCCATCTTCATTCAGTCGCACTGCGGAAACATCAACTATGCCAACATCGCCCATCTAATCACCAACAGAACTCTCGTTACATTGAGAACTGATCGGAGGAAGAGGAGAAAAGTCCAAATGGTATTCTGTTATCTGAAACGTGCAGTATTGACGTAGCCACATGAATCACGCTTACCTCTAAACCTCTACCTATAACTATCCGAAGAGAACCCAAGTCTTTTAGTCGTGACTGTAGCTCAGCATCAGCTGCTTTTTGAGCAGCCAATGTATCGTCTGCCTCACACTCCACCATTACTTTGAGGTTCTTGTATCCATTTTCTGGATTCCATTTTACTTCCGGTGCCACATCCACTGCCACATCATAACTTTTCCATCGAAGATTTCAGATATATTGCAGGTAGTTTTTGTAGGTGACATGCTATTCTGCAAGTATGACCAAGGTCACTGCCTCTTACGTCACTTTTTTTCTTCCCAGATGAGGAATTGTACTACATTGTTTACAGAAGTTATTCACCGATGATGCACTATCGCAACAAAGAGGTACATGCAACATTTATATTCAAATAAAGCTTAAGTTAGAAATTGCACACTTAGGAAAAGCCATAATCACTTTAATAACTGGTAGCAAGAACTCAGATATTCATCATGATCATCGTCATAATAGTAGTTGTAATAATAATAATAATAAGCACAAACCACTGTGATGACCACAATTTTTTCCCGATCTGGTTGTAACAAACAATCACAATAGAAACTAGGAGTACGTATAAATATTTCTAGTGGTAGGCCTTGAACTGCATACCTTAATGGTTTATTTGGGGCAAAATCAGCTGCCAACTCGGCAAATTTTGTGGAAATGTGCTCAGAATCCTTGAGTGCTCTCCCGGCGACCTACAGTCAGACAATTGCGCTCCCATTTCATAAACCTATTCCTCTCAAGGAGTAGCAGCAACTTAAACCACAACAAATTTTGCACCTCACAGCACTCAATCGAAGATATATGTTTGAATGAGAAATACTAAATTCGGACAAGCATCAGAATGCTACTTCTCAATCTCCGAAAATCAGATTCGATTTTGCATTCATATAATAACCAAAGAACAGGAAACGACTACAAAATAATAGCTTACATGCTCACAGAAGTTTCGATTTTTAGATAAGGACTTACAGAGGACATTGCTTCTGGAAGTGTGCGCTTGAGTACAGCCTCAACCGCAGAGGAGCGTATTTGATCTTGACCGATAAAATTGATCAGCACATTTTCTGGTATGTTCTTTCCGGGCCGAAAACCCGGAACCTGAGCACCAGGAAAAACCATTCGCATTCAAATGGTTCATCACAAGTCGAGTTTTCCACATTTGACCACTTGTATTTCCAAAGAGATCCTATGTCTAATCCAAAGGCTTCTATCCAATGCTAGAGAATTACCGAAAATTCATCTCTGGAATGATCACAAACTACAACTTTGGTCGTCAATGCGCATTCAGAATGAGTAGAAGTCGAGTACGCCACACCATTATTATTTAAATAGATTCAACCTTCAAAATCTGCGGATAACGTTTCTTTAATCCCAAACTAAATTATTGCAGAAGACACCAGTTACCTACAAATGGAAGTCAAAAGAGCCCACCTTAGATTGCTTGCCAAATTCTTTCAAAATTTGATCGTAGCAGTCTTGACAAACGCTAGCTGGAACGTGTACTTTCAACTGAACCTGCACGCACACAAAGATACTCTTCAGCAATTGAACAGCGTCTCAATGGAGCCTCGAAAACTCAGACCGCCGCCTTCCCGAAAGCTAAGACTAGGGAGAGGCATTATCTCTTGTACTAAAAATAATTGATACCCATTCTGAATTGCTTCACCAGAAGCATACACAACTTAAGACTTCAAACTCAACATCAAGCAATGACGAAAAATTAGTAGAAACAAAATCTGTGTTGCACGAATCTTCAACAGAAGAGTTAGACAATGTGCGACACTAAGCATGAAATACTGGTAACTACAAATGATGCGAAGTACATGGATAAGTAGAGGAAAAGAGAGTTCTATACCCTGGAGTTGGCAAGGTTAGTCTCAACAATTTCAAGACCCAGCGATGGTGCACCAGACTCCTCCTTCACTGCTACCTCACTGGCTCGCACCACCACAGCTTCACCTCGCCTCCTTCTCTGATCCTGTTGAGGATATTTGAACACTGCTGCCAAGTTGAATCCATTGCCTGCACCCTGCTGAAACCTTCTCGACTTCTGAATACGAGAATGTCAAAACATCAGCTGCCGCCCAGGAGCACATAGATAGTTCTCCAGCACCAACAACTCGATTCCACGATGCACTTCAAGAACCATGATATTCGTGATCCACACTCACCTACCCAAATGCAGAGTGGCGTGTAATGACTAGCTTCATGACAAGCTAAAATGTGAAATCAGTGATCCTAACCAAGACGCTTTAACCCAACACTCCACTGCGAAGCTCACTGTCGACATAGTGGCATACATTCGTAACTATACAAAAAGAGAAACCAAGAGAAATGAAGACAAGCATTCCACATCAAACCAAAATCTGCTACTGTGGTCCAGAAGAAGCTTCCAAAACCTCCTACCTTACACTCTACCACAATATTATCCTAAACGCCTAATTGAGAAATTCCATCCTTGGAAATTACAGCACCATCCAAGCGGGACGCAACGCAGGCAACAAACCTCGCGCGAAGTGAAGAAACAAGAGACGGATACGTGGCCCACCTTCAGGTCGCTGGAAACACCAGCAGAGGAAGAGGAAAGAGGCAGCACGAAGTGGACGCCGCGAGAGGCCCTGGGCAGGGAGGGCGACGACTTGGCGGAGACGGAAGAGAGCTTGGAAGTGGCAGTGTGGGCATGAGCAACCGCCATGGCCATGACTAATGCGATGCAACGCAGCTGCAGGGAGGGGCGATGGCGATGGCAGAGGAAGAGCTTCAGCCTGCAGGATCAACCTCTAGCACGGTGCGGTTGAAGAGGCAGCTCCCGACGATGGTCGGGATGGATATACTGGGTTTTGCTTCCCTGGGGGTTTGTGAGGCAGCCTCTGCGGGCTGTTTGGATAGGGGCAGCCACGTGGTCGCTTGGTGAGTCCGATGTGGAGGGGTTGTGAAAAGCCATGTCAGCTATTTCAAGGTCACGCGAAAGTTTTGGCAGCGGGAATCTGAAAAATAAAAAGAGAGTCGTGGGGTCAATCCCTTACTGTTTGTAGATAAGCAGTTGAATGTTTGTTCACGTCAATTTCTTTTACTTTCAATTATTATCAAACTGTTTTAAAGTTAAGATAATTTCGTTCAGTGGTGCAAGTAAATTTCTTAAATAAATAAATATAAATAAAAAATGTGTGAAACAGGACATTAAGACAATGAAAATATTGCAAGTTAATGAAATTTCTGTTCATTTCAAATATGATTGATTACTATGTTTTGAAATGAATAAACATAAAAGTACATTAAGACTCTAGCACTAATCACTTTTCTTTTTTCTTTTTTTAATTTGTCTAAATTTTATGTTTAAAAATATACAAAAAGTACCAAAGTATGTATATATATATATATATATATATATATATATATAATAAAGCTCACCTTATTACATTAATTACAATGATTATATGCAGAATTCATACTTTTTAAATGTAATTGGTAATTTTAAATCCAATATTTATTCAGTTTTAATGTTATTCAAAACAGTCTATCGTATTGAAAATTCTAATAATACTGCATAAAATATTTCTTTCAGCTGTTATTGATTGCAGAGTTTATTTTCTCAATATCATCTTTTAGGTCAATATTGATTTTATGTAATGAATGAGTTTTGAGAACAGCACTTAAAGATTATTGAAAACATGTTAATCTTCTACTGTGCATTGATAAGTTTATATTTTGTAGAATGATTTTACACCACACAAAGAACAGAAGACAAATTCGTCAAGTTTCAATAGCACTAAATGTTTATGATAGACCTTTTAGTTACAACTTAAAAGAAATGAGCAAAAAAAACTTATATGTCATTAAGTCATTGTTTTGAAAGAGTGACTGATTTACTTCATTAGTAAAGATTAGTTTAATATATTTACAAATATTTTTATTTATCAAATTTATATAATATCATAAATATAAGTTCATGCATCTAAAGCAATAGAATCAGATGATGTTAGTTGCATGGTCATTTTTATATATTGCATTAAAAAGTTTTATAAGATGATTTTATAAATATTAATATTTCATGTTTTTCAAGTACATTATTGTCAGATAAAAAAATTTATCTTTAAAACTCCATCAATTTCTTTGTTCTGTTTTGAAAACAATCTCTCTCTACTAATCAATATATTAATTGATTAATTTATTTCATATTACAATTGTCGTGTTATAATTTTAATGTCTATTAATGTAAATATATGTTGTTTAAGAATTATTTTATGTCAACAATGTTTAGAAGAGACTTCATGGCATTAACAATATATGAACATAAGAGGCACTTTATACTTAGGGGACAAGATGAGAGGCCTCAATTTTTAAATGTTGTGATTGATTCAATTGAGAAGTCTTCTTAAGTTGGCTTTGTACTTAGAAAAATAAGTCCAAAGTCCCTAAGAATAAAAAATAAAGTGGAATGCACTTTTTTCCCTACATAATATGAATAGTGTTTTTCTTTGGAATTACCAATAGACCCACCTCAAAAAGATGGTTTTTAGAAAAAATTGAGAAGCCATGTTAAAAAATATTTAAAAAAACCATTAAGAAATAATCAATCAATATTTTTAGGATGTTGCTAATGCCACCACTGTTTTTGCTATTGTTACCACAATTTGCCATTACAAATTTTGCTACTACCACCACAACTTATTCTTATTAAAACTTTCATTATTTTTTAATAAAATTAAATTTGAAAAAAAAGAAAACATATTAAAAATATTAACAAATTTTTTTATTAGAATAAAAATACTAAAAAAAATATGATGAATGAGTGGTGGATTAAGGTGGTAACAAAAATTGTGGTGACATTAGCAACACCCTATTTTTATATTTTGCATAATTATTTGAATCAATATATTTTTGAGTTAGTCGTAATTACCTTCGCCCTGGTACATGATTTACCAATCCCGAGGTTGAAGTACCCTTGATCCCTCGTCTGTGCAGATCGAGATTCATATGCCTTAACCTTAGTTGTTTTCCGTTGCGGAGTTGAAATCGGGACCCTGACGACGATTTGTTCTGATCTCAACTCCGAGGCAACGCGCAGTTACAACCGTATCCATTACAGCAGTTTCCGGCGCAATTCTTTTTCATGTGCACAAAGTTAATTTTCCGTCGTGAATGTGTAAACGTTCGGTTTGGGGCTGCCTCTGTAAAAGTCGGTCAGCAATGTTAATCAGCATTTTCAAACTCGACAATCTACTCAGTTTTGTTAAAATTGAAGTTGAAGGATAGTTAAGGGATGCTTCCGTACGTGGCGTCCTGACCTGGTTTACATTCCATTCCAGAATTTGGCCACTGCTAGCATTGTGTCGGGCGAAGGTTCCAAACAGAGTGTATTAAGAAGGCAGACTTCTCGGGGAGGACAGATCTGATTGTGGAAGACACTCTCACCGAAAACGAATCGGTTTACAATCTTTCCCACGAAGTTTGCAAGAGTCACAGCTATTTAGGTCATTAAACAGCCTCAGCAGTGATCTATTTTTTCAAGAATCTGCCGATTCTTGGCACTAGTTCTACTTACGACATTGCTCAGGTACAATTCAACAAGACCAGGAATCTCGCCAACTGTACGGCTTGGACGAACGCAGATATTCAGTTTGGTTGTGGCATATACATTGAATAATTTTTTCGATAAAGAGGACACCATCCATTTGTGACAAACAGTCCAGTTTGAAATAAAACACAAATCAGCCCTATTTGTGAGTGGGCGCTGCAGTTACACCTATTCGCCTACACTGAAGTTGGAAGAGCCATAATCTCTATCTAACTATGGTAATGATCTGATAGTCACCTCAGAGCAGATATCTGGCATACAAAATGCCATATTGAGTCGTCCGCAGACCGCCTTTCAGAGGGATAACGCATATGATATGCTCAATGCCACTCTAGACTGAAACAGATTACCACAGTACACATTCACCTGTAGGTTGCATGGTCTGTCCCAAAAGGCTTCTGCAACAACGCTGATCCCCAGGGCAATTCTCCTTAAGACAGACAAATACTGCAGTGATGCTTAGCACGGTCTCGTAATACTATCTGATCAGCGAATTCCAGATTTTAACGCCTCAAAAGTTTGTATGACATAGGAATGCCTCTACATGAATCGTACGCACTGTCGTCAGAAAGCAAGTCCAAGAAGACCCATAAAGCGTATCAATAATTATGCAACACAGCCGGCACTGAAAGGACCAATCCGAAGGCACCCAAACGTGTTGATCAATCAAACACCTTCCCAATCCCCATGACGTAGCTGGGTTGAAAAGCACACAATGACGTGAAACTCTAAAGGGATGCCGAGCCTTCTTAATGCTTGTGAAGTCAAGCATATGAAAAACTGGAGGGAACATTATCGCTTCGATAGGAACTTGGCTTACAGAAAGAAACAATACTTCATACTCACACTGTACAGTCATCCTATCGACAGATTGCTATTTCTATCACTAAAGTCTACAGAATACACCAAAACAGAGATAAGAACCACAGCCATGGTATACTAGTTCGTCCACACATCTTTCAGAGTGGTAACGGATACATGCTGTTTACCATCTCTCAACCATTCAAGTTAACTACGGTAACTGTTCACCTGTAGGTCGCATGGTCTGTCCCAGAGGGTAATGGCAGCGACGCAGCTCCCCAGGGCAATGGAATATGCTACCTTACTATCACGGAGTAAGCTCTGCATCAACGAAGATGAAAACCTACATCGCGTGGTAACATGTTTCTTTGACGTTAACAAAGGACTCTACGACCAGGGGCGCATCAAGTAGATGCAATTGGTCGCTCAGTAATTGTCAGGCCAACACCCCGCCAAGAGTGCTGACCCCGTCATCACAGCCCACATGCTACGAACCACTAAACTTCAGGATTCAGGCACAGAACGCATTACTTTTCTCAATCTAATCATCCATAACGCACGACAACTGCAAGAGCTCAAGTCCGGGACAAATACCCTAAATACCAATTCCCAAAGCCAAATATAGCAGAGCAGAGATCAGAACCACAGCCATGGTTTAGTAGTTCGTCCACAGATTTACTTTCAGAGTGGTAACGGGTATGTATTGATCACCATTCCTCATTTTAAACAACTACAGTGTGCGTTTTATTGTAGGTCGCATGGTCAGTCCCAAAGGGTTACGGCAGCGACGCTGCTCCCCAGGGCAATGGAATATGCCACCTCACTATCATGGAGTACGTCTTGCATCAACAACGATGCAGACCAACGTCACATAACAGCGTCTGTCTTCGACGTTAACAAAGGACTCTACGACCAGAACCGCATCAAACCGAAGCAAATGGTCGCTCCACGATTGTTAAGACAACACCCCGCCAAGGGTGCTACCCCCGTCACCTAGCTACGACATAAGAAGCATTAATACAAACTCAGACTGCGAATACAAAATTATCGTGATCTTTCCCTGTATGAGATGGTCACGAAGTACACCAGCGAATCCATTGTCAGGACCAAAGATCGCGATTATGCATCGCAAGGTCTTATGTGACTTCCTGATCTCCGCGTTACAGATGTAAACACCACAAAGTCTGCTTGAGAAGAGAATACCTCCACGACAGCATGAGTCGTCCGCAGTAATATTTTTACAAAGATGCACAAACCACATCAACTACCATGCGATAGATCTGACATAAAGAGTGCCAACCCAAATGTACAGTGCAAACCCGAATGTACCCAGACATGTTTATCACTCAGTCCAGACCTCCCAGTCATCAACTGCGTCGTAGAGTTCTTAAACACACGACGGCATCGAAACCAAAAACGGACATGAAAGAATACAAAGAACCTCGTCTATGTTTCTAGATAGTTGTAAACGAAATAAGAATAGGTTTAAGATAATATTGTAGACCATCAACTACAAGAGAAATACTAATCACCTAACAATACTCTCCACAGTAACACACAGAATAACAACAGCTACATAGTTCTATAACCCAAGGAAGCCAATTAAGCCACAGAAGAGATCAGAACTACAGCCGTGGTTTACAACTTCGTCCAAACGTCTTCTTTCAGAGTGGTAACGGATACGTTATGGTCGTCATTTCGCTCAGCCATTCAAAATAACTACGTACGCGTCACATGGAGGTCGCATGGTCTCTCCCAGACGGTTACGGCAGCAACGCCGCTCCCCAGGGCAATGGAATATGCCACCTCACTATCGAGGAGTACGTCTTGCATCAAGAATAATACAGACCAACGCCATATGATAGCGTCTGTCTTCGACGTTAACAAGAGACTCTACGGCCAGAAGCCATCACGTAGATGCAAATAGTCGCTCCGTAATTTTAGGTCAACACCCCGCCAAGAGTGCTGCCCCCGTCGTCTAACTTACACATCTTACATACCAGAGAAACACAGATAATGCAAGGCTAGGTATTGACCTTTCAGGAAAATGAAAGAAAACCCTAAAACCGGCGCAGACATGGCATGGAGAATTGTTATTTGGATTGGTTTTTCGTCCACATCTTCCGTTCCCCTTAGCTCGCAACTAAGATTAGGAACACAAAATTCATTCCAAATTAGCCCTTCTTCATAACTCTATCTTCACTCGTGTTCAGTGGCCGAAGAATTCCACGCAGTACTCTTCTAAACATGTACCCTCTATATTCCTAATAACTGACTGACATCCACGAATCCAATCACGCACTCACAGCGTCTCAAGAATCGATACCGATCAGAGATGCGCAGGATTTTTTATGCTTACAAATCAAGTTGAACACTGTTAGTAACATTCCGGTCAGTGGTTAACCGTTAATATCTTCCCGAAAAAAGGCGTGTGAACAATCATCGAACCACCACGACCCCGACATTGTAAGCAAAACACACCTTCCGACCTCCAACTAAAGTTAAACTCACGAACCATTGCACTGGGCGCTTCAATTATGACCAGAAAATTCAGGATGTATTCTCGGGAGAGTACATCAAGATAACAGCTAACACTAGCATCTTTATCTCAACAACAACCCTAAACCCTGAACCAACTCGAAACACTGACCCCGTGCCAGAAGTGATCCGATAAACAAAGGCCAAATAAGAGAGCAGTCATGCAAAGAGAAACGAACGCGTCTTGTCAGCTCATTACTCCAGATGACGACAATCAGGCCCACTTCCACAGACTCCACCACAAGATGGACACTGGAACCCCCACTCTTAAACGAAAGCGTGATCCTTCACTCATCATGCCAACGAAAAACTGCATATGCATTCAAATCGATCAACTGAAAAACGTAGACACTTCCACTCCATTAGCAGCCACTGTTGGTGCTCGTTCAACCAACTCGTACTAGATTCCAACTATTAAACTGTCACACTCGAATCGGGTCCGCAGAAAAAGAGATGCAGCTCCACGCCCCGTGAATTGCACAAGGCTGATATGACAGAGACAGAGAGTGGGCAAGAGAGGGAAAGGACCAGACAGAAGGAGGCAGTGTCGATATGTGTTCTGATGAGAGCTTTATGTTATGCCCTAGCCATCGAGGTGCGGTGCACGTTCGAAATGGGGTGTTGTCCCAGGTCGTCAAAATGCTCCTCCGCACCTCAACTCCGCTGCAGACGGTCAGACCAAACCAACCGAATTTTCATCCCTTTGTTCTTCATCCTCTACAAAAAAGAAAATGACGTGTTTATTGAATGTGGTATGAGAATATTTAAAGATCGAGATTGGTAATTTTTTTAATCAAATATTATTACTACCCATAAGCATATACGATAATTTTTAAATAAACATAATAAAAACTGAATATGTCTGTTGATGTGTCATGTGATTTTGTTTAAAATGTGCATGATAATGTGAGTTCATTTAAGTAATGTGTATAAGATATTAAACACAGTACAAACGAATCATATTTTTACAGTTTCAAAGAAAATTAGAATCTAAAATGAATAAAATAAAAAATTTGATTAAATAAATAGTTATGAACCAAGAGAATGTCAGCACAGGTGATGTCATTGTTATTCAAAAGTACACTGTAGTCAAAGAACTTCTTTTGGTATAGAGATTGGGTTGATATTTCTTAATTATGCAAATTGTAGAAAATCAAATACTTGAGATGAAATCTTAAACTACTAAAAACTCAAGCTTAGAAGGTATTGTACTTGTATAGGTTTCCAAGTAAAGTTATTTCTGCTTGCTAAATATTTTCACAAAATGACTTTCACACTCAATAACATGATAATTTTTTTGACCATTCAAAAAAACTTAAAACATAGACATGTTGTAACTAAATGTTTGAAAGTTTGAGGAATATTTACTTCTGTTCCTAATATTTATTGACGTATCAGCAAAATGAATTTGTACAAGTAACAAATAAATGACAAAAACTGTTATGTATTCAAAACCTTCATCTTCAACATTTTAATTAAATTATGAATAAAGGTATGGAAATTTTGAGGTCTGTTGGTATACAATTTTGATATGTATGTTTATATTAAAGAACTTCTCATATGTGTAAACTACTTTTATTTTTTCTTCATTATTGAAATTTTAGATAAGATAGCATATCATAACTTGCATTCTTTTATAGACAAATTAATTTAGTTACAATGAAATACTAATTGAAGATTTTTTTTTAAAAAAAAAAAAAAAAAAAAAAAAAAAAACTTACCACAAGATACCTTTTGTTTCAGCATGAGACACACTTATTTATATAGTAATGCTATTCGGGCTTTGTAATGTTTTGGTAGTCTTCTAATTAGATATAACTTATACATTCTCATGTCATATAAATGTAAATCAAATAATGTATGTATGTATGTATGTATGTATGTAAACAACAAGCTGTAGAATTTGATCAATGGGATTAGAGATATGAGTTTCAATGTAGTACAAATAATCTATTTCGAGATCATAGGGTAATACAAGATGAGGTGGACACATTTTGTATCCTTGTAATTTGAAATTTTCTTTAGTCTTTACAAACACAAAATCAAATTTATCACCAGGTCTAACCTCTATACCTAAGTCTTTCAGTCTGTTACTATATACTAATAAGGGCGTACTAGCACTGGAGTATCCTTTTCCTAATGTCTTTGTGATCATCAAGTTTCCTAAGGGAACATTACTTCTTACTAGTGATAGTAGCTCGCCTCTAATGAACTCCGTTATGTGCTCATATGATATCGAATTCATGATCATCTCTACTAATGACGAATACATATGCTTTAGAAACATACAACTATCTCTCCTGGATACAACAACTCCTTTGTATATCATCTTTCGCTCGCCAGCTATAAACCCTATATATCTCTTCTTTGTTATCAAGAGAAATGTCTCAAACACACTTTCGAATTCAAGCTTTACAGGAGCGGGGAACTCTTTTGATACCTCACTGGATATACGTACAGCTAATGTCTTACATGATTCATAACCCTGAGTAGTATGGGATGTGAACATACATGAGTCGGTATCTCCGTACACCAATTGTACAGGATATCTAGATGATATGATGCTTAATGCATACATAAGCATGGATCTACCTATTGCTGTTGTGGACTCTGCACCTTCTATGAACTGTAAGTATGAGGAGTTACGAGTCCCGTAAGATCCATATACAGAATTAGCAGATATCTTTAGAGCAAGCTGTCTCCTTTCAAGAACTACCTTTTCTATTCCTGTAGCAGTATTGGATTGTATCTTAACTTCTTTTCTCCTTATATATCAATTACATATTTAACAATTGTTATATAACGCTCTAATGCTTCTAAGATCGTTACAGAGGATTGTTGATCGCTGGCTCCTTGAAGAAGGATTAAGCATAGGATACGATGATTATATTAGCAAAGTTGACTCTATTGCTGTACCTGCAGCAGATGTGGATAACAAGAATATAGATGTGATTCTAAATAATATTAGGAATATAAGTCAGCGAGCAGTAGTAGAATCCATCAACAATGATAATCCACTTCTTGCAATGGTAGAGAGTGGATCTAAAGGAAGCTTTATTAATCTAGGACAGATATCTTCATTAGTAGGTCAACAATGGATAAGAGGGAAGAGACCAGCAAGGGTGTTACCAGGTGATAGAGCTCTAGCATGGTGCAGCCCGTACGATAATTCATTGCAAGGATAAGGGTTTGTCAACAGTTCGTATTCACAAGGACTTGATCCTATCGAGTACTTTTTCCATTGTCAAGGAGATGAAATAGTCACTATCTTGAGAAGAGAAATAGATAATGGGATTATAATATTTCCAGTGCTGAATGATGTCCTAAGAGCTTTTTACGAAACACCATTAAGTAATGTGAGAGTAGTGATGCTTGGTCAAGAACCATACAAGGGTATTGGCAAGGCTAATGGTTTGTCCTTCTCTGTTAATAAGGGATATCCAATCCCTCCTTCGTTAGCAAATATATTCAAAGAAATATCTGATGAAGTAAAAGACTTTAACATACCTTTTCATGGTGACCTTACTAAATGGTGCAAGCAAGGTGTAGTGCTTTTGAACTCAGCATTAACAATTGAGAGCGGACCGAACAGGAGTCACGACGTTTTATGGGAACGGTTTACAAAGACATGTATAAGACTATGTTCTGCAAAAGGAGGAGTCATATTCGTTCTGTGGGAAAAAACTGCATCCACATTCGACAAAGAGATCGACACGTCAAAGAATACAATTCTTAAAGCAGCACATCCGTCACCCTTTAGTGCAAACAAAGGATTCTTTGGCTGTAACCACTTTAATATTATAAATAATCTTTTAGATACTCCTATAGACTGGAACGTATGAGTGTGTCATCAAATGATGAAGAGGATGCTGGAGTGTCATCATCAGATGCGTTACCATTCTCTATAAGACATTTTGACATTGGCCCAGAGATGACAAAGGCTGTTGAAAGGATACTATGTGGTATTGAAGTTCGTGATATGAATATAACACTTCTTGTTGTTGCAGCAATTGTATTAGCAAGATGTGGAGAAAGAATAGACACACGATTCTCTGTACTTGATATTTATGTAATATGTATGTAGAATTATAATTTTTAAAAAATATTCTTAACATAACAATCATAATAAAAATAAAGTAATTTAAATTATCTCTATAAAAATTATAATTAATATAATTAATACAGTTATAATATTATAATTAATATATATAATTATAATTAATATTAATGTTCTTTAGAAAGCAACCTAAGCGATTTATGCAGGGAGTGGCCCTTCAGCAAAAAGCAGTCTTGGTTATCTGAAAATGCATGCAGATGTTAGAAGGCACTCAAAGAACCTTGAAGAAGACTCACCGGTTCAACTCCGCTCACAACTCTCATGCGCAACGTGCGTCATTTCTCAGCATCAAATTCCACTATTTGCGCCCCTCTAAAGAAAGTAGTACTTTCAGGGGTTGAAAAGGAGTGAAGTGCTATTGGGAAGGTCACACCAGCTCAGTTGGTTTCACATGCTTAGACACTTACGTCAGATCATCTAAGCCAATCGTACTCCACTGATATATCTGCTTGCTCTATGTCACGTATTTCATGAGTTTCGGTGTTTGGCCCATGCTTCCCGCTTTTCAACTGGAATCAAGAATGCAGATATCATTCAAGAATGATGTAGAATGTTAACTTAAAAAGCATTCCAAACTGTATTGCACATTCTTCAAAGGCAGTAGAACGAAAAGCCCCTGTAAGCAATACGCATGAAATGGGATTAAGGGCTTAGCACATGCTTCATGAGGCTAAAAAAATGTCCAAAAATTTCCTTGAATTTTCGAGAACGTGGCTTATCAAGGCCAAATGGCGAAAACATCACAATGCATGAGTGACAGCTACGTCAGGGTTTGGAAAAACTTCATGAGCAAAAGTCACGAGTTTCTTGGGAATTTCGCTGAAGAAACTTGGAGAGAAAGGGACACATATCTCTGCTACGACCTCTTTTCCTTGAAGCCCAACATCAAAGTCTGCTTATGTTCTCGGCTGTTGCACAAGGTTTAAGGGCGAGAGGGATAGGCGCTTGTTGCGACATCTGTCACGACGCTCAGGCTTAGTGATTGGCAGCAGATACTATGCACTTCATAATCGAAACCCCTCAACCTAATTATGCATTGTCGGAATACCTACGTCTGATGAGAATCGGAAGTACATACTTCTCGCCAACCAGTGGTACTGTCCACATTTGTATCAGACTCCAACGCAGTTTATATCAAGTGTCACATTTCATGTGCAACAAATAACATCACTTAATCTTGTAGAGAATTTAGCGAGCTTTCAAGTGCCTATTTATATAATTTCTCGGGATGAAATAATTATCCACGAACATGCGATTAGAGAATGATAACTGACACACGGTTATGGGCAGAATAAAGGATCATATGTACGTTCCAGTTTCAGAATAACAGAACAGAAAACGACAATCCTCAGCAGGGGTTGAACGCGTTGATATTATTATTTAGGAATTGGATTGTAGCCTGAGCCAAAAGCGCATCTGCATCGAAGCTCTTAATTCCAATCTTAACATAAATAAATGCTACGTGGCAGGATATTCCTTCGCGCCATCTCCTGTTGGTTACACTTTGCTTAATCTGCTACAATTCTACGGATACTTCGTACTGGATACATCAAACAGATACTGAACAGAATATGGCAAAGAGATGAACTTATATTTCAGACCCTGAGTATCCATTTACAGACTCAGGTAGCAGCATAATGAAGGGATTCGACCAAAAAGCTGGCCGTGCAATAATCTACAACCCTATGAGCGTAATTAATCTCCATCTTATTTTCACTCAGCTCTCACTAAGCCATAGAATGATACTCCCCACTTGTTTGAAATTCTTCACACAGAGTTGCGCAAGTAATCGCACACAAGATTCGAACAATTACTTTTTACGCTCACAGAGTGCGGCTAGCTATCCAGTTCCCCGGAGTCTGTACAAAATCTCTGTGGAATCCACTAGAGAAGAACACTTAAGCTTTAAGTACCCAGAAAATACGACTATCGCTTGAACCCTCGTTCAAAGATCTCAAGATTCCGCTCCACCATTGATACGCTCGCACTCGTCAATCCAGTCACTGTATACATCGATGGGGTCACTGAGCGCTGCATAAACAAACGACAACGATATTAAACACAGGGCTCACCTCTCATCTCATCTCATCTCGCTCACTACCAAAAAGCCTAATCGTAGACGCAAAAAAATCCCACAAGTTCACGACAGTTCCCATTTTTGCCATTTCCACAAACCTAACACCGTTATGTGCACATTGGTCAAGAGCAACTTACAATCAATAGGCGTGCTGAACTTCTCCAGACATATTCGACAAGACGCCTCTCCAATTTGGTTTTTGCGATCCCTGTGGAGGCACACTGACGTCAGCCACACAATCCACTCGAAACCCCAAAAACACGAAACTCGCCGCCTCCCAGTCCAAAATCATGCCGCGAAGCCTACCCCAAACCACAAACTCACGGTCACAAACAAGTTCCCTACTCACATGCGGCACTCCACACTGTTGTCGTGGTTGCAAAAAGGGCAGCTGAACACCGTCGCGAGCTTCTCCTGCCCGCGCCGAGGAGCTGGCTTCGCCGCGCTCTTGCGCTTCCCCATCTCCAACCTCGACCACTCGAAAGCACACCTCAATCCCTCACCCACGCTCTCCCAGACCGTCAGGGTCACACCGAAATTTGACGAGGACGAGAACAAATGTTACAAGTGCAAGCCATTCCAGGTTCAATTTGTTCTTTATACGCGTCTCCCCCAGACATACAGTCACCTGTCGGTCTCGACTCTTCCGAATCTTTCCTGGACCTCCTTGCCGTTTCTCAATAACTCATTCATCCATTTTCATCCTTTCTCATCCGCCTATGCACTGGGGATTCCTCGTCTGTCGCTTTCACATCATTCTGGGCGGTCCTTCAACAGCTTCCAACCTCGTCCGTCAACGTCGTTGCCGTACTGGACGGAACCTTCTCTCCAGTTGGGAACGTAGAACCCGGATTCGCGAGCACGCTCCCATGTGACTCAATTTGATATGGGCAGAAACCTGAGGCATGGTTTATCAACACCATTCTCTTTCACTTAACTTTCATCATGAAGTTGAATCTCAAATGAGTTGATTTTGCGTGTGTATGTATATAATGCTATGAAAAAACAGCAATATCTCAAAAAAATTAAATAATCTTATTTTCAAAAAATTCTGTATGACGTATCAAAGTTTTTAATGTGTTAAGGCAGTTAATTTTCTGAAATCAAATTAGATAATTAAAAATAAGAAAACTTGAAGCATTTTGTTTCTAAATACAGTGTTATTTGGAATTTTAATGCTTTGTTGATGACCATATGAAGATCAAAGGTATTAAGAAAGTATTGACAAGACTTTATATGACAACCAAAGTCTTGTCAATTCTTTAGATTCATTATAAGTAAAATTTATTTGAAAAAGTAAGTATGACTTCTTGCAAATAGTCATAGTACACAAAGAAAAAGAAAAAAACAAACAAAAGAAAAAGAAAATATTTTCAGGAATGTTTTGGAAGCACAAATCATATGAGATTTAATAAGTATGCCTGTTGGAAATCGTATTCAAGGTCAAGTATTATTTTTCAGCTTTCTACTTATTGTTTTTACACATGGCCATAAAATGTTTCCTTTCAGTCTGAACCTCACAAACAAATTTTATAATTTCTGTTCAAAATTGTTTAATTATTGATAGTGTAGATGCCATCAGTTCAACATAAATTGCAATTGTTGTTTGAGGTTGGTGCCTCCCAAAAGAACTGAGGAGACACATGCATTGATAGCTTTTGAGTTATAGAAGAATCTCACTGACACATACTGATGAGCTGATCCTTTTTTTACTTCCCTACCTTTTGCTTTTTCCCTTGTTCCTTTGGCCACGTCAGACTCTTTCTCTTCCACGTGTAGTTCCATCTGATCCCATTTTTCAATCGCAGCGTGGGGGACGTGAACTTTGTGCCTGCACCTTCCATCCTCTTGGACGAGGTGGTCCTTACATTTGAGAAACCAGTATGGGAAGTTCCGAATATCTTCGTCCGAATGCTTTGGATGATTTCGTCGGGACGCAGCGCCATTGTCAGACGTCCGTCACAACTCAGTGTCGTCGAAGTCATCGCCACTGTAGCTTTTGTTCCTTGCTTCACAGTCTCCTTCTGGTCATGGGGTCCACGTCTATTCATCGCTTCCAGGCTCGAATCCTTAGCTGTCTCCAATTTCTCCAAGTTAGGAATCGTTGAGTTCCTTTAGCGGAGCATGATTTGGATTGATTGCTAGTGCCGTCGGAGGTTTGGCGGAGCATTGGATCATCGGATTTTGTGCGTACGACGGTGTTCTATGTGAGTGTGTTGTCGCTAGGGTTTCCGTCGAAAGTGAGGCTAATTGGTATGGCACTTTCGTTTTTCTTAATCTCTTGTTGTTAAGAATTAGTGTGGCTGGATGATTTGCGGAATTGACGAATTTTGAATGTTAGGAGAGTTTTGTGAGGGATTATAAGGCAGCTTCCTTGTTGAATTGTTGTGGAGTTGATTCATGGTGAAGAAGGTGGGTGGGAAGAAGCGAGGCAATTCTTGGTAAATTTCGAGGGGCCTCGTTCTGCTGTATACTGGATTAGAAGATGGTTTTACAGTTTGATGTAGGTAATTACGCAGATTTAATGATTGTCTATGATGTTGGATCTCGCAGGATATGCACATAGTTTCTAGTCATTACGGAGTATGGAACTTTTGTGTGTAAGCCGGTGGTAGTGTGATTGACGATGGGATAGCAGGGTAGAGATATTTTCATCTCATTTGTTCCTGTAGGGAGGCAGTGGAAGCCAGCAGGGGAATGTGGAAAACGAATAAGGTTATTGGGAAGGAAAGTAGTACTGTAGAGGAGGAAGGGGAAGCAGGAAGGACGCGGAAGGATGAGGTTCGGCACTCCGCTGCAGATCAAGCTTGTGATTCTGGGCGATGGGCGTGTAGGAAAGACATCTCTTGCGCTGCGATATGTTCACAATGTGTTCTCTGAGAAGCAAATGGCTACAATTCAGGCTTCGTTCTTAACGAAGCGCTTGACTGTGGATGGACAAGTTGTCAGTCTTTGCATTTGGGATACAGCTGGGCAGGAGCGGTTCCATGCACTTGGTCCTATCTATTACCGTGATGCTGATGCAGCGCTATTGGTGTATGACTTGCTGGACAAAGACAGTTTCGACCGTGTTCAAAGTTGGGTGCGAGAGCTGAAGAAGATGGCTTCCAAAAATATCGTGTTGGCAATCGCTGGCAATAAGAGCGACATGGCTAAGTCGTTGCACGGGAACATGCAGGACGCTGAGAAGTATGCAAAGTCAATAGGGACAACTCACTTTGTAACTTCTGCGAAACTTAACGCTGGCATCGAGGAGACCTTCATGGACATAGCTCGTCGTGTGATGCAACAAAGAGTAGCGGAGGGTATCGACAACCCTGCTGGTGGTCCGCGACGAAAGAGTGTTGTCATTGCAGACAAACAAACTGCAACAACGCCACCTACGTCTAGGTGCTGCTCGTAGCTGGCGACCTGTATATATTGTAGGTTTTCACCTTGATTGTCTTACAATCTTTTTTCTTTGAAGTCACATTATTCTTTATCATCGCTTCGACAGTTACTGAGTAATGGCGGCGTCTCGATGAGTTGTTTTGACAATGGCAAGTTTGCTAGATGCAAGCTACGGCACTTCATGATAAGACATGAAATTCGGAGGTCTGGGTTTTCATGGATAGTTTTAAAAATGAAAGCCCTTGGTTGTATTGCATGACATACTTCTGCTTAGGGTTGTAGCAAGGCACTTGAAGTGCAAATTAGTGATTCTCTCCTCTATTTTTATTCGATTTAGCTCCTGTAGTGGGCAAATAGCCTAAACATTTGTTAAACGAGGGACCATTATGAAGCAAAGAATAATATGCACACAATTATGGCTGTGTGGCTCCTAGGTATGTACATTAAAGACCGGTGCGCTACAGCAAGGCTCATGTGGTATCAAATGCTTTTCAGTTGAAAGAATAGGTTGTAATATTCATCCGACCTATGCTGTCATTGTGCTGGTGATAATTGTACTATTTTGTGGATGATTACTAGACGCCTACTACTACTACCACGAGACTTGTGTTCCCTGTGAATTTCTTTAGGTTTATTTGAGCCAGCTGAACTCCGTACATCAGTTACTCTGCGATGACAAAGCCATGGCCACAACCTATGTCGAACTCATATTTGCGCCCTCACTCCTCTTAGCTTCTAGAGCTTCTGAGTCTTCTCGATGCGAAATCATCTTCAGCTTGCCACGATATATGTAGTTCGTGGCAGCAACATGGTTATGCGGCGCTGCAAGGTTTCTGTGCGAACCAGTTGGGTGGATTTTCTGGAAAAACGTGCGATCACATGCAATACTGTCCCTGCTTGCATAAGGGAGAAAGAGAAGACGCTGGGTTTTAAGTTGGAACATGGTCATCGTTAAATATGTCGGAGAAAGTGCACGCCTAATGAAGAACCGTATAATTTCAGAGTAGGGGCCGAGATTTGCTTTGACCAGCAGATTGCTACGTGTTAATTTATTCAATAATGGTGGAGTTTGGCTACAGCATTCCATCCTTGAAAAGCTTTACTGCGGCTCCTGAACTCACAGCTGAATCAGCTATAAGCACGTATCATCTGTGGAGGTTATCTTGCATAAGAGTTTATTATGCTCAGCAAGAGCAAAAAATCATTGAATTGTAAAATATGTCTTGTCTTCTCTCGAAAAACATCTTACTTCTGTTGTGGAATCTTGTCTTTGCTAGAGGAATCAGTGCTGATGTTGCCCTCATTATCCGCGCTCTCATATCCTGCATATGGTATTTAGACATAAACCCCAAGGTGCAGAGCATCAAATACAACATGTTCAGTGCTCACAACCCGGCCAATATTGCCAGTGGTATTGTGAATGTGCAGCAACGACAGAGAACCAACAAAAGCTACCCTACCCTCGAGGGATGGATACAAACAGGGTCTGAATGAGCAGGGAAATTTTCTGCAACTATGAAAGTCCTCCAATTTCCTTGAGTACTGAGAAAATGGCATGAGAGCCATGATGTTAAGCCTTGCAACACCCTTAGGACCCCAACGTCGCACCACTCTGCAGTGACATCGCAAAACATGAGGAATTGAAGATTCAGGGTATGGGATAGCTATGTCCAAAAATAGCTCCAACAGTTGACTTTTGAAATGATCAAAATGTATACGCGAAATAGCTTCAGTGAGAGCTGCAAAAACTGAAGCTCGATCTTGAATTTCCTAAGGCCGTACTAATTCCTGATAAATACGAGAGCAAGTGCCTGGTAAATAGTTACACAAGGTGAACAAGTAAAAGTCTCTCTACATATACAAAAAGAAAAGAGACTTCTGGCTACTTTTGACAACATACAACACTACCTCGCTTGCTTGTCGAGCTATATACTCCCAATGAATTTGTCGACACCTCTACCAGATTTAAATGCAGAAACTAATAGCTCAAACATATGAAGTAACGGATAAACACATGTCAGAACTGAATAAAAGACAATCTTAAATCAAGTAAAGAAATGAATACCTTTTACAGAAACACAATAATAACTAAAGTTCGTATAGAATAAAAATCAGTACATTCTACAGCAAGCTCCAAAACACACGACAAGAATTGCACTTCATGAACAGATAATAAAAAAAGAAGCTGTTTTCTTCAGCACTAAGAAGCTATTACAAGCTCTGTTCAACTGATAAAATCCAAAATCCTAAAATGAGGGAGTAAAAAATACATCATTCATTTGAATCAAGAAAAACCACCACCTAACCAAGACAGACCACATCAAGTGATATGAGTCCCACCAATGAATCTTAATTGATGGATTAGTGAACATTATAATTTTAAATTATTTAAATATCAAAATATTAAAAATAGATATTTAAATAATTAAATAAAAATACCTTAAAATTTATTTAGATTTATTTAGAAATTTTTACAACAAATTTCAAGATTTTGGTAACGCGCATATGGACACGTGATACCTGAATGAGGCCATAATGGTGTAGTGTATTGCAGGATTCATTTGAGGATGACAGCTTGTATGTGCGAGTCCCAACCTGAGGGACCTCCACAAGACTGTTTATATGGTGGAGCCAATGGCGAAAGCAATGCGGATCGTCCGTCTGCCGAAGTCGCCTTCTAAGGAGAAGGAGGACTGCGTGGAGGGGCTGAAGAGGGAGTTGGAACGAAAAGACAGGGAGTTGGCAGAGGTGCAGGAGAAGGAGGGGAGGTGGATTTCGAAGGGGGAGGAAATGTCTGCACGATGGATTTGGCAAGGGCTTCAACCCGTAGGCAACGAGGAGGGGGAAGATCGAGGCTCCGGTAGCAACGCAGCAGAGGAAGGTTGATTTGATGTGTACATGGGTGGAGAAGGGTGAAGCAGAGCTGTTGCATCAGCAGGGTTGTATGAATTAGACAATCTTTCCTTCATTGAACTGAACAATCTTATCCCTCTGATAATCTCAAGATCTATCGGGTCATGCATTATTGACACTTCCTCCTGCTCAGGACTTATCGGGTCTTCTATTACTCGGATTTCTTTCTCAAAACTTATCAGGCCTCTCTAATGATTTTCAGACTCTACTAGTACATCCTGAAAATAAAACATTCGTTCAATTCAACAAGGAAAAGATGCTTCAGGTCAATGAGAGAAAGATTGTCCACTGTGAAGAGGAGAATCCAAGCCATCAGTATAAAGGTATGTTGTTCTATGCCAACATATGTTGTATTCTTGGTAGATACAACAGATATTCGATGTGTTAGATGCGTGGGTTTTGTTTGCTGTCATCACTTGTGTTTGAGACTGTTGATGAGAAATGGTCCAGTTGCTGCTTCTGCTCAAGACAGCACCAACTCATTGGAGCTTTCTATGTGTGCAACTTTGTGATTTATACGAGGATGACTGGATATTCGACAGGTTTGAGTGCTCTGCCTCAGTGGAGATGGTCACTGCGTTGCCACTGGTTGTTATAGGTATATTACGTTTCATAGAGGTGCTCGAATGATTGTTGCAGAATGGGGTTCTTTGGGACAATATTTTGGAAATGCGGAGTTTTTTGTGGAAGAGACTTTTGCTGGTTATAGAAGTTTCACGTTGAGTTTAAGGGCTGCCAAGAGAAGAACTTGTTTTAGAATCATCTTGTGCAAGCAGGTGCAAAATTACATCCCAGCCTTATTTACATTAAGTATGCAGTAGGCTATTATTTTGTCAATCCATGTGACATGAAAAGAAGAAGTGCCCCATGTTTTGTTGCGTCTTTTTTCTCGCACACAGATGCTTCTTGTTGCGAGATGTTTAAGGAGTGAGCTTTGCAGTGCAGCAATTTGATGCATATATCCTGATGTGTGTCAATTTGGTCATTGTGAGATTTTTGGATATCCACTCATTGGGAATATTCAATTATTGATTGATTTACCTAGTGGCTGTTTACTTGCATTGGCTACAAACAAGCAATTTGATTCATGGTAATGTAATTTAAAACTTATTGGATGCTATATGAATATAAAGCTCTTACCAGATAAATCACTTGCCGACATATAGTAAGGTCGCCTTCCTCTATTAATTTGTTTAATTCATGAATTTGATTGCCATCAAAGTTCATTCCAAAGGCATCTTCATACTTAATATCATCTACTATGATTGCTAACTCTACTTTTTCTATATGATTTTGCCAAGTGGCAAAATCATCTGTGAAATTAACACTTATAACCTCATCTCCACTTGAAGTAGGATGATTTTTCAACCACTGAGTGAATTCTCCATCATCTTCTCAATTATATAGTTCAAGGCCCATACATCCTAATGTAGTTGATTGGACCATATTTGAATGAATTCCCTTGCTTGCTACTAAGTCAAAAAATCTAACCTTCTTTTTGAATTCCTTTTGTAGTTGGGAATTCAAAATCTCATCTTTTGAAGAGTGAGATGAGGTTTTGATTGAAGACAATCCTTAAGATTGAATAAAGATTTTAGTCAGGTTTTTTGATGGCTCATAGATGATATGGGGCTTCTTATCTCTCTAATTAATTTTTGCGTTAGTTGCCCTTAACTAAGATCTATCTAGAAGTAATAGATATAAATTTTTGCTAGAATATATATAAATCACATGAAAAATGAGAGAATATTCTTTATCTTCCGTCGTCATTCTATAACCACTAATTTGTCCCAAAGATGTATCTTGGCTTTGATTAGCCATATTAATCACAAATGAAGAGGGACCAGTAATATTAAGTCCTAATTTTTTCATAGTTCTCATTGGCATAATATTCAAACTACTACCTCCATCTATAATAATATAGGATATGATTTTATCTACTATAGATACCTCTAGCTCAATTGCCTTTACCTCTTGTGCTACTTGAATTGTTCTAATATGAGCTAGGATTTTTGCTTTAGATTATTTCCATCTTTTAATGAAAAGGCTTATTTTAAAGCTCCTTTTTTTAGAGGAGAAACCTCCAATAACTAAGAAATTGTGATATTTATCTTAATTTTTTTAAATCCTCTCATAAATCATATAACTTAACTTGATCCTTGTCTTTAAGTCAAATTGAAGGATTAAATTTAAGGTCAAGAATTTTAGGTCCTTCCTACTCTTTCTTAGAAGAAAATTTATCTGTCTCAATATTTTCCATCAAGATCCCTGACAATCTATTCAAGCTGGATTCAAGGACTTGAGATAATTCCTTAGAATTTCTATCATTAGCCATTGCCTCTCTTGTGTCTTCATTTAAATTTGGAAAGTGAAAAAAATCTCTTTGCTTAGTATTTAAATCTGAGAGAGAATGTTGGTTTTGATAGTTATTACTATAGTCATAAATTAGATTTGAAGGTTTTAAAGTATTATCAAAATTTGGATTTCTTGCCTCTTCAAATGATCTTGATTTTGTTGATGATAATTTGCTTGTAAAAAATTTAAAAGAACTACCTTATCAATTTGCTTACATATGCTTGTAGGATGATTTCTCCCACAATTTCTACAAATAATTCTATTTTCTATCCAACAAGTACTAAATGGGTGTCTTTTGCTACAAAAGTCATGTACTTCCTATCTTGATCTTGGTTGGTTTTTAAAACCTTGATTATAATAATCATGACTTTGTAGATGAGAACTAAATCCTATATTGACTCGATTTTTATGAGGGAGGACATAAGATGGTTGTCGTCTAAGATTATATTGATAATTTTGCGGGTCTAATCAAAACTTGCTAGTGTGCCCCGATTGATTACATTGATTACATTGCTAGTATACCACAACTCTGAAGTGTACCTATTAGATTCTATGGGAGGTGGGACTTGGTTTGGATTTTGGCCCTTAATTAATAAGATCATGTGTTCTAGCATGGTTTTATCTATTATGCCAGCTCGTTCTAGAATCCCTTTTAGCTTTAAAAGACTTCATTTTTAAATTCTTCCTTCTACTTATTTCTATCCTTTGGATATGTCAATTCTGAGACGCTAGGTAGAAATCTAACCTCTAACAGTGTAGGATAATGATTTATAGGTTGGAATTGATTTTCCATAGTTCTATAAGAGTGTCTTTGAGACTTATCTACATTTTGATGCTTAGATTGGTATAAAACTTGGAATCCTATGGTCTTCCTTCTTCTACATTATCTCTTGTTGTTTGTTAATGTATTTAATCACCCATGCTATCCTTTTGGCATCCTCTAAGTTTTTTGGTCTTCCTTTGAGGATTTCTCTAATTATACCCTTTTTGTTGAATTTTTGGATAAAAAAATAGATAAGAGTCTTTTTAGTGAAAAAAATTCCTACAAATCAATTTACAATTAATTCAAATAGCCGAATATATTCATCAATCTCTTCCCCTTTTCTTTATCTCAAAGAAGAAAGGGTAGTGAGGGCATTACTTTGCCCCACTTCTAGTCTAAACTTCTCTAAGAATGCTCTCATGAGTATGTCGCAATTTTTAAAGGTTTAGAGAAGATGGTTTCTATACCATTCATAAGTTCTATCTTTTAATGTGCTTGAAAACCATATAAGATAATATTCAAGATTGATTATCAAATATGTTATAAGAGATTCTATGAACCTCTCCATATGTGCTCTTAGGTCATTATCCCTAGTTCCTTTTTAGATTAAAAGATTGTAAAGCATGGAAATTACTTGCAATCCCTTTAGAATTACAATAGACAAATCTCTTGGCTAGACCAAGGGATTTATAGATATAGAATTGGAAAAGGCTTCTCTGTTATGATCCATTAAAAGAAAATTAGATCTTGACTCTTTTCCTTCTTGATTTACTTCAATAATAAGATTAAAGGATTTTAAGTCTATTTTGTCTTCTTCTACTACTTAGTTAGGATTTAGTTTCAACGGATTGAGTACAAATATGTCTTGTGATGTTGTAAGTATATCTTGGTTGTCCAACCATTAGACCTCAATTCTTTTAAATTTTGAAGTGGAATTTTTAAGAAATTTTTAAAGATTTATTATTGATAGAATTAGTTTAGGTTGTCTAGATCTAATAGAACAATACATCTAATATAATTATGGACATAACATTTATCTAGATTCATAATTTTAACTTATCAATCTCTAAAAAATTAATTAAAAAAATATTTTTGTCATCCACCTACAACCAATTTAATATACCTTCTAATAAGAAAGGAAAACAAAGCAGAAGCAATTAAAGAGAGAATGATTGCTTAAATATCACCTCAAGCAATATTTTTTCCAATTTTATTTACTATACAATACTACCTTGTGTAGGAGAGACCCTAACCAACAATAATGTGAAGAAAAATTTTGTATTAGGACGATAGGGAATCCGAGCACCTTCTTTTTTTTTATTTCTTTATACAAAAGTTGTTAAGAAATTATCTACTACAATAGTTAATAATAAAGATTATATTACAAAAAAAAAAAAAAAATTGCAATCAATTTACATCACTTTAAAGGAAAATTCACTTTATTGCATCTTCAACCAATGTGATACTTGTTAATGAAGGTCAGTAAATATTTAATGTCCCCCTACTTGACTTGAGCTAAATATTCCAATAAAGATTAGGATTTAAAATTAATAGATTAAAGGTTCTATCTATCCTTACATCCATGTCTATAAGAGAGATTGAAAATTTACCTCATTTGCATCTTCTTCCCAAATTCTACCATCCAACTCCTAGCTCCCGTTTTTTGCTTTTATGTATATCTGCTAAACTTAAAAGAATTGAAATAAATTGGCAAGAGCCAAGGAACTTACTTGAAACTTAGCTTTCTAGTGCCACTTCTTATATTGTGTCTATCACTCATCAATTTACAATATGTATTAGTTTAATAAAATAAAAATTCAACCAAATTACTTAATTAAAGGCTTATCTTAGAAGTATGGTGTCTTGATTAATTGCTTTTCTTTTCTACCTCTTATCTTATAAATACGGATTGGATCTCACTAATGATATTAGTTAAGAAGAAAAATGAGAAACTTTGAGTGTGCATAGATTATAGGAAGCTTAATAAATGCACCCAAAAGGATCACTTTTCTCTCCCATTTATAAACACCATCTTAGAAGAAGTGGCTCGACATGAATTATATAAATTTATAGATGGATATTCAAGTTACAATCAAATTTCCATAGTCCTAGAGGATTACCACAAAATAGCATTTATTACACATTGGAGCACCTTCATCTATGTGGTTATGTCTTTTAGACTTTGCAATGCTCTTTTGGCATTTCAAAGAGCAATATCATATGCCTTCTCAGACTTGATATACAAATCAATGACAGTGTTTATTGATGATTTTAGTACCCAGTCTTTTAAGACAATACATCATGATTGTGTAAAGTCTTGCCTTCAAAGGTGTAGAAGAACTAAGATTATTTTAAACCTTGATAAAATAATCTTGACAATTAAAAGAAGAGTCCTACTTAGATATGTAGTCTCAAAAAATGGTAGAAAATCAGACCCAGAGAAGTTCAAGGTAATTATAGAATTAAAACCTCCTTCAATAGTTAAGGAGGTATAAAGAACCTTAGAGCATATTGGATGGTATTGAAAAATTATACATGACTATGCTACCATTTCTATATCTATTATTAGACTTCAATAAAAAGATGTGAAGTTTGAATGAAGTGAAAAATGCCAAGAAGCATTTAATATTCTTAAAGCAAAATTTAGTACATATTCTATTTTAAGACCACCAAATTTGTCATTACTTTTCCATGTGCTTTGTGATGCTTTATTTGTGGTGGTAGGAAGTATCTTGTATTAAACAAGTGGAGAAGGAGGCAAGAACTATTCTATAGCCTTTGCAAGCAAATAATTAAATCTTATGGAGAGGAATTACACTACCATGGAATGAGAATGTCTTGCCATGGTTTTTTTTACCAAAAAATTTAAATACTACCTCCTTTTGAATCCAATAGTGTTTTTTGTAGACCATGTGGCAATCAAGTATCTTGTCAATAAGGTGGAATTGAGCGGTAGATTGGCAAGGTAGATACTTCCATTAGAGGAATTTGATTATATGATAGAATATAAGCCAAGAAGGATGCACATACAAGCCGATCACTTATCCAGATTGTTAGAACATATGGGCAAAGATCCAATCAATGATATCTTAATAGATGAAAGTCTATTTGTTGTTTCAACCACCCCCACTTAATATGAATTAATTACCAAATTTTTAACCATTCAAACCTTATCTTCTTATTTATCTAAAATAAAATATAAGAAGGTCTAAATTAATAATAGATATTTTTCTATAATTAGGGGCAAATTATATTGATGCAAAATAGATGGGATATTAAAAAGATGTATGATAGAAAAAGAAATTCCTACAATTTTATCGGCATGCCATGATAGTGTATGTGGGAGTCATTTTTTGAGGGCATTGATAGGACAAAAGATCTTTAGAAGTGGCTACTATTGGCCTATTTTATTCCAAGATGCCCACAATTATATTAAAACATGTGATGCATGTCAAAGATATGCTAGAAATGACCTTTGAATGAACTTACCTCTTCATGTATCCTTACCTTTAGTCTCATTTGAAATATAGGGAATAAATTATATAAGAGAAGTTTATCCTAATTCTACTAGTGGAATAAAGTACATAGTTGTAGCAACCGAGTACCTTACCAAGTAGGCTGAGGCAAAAGGAATAAAGACCAATAATATTAAGCAAGCATCCAAGTTCATTTATGAGCAGATTATCACTAGGTTTGGATATCCAAAAATCCTAATTAGTGATAAGAGCAAGTATTTTTTAAATAAAGTAATAGAAGACTTGACCACATGGTTTAAAATTGATTATATGAAGACTATCTCTTATCACCCTCAAACCAATAGACATACGGAAAGGGTGAATTAAACTTTAGTTAATATCCTTAAAAAAACCATAATGACTTCTAAACGGGATTGAGACACCAAGCTTCCTACAGCTTTATGGACTTATAGGACCATGTTTAAGATGACCACTCAAGTCATTGCATTTTTCTTGGTTTATGGCATAAAAACCATTTTATCAATTGAATTTGAAATCCCTTTTCTTCAAATTGCCTTGACAAAAAGATTATTAACTAAACAATCTTTGATAGATAGATTGGAATGTCTAGAAAGTCTAAATGAGGTCAAAAGATGGAATGCTCAATACACAGAGGCTGAAGGATTTATAAAGTAGCTATCGCAACACCAAACAACCTTGAAGCTTCAATTATAAGCAGCTTAAGATGCTTACAAGGCATCTACAGATAACTTTAGGAATCAACTATTTGCTTTTTATATTGGAGATAAGGTATGGCTTCTTTGACAGAATATCAAGGGTAAGTGGCCATATAATAAGTTAGACTATCAAAGATTGGGACTATTTTCTATCTAGAAGCAAATCAATCCAGTGGCATATTGCTTAGAATTACCATCTACTATGAAGGTATATCCAATTTTTCATGTCTCTCTTTTAGAACCTTATTGGAAGTCGCATATTCTGGGAAGGATACAAAAATCACTACCTAGTATCAAAATTGAAGACCATGAAGAATACAAGGTTGAAAAGGTATTTGATTCACGGCGAAGGTGGGGCAAATTAGAATATCTTATTCACTAGCAGGGCTATGATATTAATGAGTGCATATGGAAACCGGCTGCAAATCTCGCCAATGTGCCTCAAAAGATACAAGAATTTCATCGACTCTATTTCTACAAATCCAAATATATTTGATGATAACTTCTTAATAAAGATTGGATTCAAGGAATACTCATAAAGAAGGAGAGAATTAAATTAAAGCCTTCATTTGTATATAGTCATCTGTTCCAAGATAGAATAGAGTAGTAGAAGCAAGATAGTTACCATGTCAAACCTTCAAGCATTGAGAGAACAAGATTCAAAAGATTCATTTGTCATGCAAGCTTCAAAAAAATTAGTGCAATTTTCATAGCTTTCAATTGTATAAAGTGAAGATAATACATTTCAGCACTAAGTACAACCTTAGTTGGAGCCATTAGGAATAAGATCCAACCATGCAAGTCTTGATTCCAATGCTTGAGCTTTAGTGATATTGTTGGAGCTTAGAAAGGTGAATCCTTTTAGTCCTAAGATCTTATTTGGAGGATGTTTTGAAGGCCACAATGAAGATCAGATCCTTAGGTGGAATGTTTTCAATAACGGAGGTATTAGCTCAAGGCCATAGGCAAATTCCTCGAGGACCAGTAGAATCCATTGCTTAAGAACAAAAAATAGAATATATAGCTTGACTAGTGCAGCATATTCTTGATTTCTTATATATGTAATAAATTTGAGCTTTTCTTGGGATTCATTGCTAGGAAAGGGGATAATGTTAGGGACATATACTTTGGAGGTTTATAGAATCTTCTAGAATATTTTAGAAGCTTCTTAATTAGTGAAAGTCAATTGAGAAGTTTTTTAGTTAGTGGAAGGAGCTCAAGAAGCTTTCTAATTGGTAGAAGTTGCTTGAAAAGCTTCTTAGTTTGATGGAAGCCAGCCAAAAAGCATCTTAGACAAGAATATATATAGGGATCAAGCCTAAAGAGTTCTTCAATCTTGACAATTCATCTCTTAGAGTTCTAACTCACCTTTTTTGATGTTGTTTATATACTCATCTATTTAAATTTAAGTTCTTGTTGGTTTCTTCTGGAAATCTTATCTTAGTTTCAAGTCTCTTGTTCTATATTTTTGTATCCTTGGCATTATTAGGATTTGTTAAGATTTGTTAAGATTTGATTAAGATTTGACTAAAATAGGATTAGAATTTAATTAAGATTTGAATAGAATTAAATATGATTTGATTAAGATTTGAATAAGATTTGATTAGGATTTGATTAGGATTTAATAAGGATTTAAGTCAAATTTGATTAAGATTTGAATGGAATTTGAATAAGATTTAATTAAGATTTGATTAGAATTTGATTAAAATTTGATTAGAATTTGACTAAGATTTGAATAAGATTTGAATATGATTTAATTAGGATTTGATAAGGATTTGATTAAAATTTGATTAAGATTTGATTAGAATTTGATTAGGATTAATTAGAATTTAATTAAGATTTGAATAAGATTTGATTAGGATTTAATTAGGATTTAACTATGATTTGATTAGGATTTGAATAGGATTTGAATAGGATTTCACTAGAATTTGACTAGGATTTGATTAAAATTTGATTAAGATTTGATTAAAATTTGACTAAGATTTGATTAGAGTTTGATTAAGATTTGATTAAAATTTGACTAAAATTTGATTAAAGTTTGATTATAATTTCTATTTTAAATATTTTAATGGATTTTATTTTAATATATTTTTTAGATTTATATAAATATTTCTTTAATATTTTTTTATTATATTGTTATGACTTCTTTAATAGTTCTTTAGGATTTTTTAAAATTTATTCTTCTATAATTAATTAAAAATTTAATTTAATTTTTAATGATTAGATATACTTGTTAGTCTTTAATTATAAATTTTGCATAATTCAATTAGAAGTATTAGGACTTGTTGCTATTTTCTTTTTATCTTCTACAGCCAAGTATTTAGAGCATTTTCAAGCAATACTTCATGACATATGACAATGATCTCACCACAAAAATCTTGATTCAAATGCTTGAGCTTTGGTGATACTTCTTGAGGTTGGAAGGGTGATTCTAATTATACTAGAAATTATGTTTAGATGATGTTTTGAAGGTTGCAATAAAGAGCAGATTTTTGGATAAGATGTTGATGCAATAGAAGTTAAATTTGAATGCCATTGATGCTATCTCAAGGATTCTATAGAATATATTACCGACAAACAAAAGATAAAATATGTTACTTTTTTACATTGACAAATTTTAAATTCCTTATATATATGATTTGCTGATCAAAACACTTGGGCTCTTTATGGAACTTGTTGTTAGAAGGGAAGGTGATGTCACAGACACACTTCAAGTTATCACTTTTTAAAACCTTTTAAAATCTTTTGTAATCTTTTAAGATCTTTTTTAATCTTTTAGAACCTTCTAAAACTTTCTTTAATCTTTTAAAATCTTTTTTAGTCTTCTAAAACATTCTTCAATCTTTTAGAATTTTTTTTAATCTTCTAAAATCTTCTTTAGTCTTTTAAAATCTTTTAAGATACTTTTAGAAGTTTTCATAGATGCTTCATAAAATTTTAGAAACTTCTTAATTGCTTTTATATTAAGAATCTTTCATATGTATTTACATCAAGCTGAATAAGCTTCTATATAAGATTTGATAAGATATAAACCTTGTAGTATAAATAAGACGCAAGACCAAGGTACACCTCAGTCTTACTAACATGAGTTTTAAAGCAATCTAAAGTATTTTTTTTGTTTCTTGATATCAATCTAATTCTTATTCTTGTCAACCAACTAATTTTTTGTTCTTGAATTCAATTTAGTTCTATATTACTTTTCTTGTCCATTTGTTATTCTATTGTCTTACATTCCTAACAATATCAAGATAAGAAATTATTTGGAACATACACTTTGGAGGTTCATAGAACCTTCTAAAATATTTTAGAAGTTCTTGAGTTATTGAAAGTCAATTGAGAAGCTTTTTAATTGGTGAAAATAGCTTGAGAAGCCTCGTAATTAATAGAAGGATCTAAAGAAGCTTCTAAGTTGGTAGAAAGAACTTGAGAAGCTTCTCAATTGATAGAAGGTACTAGAGAAGCTTCTTAATTTGATGGAAGTCGTTTAAGAAGCATTTTAAATAGGGATATATAGAAGTCAAATCTGAAGATTTCTTTAGTCTCGATAATGCATCTCTTAGAATTTTTAGCTCACTTTTTTTAATATTGTTCATATACTCATCCGATTAATTTAAGTTCTTATTGGGTTCTTTTTGAAATCTTATTCTAATTTAAATTTCTTGCTTTGTATTTTCATATTCTTTATAGTTTGTTGAAATTGACCTTATCTTTAATATCAAAGTTGGATCTTTCTTGTTAGAAAGTGGATTATCCCTCTTTTTGAAGGTATACCAATGCTTTAGAGGTTACAAAATATTCTCTTTTAAATTGATATTTTCTTTATTATAATATTAGAGCTTTATCCTTCTTGTAAGAAAGTAGATCACCTCTCTTCTTAAAGGTCTTAAAGCATTTTAAAGGTTATAGATTATCCTCATCTATATTGATATTATCTTCTTATAGATTCATTTTTTCTTTTTCTTAGAATAGTTGGAAGTCAAGATATTAGTATGATCAAATCTTCTAATTCTAAATTAGATTCTATTATAAGTATTCTTACTAAGTTATCTGCTAGGATTGTGGAGAAGGGATTCTTGCAAAACTTCATAACAACACAATATCTAGAGTATCACAATCTAAACTGCATCCACCTATAACTTTTGTACTTGAAAATGCAGTACTATCTATGCTAAGAAAATTCACTAAGAAAATTCACTTGTTCAATAATGTAAGGAATCTCGAGTTAGTCTTTCAGAAAAATATGACGGTACACATTCAAAGTTCTGAGGGTTTATCAATCAAATTTGATTAATAATAATTCTATAATCTAATATTTATTTGATAGAAGAATCACAGATTGAATGAATTAGCATCTTGCTTACAGGATAAGCATTATCATGGTTTATTCCCTTGTTTGAAAAAAGATCATCAATTTTGAGCAACTTTAAAATTTTTATGGAAGAATTTATAAAAGTATTTGGAGAATATGACAAGACTTGTTGAACAACAACTAAGATCTGAGCATTGCATCAAGGGGCGCACTTTGCATCAATATATACATCTAACTTTAAGCAATTAGGATGGAACATCAATTGAGACAAAGAAGCCTTAATAAATCAAGTCTATTGGAAATTAAGAAATGATATAAAAGATTTGTTATTGTTGCTTTTGGATCCACAATCGCTTAATGAAGCCATTAACAAAGTCGTAAAATGTGATAATCAATTATTTTAATGTTGTTAAGATCAACATTCATGGATTTTAGTAAGACAACACGCAATCCAATATTCTCTTGCTACATTGACAAGCATTCTAAATTCACATTCAAAAGTAGAAGATATGCAGTTTGATATAATACGTTTTAATTCTTTTAGTCTATAAAAAAAAGAAGCATCAAATAGAATAAGGTCTATGCTTGTAGAGTAGTGAAGAAGATTGTAAGGTTGACAATTGTTTGAAGAAACAATATTGACATATTATCAAAATCAGGAATGCAATCATTCAATAAAATGAAGATGTTCAACCACAATAAGAATTGTTGTCATATTGTGGTTTCGCTACCATATAAAAAAATTGCATATATATATTTAATATATAATTTATTACACAATTAAGTGAGAATTATATAAGTGGATTTTATTGATTATAAAATATGATTAAATTATTAGTTTAGAAGGAATCTATTTAAAAAGGCCATTATTAAGGTTTATATAACCTTATTTTTTTTTAATAGTGACTTTTGAGATTGATTTTATATTGGTAATAACTTTTATATATCTTGAATCATATTTATTAGACAATGGTGATCGTTAAGATCTTATCTATTTTTTTTTATTTAGAATTTAGAAAATATATTATGTGAATTTTATTAAAAAAAGGATTGGAAAGGAATTTTTAATATGAAAAGGAATAGTTAGGCCATCCACATAGATGAATGGAGATGGATGATAGAAGTCTCTATTTCTATTGGCTAAAAATCATGCTCATTGGACTTCAAAGAGGCTGCCTAAAGACTTATTAGGAATTAGGGTTTTTTTTTGAAATAAGTTGAATATTAGAGGCTAAGGTCAGTAAGTTTGGATTTTTGGCTATGGTTTTGGTACAAATTTTGTGTGATTTGGACTTATTATGAAGAAGATATAGGCGCTCAAAGTTAAGGTGTCAAAATTGTACCTACTATCACTCTTTTGGGCATAACTCGTGCGTACAAAAAGCAATAGAGGATCAACAATTGGAATTGGAAAGAACACTTCCTTGGCTACGCTTTTTGAATATAGCTTGATGGAATCTAAATTGAAATGAAGGAGATATTAGAAGTTGAAACTAATGCTTGTAAGCTAAGGGTAGTAAGTGACCCCACTTGACTAGTGGTTATGTTTTGAGCTATTTTTTTGGAAATTTCATAAATTTTTAGCTCAAATTTTTTAATAATGTATATATTTATGTCACAAGACTGTATACAAAAAATATGTGGCATTAAGATTTTGGATTTGTGAGATATAAAGAAAATAGAGCTTGGGTATCTCTGAATTAGGATTTTAAGCACCTGCTAGGATTTTAAAGATATTGAACGATTGAAAGCAAATTTATGGTTGATTCTTTTTTATAGTAAAATTTAAAAACATTATCTATACTTTGAAGAAAACTTTATAAAAACAAAATAGTTGAATTAAGAGTTATTGAATTTTAAAGTTTAAAAAGAAATAAATCCTTGTGGGTGAATAAGCTATTGAAGGATATTATTGCAATTTGAGCCTTTTAAACAATTTGAAGGGATTCTTTAGAAGCCAAGACTTCATGTACAAATTTATTTGAATATAAGAGGGATTTTATGTATATAATTTTTTTTTTATAATATCTTTGTATTATTTGTTCTTTTTATTAAAGATAAATCATTTATTGGAGTCTTGTCAATAAGTTATAAGAAAATTTTTTACAATCAGATATCCAATGTATTTTCAAATAGAAGATCATGCCACACAATATTATAAGGGTGCATAATTCAATATTACAAAACTATTTAGGTTTCTCTCTTTTTGCTCAACTTGCTTGTTGTTTTACAATTACTTTGTATTTTGGCCTTCAAAAGCTCCAAACGATTGCCTTATTGGATTTGGAGGCAATTGCTTATTTTATATATGTTATAAGTTTTATAAAATTCTTCTAGTATAGAAATCCAAATATGTTCATATAGAGGTAATAGATGGATGATCCTTATCCTTTGGTAGTCTCACTTATGAAACCATGCCTATAGAAGTGTCGTTTGAAGATTTTAGTAGCCAAATTGCATTCAATGTTATTAGGACTCTTTAAAATCTTATTATTATTTGACTTTCTTGATTGAAAAAATATAATCTATCTATAGATTGAAAGTTGTGAAGAATAACATTTCTAATAAAAATCTCTATAAGAAAATTTTATAAAAAGTCATGAGTGAATAAATCTTTATTTATTGGAGCAAGGACTTTTATAAGATTGATCAAAGAAAGTACATAATTTGTTATTTATACAATTCCAACTAAAGAAGATATGACTTCATTGATAAGTATTCCAGAGCAAATATATATTGAAAATATATCTTGAAAATTCCAGAGCAAGATATATTTTCAAAAATATAGTGAATTTCAAGATATTTTTTAGAAGAAAAATATTGATATATTATCAAAGCACCAACTATATGATTGTGCCATAGATCTTCAAGAAAGAATGCAATCACTTTTTGGCCCAATTTTTAATCTTTTTTAAAACAATCTTTTCGCATTAAAATATTATATTGATGAAAACCTTATAAAGAACTTCATCAGACATTCAAAGTTTCCAACATGTGCACTTATACTCTTTGTAAAGAAAAAGAACATTTCTTTGCATATGTGTGTTGATTATTGGAGATTGAATAAGATAACAATGAAAAATTGTTACCTACTACTATTAATTTCAGGACTTTTGGAACAATTTGGCCAAATCAAGATCTATATCAAGATAAATCTTTGTGGAGCATACAACTTAGTACTAATTTAGGAGGAAGACAAATAGAAGACCGTATTTTAGATAAAATATGGATATTTTGAATATAATGTCATGCCCTTTAGATTAACAAATGCATCCGCTATCTTTCAGCATTTAATGAATAACATCTTTCAAAAGCATCTAGAGAAGTTCATAATGATATATCTTGATGACATCTTTATTTATTCAAAAGATCTAAAAGAATATAAGAGATATGTAAAGTTGATATTACAAAAGCTATAAGATACAAGTTTTTATACTAAGCTAGAAAAATGTGTATTTCATCAATCAAAGATAAAATTTTTGAGATACATTGTATCTATTAAAGATTTGATGATGGATTCTAAGGTAGTGGAGGTAGTTATACAATGAACTATTCTAAAGATTGTTGTTATCTTGATTTAATTTTATTATCACTTATTGATCTAAAATGCAACAAGGATTATTTGATATTTTATTGAAGAGATCATATCTTATATCAAGGATAGGAGAGGCAGCGTTTGATCAATAATATGCAATTTTGTTGAAGCTAGAATAATTTTGCCTTTATACTACTATTACATCGGCACCTATTGATTCTAGTTTCTTTAATAAGGTTCATGTTGCAACTACTAATGATGCTTTGATCCTTGATATTAAGTATCACCTGAAAAAAATATTGACAAATTCAAGCTTGAAGAAGATCTTCTATACTTTGAAGAATGTTTGTATATTTTTAAAGGACCAACACAATTGCACGTTCTTCAATCTCACAATGATTTTCTAGTTGTAAGTCACCTTGGATTTAATAAGACCTTGGAACTTATTTCTTGAGATTTTTGATGGTCTCAAATGTGGAAGGCAATGAAAGACTTTGTGCTCTCTTGCGGCATTTCTTCAAGGTCCAAAAATCCTCGACATCGCCTTTATAGACTCTTACAATCTTTGCCTGTTCTAAAATAGTTATGGTCTTCTATCTCAATAAATATCATCACAAATCTACCACCAACCAATTTATTGGACAATATTTTTGTGGTGGTTGATTGATTCACAAAGATTATTTATTTTATTTTTTACAAGAAGACTACGTCTAGTGAAGAAATGGCAAGGCTCTTTCTTGATAATATATGTATTGATATCATAGCCTAATATTAAGGATGTAAGATAGCGAGTTAATAAAGAAATAAGGAAAAGACTACAAAACCAAAATAATTCCAAGAACAAAGAACTAGATGGACAAGAACAAAGAATTAGATCATTAACAAGAATAAGAGACTATATTGATATCAAAAAACAAAGCAACACTTTGAATTGCTCCAAAACTTGTGTTGGCAAGACTAAAGTATACCTCGGTCTTGCCTCTTATTTATACTATAAGGCCTATGACCTATTGAATCTTTTAAAAATATTTTAGAAGATTCTAAAAGATTGAAGAAGATTTTAGAAGACTAAAGTAAGTTCAAAAAGACTAAAGAAGATTTTAGAAGATTCTAAAAGGCTATAAGAGGTTCTAAAAGATTGAAGAAGGTTCTAAAAGATTCTAAAAGACTATAAAAGATTCTTAAAAGACTCAAGAAGGTTCTAGAAGATTTTGAAAGATTTAAAAAAACTATAGAAAATTCTAAAAGACTACAAAAGGTTCTAAAAGACTATGGAAGATTTTAAAAGATAATAAAAAGTTTTAAAATATGGTGACATAAAATATGTCCATGACATCATTTCTCCTTCTAGTGACAAGTTCCATGAGAAGCCAAAGTGATTTGATGATCAAATCACTTACATAAAAAATCTAAAATTTGTTAGAATAGAAAAGCAACATATTCCGTCTTTTATTCGTTGATTACCAGTTCAACAGGACCCTTGAGATAGCGTTGATGACTTTCCGATATAACCTCTATTGTATCAACATTCTATCTAAGAATCTGTTTTTTTTATTGTAATCTTCAAAACATTCTCCAAATATAATAAGGAATTCAATGTAAAACGATATTCTAGCACGATTGCTAATAATTGCTTCATTGAAATTGAAGGTTTAATTTTATTCAAATCTTTCAAAATATTATATATTTTCATATTGGTAGTGATTTTCAGGGCTCTTTTTTTTTTCATGGATTTTAATTTAATCCCTTGAGATAATTTATCTTGCTTTATGGAGTTTGAAATTGGAATTGCTGAATGAAGTTTGTCAAAATACCTGTCTATGATAGGATCTTTTAATGGATAAGACGGTTCCTGGAACTTTGTAGATATTGGTATTGGTATAGTTTAAACCAATATCTTGATATTAAAGACATCATTGAGCTGCACAGATGGACCAGGTTCCAACGTTGGTAATATCTTCGGTACTAGTATTGGATTTGGAGTTTCCACCATTGAATTGAATGGGTTCCTCACAGCTGGTACACTTAATTGTGGCATGGGATCTTTGTCTTTTTGCTGAGCCTTGGTAAGTATTATATGGACGCATTCTACCCAATTTATCAGAGAATTTTATAGGCTTGATTATTATCCTCTATCTTAATATGCAGCTCGATACGTTGATTTTGGTTATTAAAATTAAACACAGTATTGCATTGCTGATATGTATATCCCAACTCCTTACAATTTCCATAGACTAGAGTATATTCATCATTTGTTCTTGGATTGAGACATTCACTAGCATAATGTCCTAATTGCATGCAACAGTAACATTGAAGTGGTCTTCTTTCGATCCCATCAAGGATGTTGGGTGTTTCTACTGGTATATACTAGCTGGGCCTATTCCAAGTTGGATGGATAAATGATCTCAATTGATCAATTGGTACTATAGAATCCAAAATTAGTTTATAAATGGATAGATATTGGAAATATTCTTGTTGATTTTGCACAATATCCTGAAGATTGGGTCCATATTTTTAATTATACACCAAATTTTGAAAATTAGAAAAATTTCTATTTTATTTATTTGAACGATTCTTACTCCAGCCAAATCTATTTCATATGTAGACTTGATTAACATCCCACAAAGTTAATTGAATCATGGTCTGATTATTGAATTGTTGTTGCTTTTGTAAATTCCAACAATTGGTGGTGATATATTTATCCCCACAAAATATACATTGCACAATCATTTGAGGTGGTGAAGAACATTCTGTTGCCAAATGGCCTTATTCCTTATAATTACTGTACCAAATATTGGATCGCATATTAGTCGGTTTATGCCTCTTTTCCTTATCTTTTGTCAGATTAATAGCCAATTCATCCATCTTCTTTGTCAAAGTTAAAAAAAATATCTCATTTGGATCCTTTGATACTAATTCATTAGATAACTCTTTCGTAGGTACTGGGTTTTGATATAGAGAGTATGAAAAATACAAAACTATAGTTGTTGGTGGTACAGCCTATAATGACATAGTATTAATTATTCTCTGCGGATTAGCATTAGGATTTGCATCGTAATCAGTCATTCTTGGATAACTGCCCATTATTTCATTCCAGGTTGGCATTTGATAAACTCCCTAAGATAGAATTATTATAGCTTTGGTGGTTAAGAATTGGTCATAATGACACTCTTCCTATACCTTAGCTTGGTCAAGTGAAAAAGCAACAATGACCTGTTGGACCTCCTTTATAAATATTTTTTTATTCTAGTGGATATAATTTGTTAATCAATATAGATAAAACAAACAACTCCGACATTTGGTTATTTGGCCATTTACAAAGAATATTTGCTACTCAGCCATAATATGACTACACCGCTTGTCTTAGTACCATTCTATTATTTATTAATCTTTCTTTGAGATGTTCTTCAAATCCAATTGATTAAAAATGGATTAAAAATATATTTTTCAATGCTTCCCAATTAGAAAATTGATCCACAGGTTGGAGATTATATCATTCAAACGCCGTGTCTTTCAAGGTCGCTGGTAGCCATCTCAACCAAATATCTTTAGTTCTACCATTATTGGCTACATATATAATCAGGAATTGAGACAAATGTTGATTTGGATCTATTCCTAGTATATCTCTAAAAATAGATAATAGAGCTACATTAATTGTACGATTGCCTACCACACCCATTTGGATTGCAATTGAAATTGCTTGTCTCCCTGCCACCATTGAAGATGACAATGTTCCACTCACTTCTTTATTAAAGTAAATATTGTCTTCTCCAATTGTCTTTTTCAAACTTCTAAGCCTTTATAATTTAATATTATTATCTCCAAATAATTTTATCAGTTGAGGTTGAGGTGAAAATGATGAATTTTGAAACATGCTAAATTGGCCTTTAATGGCAAGCAATTTATGCCATTATGAAGAACCAGTCTTGCTAGAATCGGTTGTATTCATTATTGAAAAAATATCCAATGGTGTACCTAATTCTTCTATGCCATGTTCTCTTTATATTAATGGGCTCAAGAGATACGCTGGATTATTGGCCGAATTACCTATGAGTGCTTTTGGTAATTTTTTTAATGATATATATATCTAAAATATTAAAGATCTGTCATGTTTTAGATATGCTCGGATGTGCCGATAGGCATGCAACCATGGTTTAATCCAACTCTATTAATGCTTCTTTTTTAGATTATGTTCTTCTTTGTCTCGCAACAAATTTCTTGCTTGCACTATCGTGCTAGAAAAAATTTGCCTCAAGAAAGTGTTGGGCTTCTGGTTGCTAGTAATTACTCAACCAAGATCCAAATATAATAAAATCTCCAAATTTATATACAATATTTCTTCATAGGGCTATTACATCCAATACATAAGTCTTATTTCCTTAAAACATTCAAAATATAACAAATATTCTAAAACCCTCATTTCCCCGTAAAAAGGAAATTTTTTCAAACTTCAATAATTCATACCTTTTAATCCAACCATCCAAATCCGCTCAAAAATTTATATGAAGTATTGATGTATTTGTAACAACTACCACCACAAATTGCAACCATCGATTCATTACTAATATTTAGATATTATAAAAACTATAACAGTAACTTCAAACCCTTGTTTACAAATACATGTGTACTAAATTCTTTATATCTCACAAATTAAAAGTTCAAATGCTATGAAACTTTGATATATAGCTTTTTAACATAATAATATACCTGTTTAAAAATTTTTAAATAAAATTTCGTCCAAAAGCTTAAGATATGGCAAATCCCATCACTATGAAAAAAATAGCCTACTTACTACCTTGGAATTTGATCTGCTATCTTTGACTTCCAATATCTCATTCTTTAAAATTCAAATTATAATAATTCTTCCACATAAAATGTAGATTTTAAAACCACCTCTTCAATTGTACCTACCGATCTCTAAAAGTTCATATACAACTCCTCCAATCCTCAAAAGAGTGACAGTAGATACAATTTGTCCACCTTACATTCAAGCTCCTACTTCTCTCTCATGAAAACTCCAAATCTCTTAATTTTTATATCAAAATTATAGTACAAAAAATAAGCTTTTTAACCTTAGTCTTTGATTTTGGTTTTTTTTACTTACTTTGATTATGGAATTTAAATTATATAAGACCTAAATATTTAATATATAGCCTTGAAAAGATATTAGAATCCAAAGATAAAAAATTAAACTACTTAGAGACTTATTTGGAAGAATGAAAGCAAGGTATAGACTAATGAAGGTAAGAAGTGAAGATCTTCATCTTTATTGCTTGATGGTCATGCCTAATTGGCTTGTAATAATCTATCTACAACAAAAATAAGGATTTTGGTAATTTTAGAGAGAGAATTTAAAAATTAAATATTAGTATTAAAAAGCTTATTTTTTATACTACAATTTTGGTATAAAAATCAAAAAATTTGGTAGTTTTTTGAAGGAGGAGTAGGCACTTGAAATTAAGATATACAAATCATACCTACTGTCACTCTTTTGAGGATACAAGGAGTTATATAGAAGCTTTTGGAGATTGGAAGGTGCAATTGGAGAGGCGATTTTAAGACCTATATCTTATATTAAAGAATTATTATATTTGAAATTTGAAAGAAAGAGATATTAGAAGTTAGAAATAGCAGATTGAATTTCAAGATAGTAAATAGACCATTTTATTGATAGTAATGATTTCTACCATATCTTTAGCTTTTAGATGAATTTTTATCTACAACTTTTTTAAAAAGATGAATTATTATGTTGAAAAGCTATATATCACATTTTTATGGCATTTGGATATTTAATTTGTGAGATATGAAGAATTTAACACTCAAGTATTTGTAAATAAGGATTTGAAGCTTCTGCTAGGATTGTGAAGATATCTAATGATTGATAATAAATTGACAATTAAAATTTGTTGTGATAGTTTTTAAGAGTATATCAATACTTTATATAAATTTTAAATACTTGTGTATGGTATAATTTGGAGATATATATTGTTGAAATTTGGAAAAATCTTCTTTAAGGTTAATAAAAGATTTAGTATATTTTGCTATATTTTGGGATTTTTAGAGTACTTGAGGCTTATATATTAGAGGTATTTATTCTTTTTAGGGACAACTTGATATAAATTTTAAGTTTTTTTTATCTATCTTAATATTGAATTAAGAAATTAATAATAGCTAAAAGTCTAGTGCTTTCTTGAGGTAAACTCTTTCTATTCCAATATAATTGGTGCTTCCACTAAGAATCTAAAGGTACTAATTTTTCTACAAGTAAAGATGGAAGATCAAAATCTATAGTTTGAATTATCAAAGAAGGTAGTTGCTCAAGATCTTTTCAAGGTATTTGTCTAATTTATGAAAGAGAGGTAATAAGCGCAAGGTCATGATAAGAGTACCACCAAAGCCTTACAAACAATTGTAGATAAGGTTGGGAGATTTGAAAGGAGGAATATCACCAAATTTTTAAAGATTTATATATGTGAAATGGAAGTGCATCAAATTTTAGAAATAAAGATGATTATCACTTTTGATCTAACAATGATATCAAAAATTAGAAAGAGAGTGCACAAACTATATGAAGAGGTTATATTATAGAGGAGATTTGAGGAAATATTAAAGGATGAGTTTTTTGAGGAGGAGTCAAAAAAAATGATCAAAAGATCATTCTTATAGTAGATTGAACTGAGACCAAAAAATTAGATGGCTCCAAATGAATTAATCAAAGAGTTTGAAATAAAATTTGATCAATTACCATGGCATGAAAGATGATTGTTAGAAACCAGAAAGACTAAGTTATTTTTGTAAGGAGCTAATAAATATCTAGAGGTTAAGATGCTCTCTCATCTAGTAGATAGGATATTTGAAAGCAAATTTATAAATAAATGGAGGCTAATAAAAGAAACAAAAGTATTTATAGCTAAAAAAGAAAAGATCAAGACTTATGGTTGTTTATCAAAGTTAAAGTCAATGCTTATATCTCAAAATCTAGTGCCACCTCAAAAAATGATTAAGATTGTTAAAGATGACATTTTTAAAAAGTTGATCAAAAGCATGTAAGATTTGAAGGTGGAAATAACTGAATTAAAGAAATCTTAGATAGCAAATTCATCAAAGACAATTGAAGGCTTAAAATTATTTGTAGAAAGGTATATGTGGTATGACAATTCAAACTACAAGTATGGTAATTGTAACAATTATAAGGCTGCAATCAAGGATAGAATTATATATTTAAAAGAGGATAAGATAAGATTTACAAGATCTAAAGAACCTTTGAAAATCAATTTTAGAAAAAAAAATATAAAAAGGTTAATAGAAGAGCAAACCTTTAAAAATAATACTATGCATGGAAAAGATGCAAAATCTTATACTATTACAGTAGAGCAAAAAATAATTCAGGCTAATTTTTAATCAACTACAAAAGTCATAATCAACAAAGGTTTAGCTATCAAAAAGATGATTAGATAGGATGATCTAATTGATGCCATGAGCATTAAAATATTTTTAGATAGAGACCAATAGAGTAATGATTTACATGGTGCTATGATTAAAAAAAAGAGAGATAGAGTTGCTCAAGGAGAAGATATTGAATTTGCAAATAAGAAGAGGTCTCTAAAAAACAAAGATGCTTCTTATAATCAAAAACCAAAAAAATATCTTCTTTTATTCATCTTAATAACCAATCATTATCAAAAAATAGTGGAATAAAAAAAAAATGATGAAAAAAGATGAGTTAAGTAAAACCAAAGGTAAAAGTCATACTTATAAGCTTCAATTAAATATTAAGACATCCATAGATATGAAAAGTATTTTAGAGCAAAAGATTTTAGATACTAAGATAGAATTTATTCTAAAATAGGTTTTTAATATATCCAAGAGGGATTTCCATGAGCTGATCATTGATGTAATAAAAAAAAGACATAGATGATAGTTAAATAGGAGCATTAGATGTTAGACATGTAAGATTATAGATTAACAAAGAGACAAAAAAAAAAATTATAAAACTACAATGATTTCAAGAACAAAGAACTAGATGGATAAGAATACATAACTAGATGATTAACAAGAATAAAGAGCTAGATTGCTATCAAAAAACAAGGCAATACTTTGGATTACTCCAAATTTTGTATTGGTAAGACTGAGGTGTATCTTAGTCTTACCTTCTATTTATACTATAAGGCCTATGTCTTATTAAACCTTCTAAGAGTATCTTAAAAGATTTTAGAAGATTGAAGAAGATTCTAGAAGATTGAGGCAAGTTTGAGAAGACTTGAGAAGATTTTAAAAGATTTTAAAAGATTTTAAAAGATTTTAAAAGATTTTAAAAAAAAACTATAGAAGATTCTAAAAGATTATAGAAGGTTCTAAAAGACTATGGAAGGTCTTAAAATGTGGTGACTTGAAGTATGTCCACGACATCACCTCTCCTTCTAGCAACGAGTTCCACAAAGAGCTGAAATAATTTGATGATTAAATCACATATGTAAAAAATCTAAAATTTGTCGGAGTAGAAAAGGAACATATTCCATCTTTTGTTCATTAATTACTAGTTTAATAGGACCCTTGAAATAGCATCAATGACCTCCAAATATAACTTTTGTTATATCAATATTCCATCCAAGAATTTATTCTTTGTTACAACCTTCAAAACATCTCCCAAATATAATTTTTGGTCTATCTAGAGTCATCTTTTTAACTTCAAGGAGTATTATTAAAACTCGAGTATTTGAATCAAGATTTTTATAAAAAAGGTGTATTTCCAAAGATTCCAAATGTAGCCTTACTTGACATTGGAATACTCCTTTATCTTGCTCATATTTTTAAAATCCAACAAATTATGAAGTTACAATGGTTCACCAGTTCTTTATGTGGTAGAAGAATCTTTTGACTCTTGTTCCTCCAAATTCCTTAAAATGCAAAGATTTGATATAATAATTAATAAGCTTCTAATAAGATCTATTCTATCTTAAAAAAATGATTATATATAAGTGAAGGTCTTGGCGTGGCTCTCCTTCTTTTATATTAGTCTTCTGTCATTCATAGAAAAGCATTATTTAAAAGCTAAGAGATATTGGTATCCACAAAATCTCCAATGATTGAGCCCAGGTTTTTTAGGATATTGTTGATGGAATTTATAAACTTTCTCAGATACATTTCTACGATTTTCTGAAGATTTCTTTGTTCTTTTGCTAATTCCATAGTCCTTCTAATGAATGAAATATTCCAATTATCTATGTGTTATATGTAAATCTAATATTTCATCTACTTTGTATACAAACTCTTGATTAATTTCAATTGAGGTTGGTGGTGGAAGAATTCTTCCATCAATAGTCGATTTATGATAGGTTTTTAAAATTTAGATATAGAAGATTGGATGAATACACATATTATTTGATAGTTCAAGATAAAAACATATTGGATTTACATGATATAGAATTATAAATGGTCCAAATCTTTGATAGTCTAATTTCCATGATGGTCAATTTGTTTGTATATTCTGTCAGAGTAGCCAAACACAATCTCTTACCTTGAACTTTGGTTGATTTTTTTGATCAATATCTGCATAGTCTTTATATTGACCTTAAGCCATTTGTCGTTGGAATTTTAATTTTTCATAGATGGCCTTTAAATAGGTAGCTTGATTTTTTGTAGCAAGATTTTCCATACCTTCAATTTAGAATGGATCTGCTCTAGGATGGTATCCATAGTTTGAAAAGAATAGAAATTGTTTCATTAAAGAATGTTTGATATTATTATATGCAAACTCGGCCAATGGTAGGAGATCCATTCAATTATCTTATTAATAATTTATATTACAAGAAATGTAATGTTCTAAGATTTGATTCATCTAATCTATTTGACCATTGGTTTAAAGATGATAAGCTGATAAAAGATTGATCTTGACCTTTTTAAGTTAAAATAGTCTTTTTTAAAAATTTGATACAAATTATGGTCGTCAATCCAAAATAACATCATTTAGAAGGCCATATATTTAATAAATATTATCAATAAAAAACTACCTATTTCTTTCCTAGAAATAATCTTGTTGCATAGAATGAAATGTGTTATTTTGATAAAATGGTCTACTACTATAATAATTGAATCTTTTCTATTAAAAATTAAAATGAAGTCTATAGATAATTTAGAAGAAGATAATCCGCAACCTCTAAAATACAATGATATATCCTAGAAAAAAAATAATCTACTTTCTCCAAAGAAAGATCAAACTACAATAAGTAAGCATATTAGTCTAGAGAAGAGTAATCTGTACTCTTCTAAAATACAATAGTATCTTCAAAAAGAAGGATAATCCGTTTTTTATCAAGAAATCAAAGTTGTGATATGATTACCTAATTAATCTTGTCAAATTGTTAAGGATGCAAGATAGCAGGTTAATAAAAAGATTAGGAAAAGATTACAAAACTACAATGATTTCAAGAACAAAAAATTAGATGGATAAGAATATATAACTAGATGATTAACAAGAATAAGGGACTAAATTGATATCAAAAAATAAGGCAATACTTTGGATTGCTCGAAGACTTGTATTGGCAAGATTGAGGTGTATCTTGGTCCTACTTTTTATTTATATTACAAGACTTATGTCCTATTGAACTTTCTAAGAATATCTTAAAAGACTTTAGAAGATTGAAGAAGATTTTAGAAGATTGAGGTAAGTTTGAGAAGACTAAAGAAGATTTTAGAAGATTTTAAAAGGCTGCAAGAGGTTCTAGAAGACTAAAGAAGATTCTAAAAGGTTCTAGAAGACTATAGAAGATTTTAAAAGACTAAAAAAGGTTCTAAAAGACTTTAAAAGATTTAAAAAAAAAAAAAAAACTATAGAAGATTCTAGAAGACTACAGAAGGTTTTAAAAGACTACGAAAGATTTTAGAAGACTAATACTTTTTATTTTAGACTATTCAATCTTTTATTAGGCTAAAAATATTACAAAGACATAAGTGAAATTAGAAAATTCTAAGGATCTAATCTTGGCCTTAGTAGATTATGGATCAAAAATTAACATCATGTTTAAATAGGTATATGAGAAGAATAAGTGGCCAATTGATATCAACCATGGTTGGGTGATTAGAGCTACAAGCAATGAATAAAGTGATGTGTATGGAGCTTGTCCAGGTATAAAGATAAAGATTGGAGATGTGGAGGTAGAATAAAACTTTTTTATATAAAATTTTGTTATATATCCAGTAATACTTGGTTAGCCCTATATTACAACTACTAAAATAGAAACAAAAGTCTTAGATGATGGTTCATATTATGCTAAGATTTGTAGTTGTGATACAAAAAAAGTTGTACAATTTCTTACTATAAAGTCTATTTATAAAAAGTACAAAGAATAATTAAGAAGAATGCTTTTGGAGTTAGGTAACAATTTTGTAGATTTTTAAAAAGCACCTTTGTAGGATGGGAATATGTAGATGTTAATGAATCATCTACAAATTCCAATGTAGATAACATAAATTTTAGATTTTCAAACTTGATTAATAATAGATTTATAAGCATTCAAAGGACTAAAGATTTGGATTTTGTAAATAAAAGAAGAATGAAGAAATAAGAAAAAAACTTAAGAAGAGTGGATTTAGTTGCAAATGATGAAATTATAGTAGGAATAATAGAAAAAACAAATTTAGAAAATGATTTGACATAAGTTTTGAATAACTTAGCTATAAGTATGGATAAAGATGCTGTAATAGAAATATATTCAAGAAGGGCTTATAAAGAGGTAAAAAAGATTGTGATAAAAGGTGGACTTATTATAAATTATAGGTTGAAATTTGAGGCCATAGTAAAAATTAAATATAAGAGTGGCAAAGAAAATAAAACCTGTAGCTATCTAATTATTACTTGACACTATAGAACATATCAAACAAGTAATTAAAGAGCCAGGTGTAAAAGAGAAGCATACAATTAAGCAATAATTTATTCAAAAATCATTGACTAAGTTAAAGATTAGAAGAGATGATTTTTTGATATTAATAGAAAAAAATATATTTCAAAAAATACTTGTTAGACATAATAAGGCATTTGTCTTGATTTTTGATGAGATTGGATGTATAAATCCTAGTATTATAGAATCTATGATAATCTTTATTATGCCACATATTTTATGGAATTTAAAATCTATACTTATGCCAAAATCTTTATTTATCTAAAATTAATAGAATTATTAAAAGAAAAGGTGAAGATGGCTATTTTAAAAATTCTAATTGCTCCCAATTTTAATAGATGGTTTACAATATCTAAGAAGTAAAAGATATTGAAATTCATTCAATATATACAACTAGCAAATAGAGTGATTATTTGAAATATAGAATCAAGTCTTATAGTGGATGAAGTGGTTGAGTAATTTTCAAGTTATGCCATTTATTCTATTAGAATTTGTATTCTAGATATGATCAATTTTAACTAGCTAAAGAAAATAGCAAATCTGACTACTATGAAGACTCCTTTGGGTTTAATAAAGATGCATACTTTACTTCAAGGTGTAACCAACTCAGTGGCTCATATGCAAAATTTTATAAATCAAATATTAAATGAATTTGTACTTGAGAAGACTATCCCATTTTTAAATGATATACCTATAAAGGGCTATAAAAAAAGAGAGAAGAATGAAATTATAGATGTGAAAGGTTGTAGAGAATTTATCAAGTAGTATATTAAAGATATGGTTCTGATATTTGATAAGCTTGAATCAATTAATTTGATATTATTTATAAAAAAATTAAGCTTTAGAATTGATGAGATTTTGGTGGTCGAGCATATATGTGGTAGGTACAATAGAAAATCAATTCTAAAAAAATTTGATGCTATATCTAAAATAAAGGCATATAAAAATATTACAAAAATTAAAAGATTTTTGGATGCATGTGTATTCTATCAAATTTTAGTGCTTCACTTTGTACATATCTTAGAACCATTATATAAGTTGTTGAAGAAGGGAAAAAGATTTATTTAGAAAGAAGAAAAAAAATAGCTATAGAAAATTTAAAGAAGATATTAAATTTATTATCTATATTTAGATAAATAGATTATTAATATAAAAGATCAATAATTGTAACAATGGATATAAGTTCCATAGCAATTGGATGGATTATTAGATAAGACAATGTGAAAGAAAAGACATTTGTAATAAGATTTGAGGCCAAGATTTTTATAAAAAAATACAAGATTTATCCATTAGTTAAAAGATAATTTTGGAAAGCACTCATTACTCTAAAGGTTGAAAAAAATTATTTGATTGGAACTAGTGTGGTTTTAAAGACAGATTATTTGCTTCTATTTAAAATGATAATTAATTCTACTACCCCAAACATTGCTATATTGAGATAGATAGCCTATATAAAAACTTTGAATCTTGTTTTGATACATATTATTAATAAAAAAAACTTGGTAGTTGATATATTGTCTAGAGCTAAGTATACTTTTGAAGAAGATATGATGGCACATGATAAAGGTGAAGATCAAAAAAAAAAAAGCTATTAAAATTTATTACTGGTAGAATGGATTTTGGTGAAGAGATTTAAAATTTCTATGAAGGTTTGTATGAAGGCAAACTGAAGGATATTGGAATTTATTTGAATACAATGAAGAAGCAAGAATATTGGATAAATAAAATCTTTAAAGATATTAGGAATCAATCCTATGATTATTTACTTAAAATTAGATTGTTATAGAAGAGGCCAAAAAGAAATGACAAAATCCTATTAAAGATAGTAGAATAAGATTTTGAATTTAAGAATAAGATTTTGAAAGAGTTTCATGCCATACTTTACATAGGACATAGAAGAATTTGAACCATATATATTAAAATCAAAGAAAGATACTGTCACGGACATATACATAGTTACTTATATGATCAGATAGAACTAGATAAAAGAAGGTAAAAGCAGGTTAATTCCATAATATCTTTAAACAAACTTCCTAGAAACTTCATAGACGTTGCTTTGACTTTATAAGTGTCCATAGTAGACTTTTGGATTAGAAACTTGGTCAATAAGTTAGCCACATGTCGCACATGTTGGTAGCTTGAAGACCAAGCTAAATACGTGGCGAACATATAGGAAACTTGCCCTGCAAGTTCGACACGTGTCTTGCAACTTGGACACATGTCTTGTAAATTGGACACGTGTTGGAGGTCCTATAGAACGTCGCCACTTAGTTCTTAGGTAGATAGTATAAATAGAGACAAGAGTGAAGCCTTCTTCACTCTTGTCAACTCTTTTCTTGTTTCCAGTCTAGTTCAAGGGTCTCTAGTTTTCTTGTCTTTTGGCATTAGCCATTCTAGTTTCTTTTTAATATATATACTTCTTTATATTTATTTCTTTGAGAGAGGTCTCACTTGTTTATTTGACTTCATCTAGTTATTGTCCTTGACAGATTGACAAGAGTACACTTATAATATCAGAGCTTTGTCTTTTCTTGAGTAAGAGTGGATTACCCCTTTCTCTTGACAAGACATAAGCGTGTTAGAAGTTGCGGATTACCCACTTCTAAACTGATATTGTTCTTAGCATTTTCTTTGTTATCAAGTCTTTCTTTTTCTTTTGCCTTGAGCAATATCATATAGTTCTTTTCTTCTTAGTATTATTATAGCAGAGCTTATCAAAATGAAGACTACAATGGCACAAATGCAAAAACAATTAAGGGAGTTAATGCTTGCAATGCATCAACTCAATCTACCACCACAAGGAAGAACAAGAATAGCAGAAAGTGGAGATATAGAGATGATTGGAGCTGCTTCAACACCTGCATCAAATCACATTCCTTCTCCAATTGTAGAACACCCTGTAAGCGCCAGAGAACCAAGAATTGCCTTACCCGAGAAATTTGATGGTACAAGATCAAAGTTTCGAGGGTTCATCAATCAAGTACAATTGGCAATCGAACTTCAATCGCAAAGCTATCCAACTCTAGGATCACAAGTCAGGTTTATTGGAACTCTACTTTCTGGTTCTGCATTATCATGGTTTTCGTCTTTTCTTGAATAACAAAATCCCATACTGGACAACTTGGAAGCTTTTTTGGTGGAATTTTGATCTATGTATGGTGAACACGACGCAGCTCGTGTTGCAACAAACAAGATCCAAATTTTACGACAAAAAAACCGCTCTGTAACAGTGTATGCTTCACAATTTCGACAACTTGCAATCGATATCAAGTGGGATGATGTTGCACTCATCAGTCAATTTCTTTATGGATTGCAATATGAAGTAAAGAAATTGATGCTCAATTTATCTGATCCTCAAACATTCAGTCAAGCAATCGATTTTGCTGTAAAGTGTGACAATCGACTTTTTGAGTTTCAATCCGAGAATCGTACAAGGGAAATTCAACGTTATTACTCAATGGCAACATCTTCACCAAATGTACATTCGAAAGTAGAAGACATACAAATCAACGCAGTACATTTCAAACCTCTTATTGAGCAAGAAAAGATTCGTCGTCGCCAGGGAGGATTATGCTTATATTGTAGAGAACCTAAGCACACCGCTCAACATTGCCTAAAGAAACGACGCAACTATAAAATGAGGGGTACGGCGATCAAAGGAGACAACATGTCGAAAAACGAATTTGTCCAGCTACAATAGGGACCGTTGTCATGTTGTAAATTAAAACATAGTGTGAAAGATATAAAGGAATGTGTTAAAATAAAAAGATTAAGATTAGAAGAAGAGAGGATGAAAAAGAGAAAGGGTTGTGGTTATAACCACATTATCTTGAAGGTTATAATATTTATCACAAGCTCAGGGATGATAGGTAGGCCAAACTACTAATTTCCTGCTGAAATTCCCACTAGCAGTACCAAGTCATGAAGCCAAGGAATTCTACAGTGAAGTCAAGTGGATTCGAACCCACGTCAACTCCAAAGTAGCTAAGAACTTAACCACACAAGCTTCTTTGACTTGGCAGTGAAGGATGTAGTTCTTTCTCTTTTATCTCTAATCTAATCTTAATTGTTTTTTCTACTTATTAGATTTTTTTTCTATTTTATCTTAGATCTACTTTACCTTTATTCTCTTCTATTTTAGATCTAAACTTAAATGTTGGGGGCTGAAATTAGAAGAGAAGTGGGTAGAAAAAAATGATAGTAAGAAGGTAGAATAGAAATTTACCTCAAAAAGTGAGATTCCTTCAAATTAATCCAAAAGAAAGGATTGAAGAGGTGGAAAGATATGGCTGAGGTGTCTCTTTGACCAAGGGAAGAAGGAAGACCAGGCCGGGAGGACAAGAAGGGGGTCGTGAAGAAGAAGGTGGAGGTTCTTTTGGAGAGATAGGGTTTCTTTTTGATAGGCAGTAGACGTTTTTGTGTGTAGAAGAAGCTTAGAGAGGATTTTAAGTGAAATTTTTTGTGGGTTTGTAGTAGACAAGATAAGGAATATATAGAAATAATTTTCATGTCTTTTGGTTAAGTATCAAGGGAGATATGAGTCGTCAAAGTTGCAAGTGTTTAAGACTAGGGCAGTGAGGTTTACTAAATTTCGGGCCTCGCCTCTTGAGAACCATTTGGACTTTAGAGGCAAAATTTGTTGGGGTTGTGTTTCTTATTGAGTTTACTAGTTTGAATCAAAATCTTAAGTCAATATGATCTTTGAGCAAAGAGTTATGAGTGAAATTGTAACCGGATGTAGGTGAAAAGAGAAATTGAGTGAAAGCAGAATTGGGGTTTGTATGGGCAGAGTGTGTGTGTGGGTTTTTTTTGGGTATGAATGGAGTTAGGGAGTGAATTTGAGTGTGAAATTTGATAGACGTGATCTAAGCAAGTTAAGAAAGAGATGAGGGTAAGTTTGATACTCATTTATCTTATAAAAAAATGTTATGCTCTTTCAAAGTGATAGGGGTCTATTTCTAAGTCAGTGAAGTTTGGGGGAGCATATCTTTGTGATCAAAGTAGCATTTTGAGTAAAATTTATTGGAGTTTGTAGATATATGAGTCTATTAAGTTGTGTAAAAAACTGATTGCTATTGGAGTTATGGATAAAGAATTATGAGGAAATTTGTAGTCGGATCTAGAGTTGGTAGAAGACAGAATTAAAGGAGAAGAATAGAGTCTATAACTCTATTTCCAAGAGGAGTTTTGGAGCAAAAATTGGAGGATGTTTACAACATAAAGCAAGCAACAAGCCTACTAAATTTCAATACTTGGGATTTTGATAATGAGGAGCAATGAAGGTGTGAAGCAAAGGGGGTCCAGAATCAAAGGCAGCATGGAGGGGTTTCTTTGACAACATGGTTCTCTCTAACCACATAAGCTATAATCAAAGGGATTATGAGGTTTGCTTCCTTACTTCCTTAAGTACTTTGTGTTCAAATTTTGCTTCAATTGATGTGATATCCTAGGATTTATGGGCAAATTTGAAGGCAGGTTTTTAAAGGCAGAATATGGGAAGATTAATAAAGTATGTTTTTATGTAAATTCTTCAATTTTATGAACTTCATGAATCTCATCTTGCACTTAAGAAACGAGAGGCACAAAAGACCCAGTGTTTTTTAGGGCTAAGACTCTCACCACGACACCCTGCAGCTGAAATCTTGTACAATTCCTAAAGAAGGTCCTATCCTCTCTTCAGAACCCTCTCCTTGTTTTATAATAGAACTATATTTAGGACCTAAAAACCACAAAGTCTCTGCTTTATTAGATTCAGGAGCCTCAGCATGTTTTTTAGATGAACAATTTGTTGAAAGTCATAAAATACCTCTAGTACAAAAAACTAAACCTGTACATGTAGAAGTCATAGATGGTCGTCCATTGTCTTCTGGAGATGTCACTCATGAGACCCACCCTATAAAGTAACAATAGACAGTCATAATAGTTACGTAACCTTTAACATAATTAAATCTCCGTCTAATCTAGTTATTTTAGGTCTATCATGGTTAGAAAAATATAATCCTAAGATAGATTGGAATTCTCGTAGACTTCATTTTTCTCAAAATGTTATTAACACTTCCGTCGACTAAGTAAAAAGCTATAAGTCTAGTATAGTAAAACCCGTACTTATAGGTGCAAAAGCTTTTATGCATGAAACAAAAGGAGGATCAACTTTTGCTATTTATGCCACACCCGTCTCTGATAGTAAAAGCACTTCAAGTGGCTTTCTAAGCCAATACCAAGATTATCAAGATGTTTTTGAGAAGAAAAATGCCGATATCCTTCCGGAGCATCGTTCATATGATTGTTCAATTGATCTCAAGGAGGGATCTCAACCTCCATTTGGACCAACCTACAGTCTATTACAAAATGAGTTGGCAGAACTCAAAGAGTATATTAAAGAAAATCTGGCCAAGAACTTCATACGCCATTCCAAATCTCCTGCAGGAGCTCTAATTCTATTTGTGAAGAAAAAAAATAGATCATTACAAATGTGTGTGGATTATCGGGGACTTAAGAAGATCACTATCAAGAACAGGTATCCACTACCTTTAATCTCTGGACTTCTTGATCAACTGAATCAAGCTAAGATCTATACAAAAATAGATCTACGAAGAGCATACAACTTGGTTCATATTAAAGAAGGAGATGAATGGAAAACTGCATTTCGAACAAGGTATGGACATTTCGAATATAATGTTATGCCTTTTGGACTCACAAATGCACCAGCTACTTTCCAACATCTCATGAATGATGTTTTTCATGAATTCTTAGATGATTTTGTTGTCTGCTACCTAGACAACATTTTAATCTATTCTAAGAACGTAGAAGAGCACGAAATACATGTTCGTCATGTCTTACAAAAACTCAGAGAAACAAGATTGTATGCCAAGATGGAAAAGTGTGTATTTCACACTACTCAAGTTGACTTCTTAGGATATATCATCTCAAATGATGGCCTCATGATGGATCCTAAGAAAGTCCAAACAATCATGGATTGGAAGATTCCAAAAACAGTAAGGGATGTACAATGTTTTTTAGGATTTGCCAATTACTATCGAATCTTCATCAAGAACTTCTCTCAAGTTGCAGCCCCACTTACATGATTGACTTGTAAGGACAAGCTTGAGTGGAGTAAAGAAGCAGAAATATCATTTGAAGCTTTCAAGATAGCTTTTACTTCTGCACCAATCTTGTATCGCGTTGATTTTTCCAAGGCATTCTTTATGGAAACAGACGCATCTGACTTTGCTTTGGGCGCAGTATTATCACAAATGGGAACAGATGACAAACTCCATCCAGTAGCTTTCTATTCCAGGAAATTTTCAGCAGCAGAGATCAACTACGAAATCCACGATAAAGAACTTCTCGCAATTATGGATTCTTTTCAAGAATGGCATCATTATCTAGAAGGCGCTTCTAGTCTAGTCACCGTATATACGGATCACAAGAACCTCGAGTATTTCATGTCAACACGCGTGTTGAATCGTCGTCAGGCTCGTTGGAGCATGTCTCTATTAAGATTCGAGTTCATTATTACATATCGGCCAGGAAAACAACAAGGTCTGTCTGATGCACTTTCTAGACGTTCTTATCTTGCACCAAAAGAAGGAGATGCAGCTTTTGATCAACAAAGAATGACTCTCTTGAAGCTGGAGCAATTTTATCTTCGAGCAATAAAATCAACATTAACTATTGATTCAACTTTTCTCAAGCAAGTCTAGTTAAGTATGTCCTCAGATCCCCTTATTCATGAAATTAAGAATAATTCTTCTAAGTCTCATGATATTTCAAAGTTTGAGTTCAAGGAAAATCTACTCTATTTCGAAGGGCGCTTATATGTTCCAGAAGGTGAAGCACGATTACGTGTTCTTCAAGCTCATCATGACTTCCCGGCAGCAGGACATTTTGGATACAATAAGACTCTAGAATTGATATCTAGAGATTTTTGGTGGCCTCAAATGTGGAAGGGAGTCAAAGATTTTGTAAAAACTTGTGATATTTGTTCAAGATCAAAAACTCCTCGCCATCGATCCCACGGACTTCTTCAGCCATTATCCATTCCAGAACAACCATGGTCTTCTGTGTCTATGGATTTTATCACGGATCTTCCAAATTCAGGTTCTTATGACTCTATATTCGTGATAGTAGATCGTTTCATTAAGATGGCACATTTTATACCATGTAAAAAATCTATCACA